>SJYT01081599.1:287800-381160 GCA_006410635.1 Cephalophus harveyi | reverse complement strand
ATTCTGAAAGAGATGGGAATACCAGACCACCTGACCTGCCTCTTGAGAAATCTGTATGCAAGTCTGGAAGCAACAGTTAGAAATGGACATGGAACAACAGACTGGTTCCAAATAGGAAAAGGAGTACGTCAAGGCTGTATCTTGTCACCCTGCTTATTTAACTTCTATGCAGAGTACATCATGAGAAACACTGGGCTGGATGAATCACAAGCTGGAATCAAGACTGCCAGGAGAAATATCAATGACCTCAGATATGCAGGTGACACCACCCTTATGGCAGAAAGTTAAGAACTAAAAAGCCTCTTGATGAAAGTGAAAGAGGAGAGTGAAAAAGTTGGCTTCAAGCTCAATGTTCAGAAAACAAAGATCATGGCATCTGGTCCCATCACTTCATGGGAAATAGATGGAGAAACAGTGGCAGACTTTATTTTTGGGGGCTCCAAGATCACTGCAGATAGTGCTTGCAGCCATGAAATTAAAAGGCGCTTAGTCCTTGGAAGAAAAGTTATGACCAACCTAGACATCATATTAAAAAGTAGAGACATTCCTTTGCCAACAGAGGTCTGTCTAGTTAAGGCTATGGTTTTTCCAGTAATCATGTATGGATGTGGGAATATAAAGAAAGTTGAGCACTGAAGAATTGATGCTTTTGAACTGTGGTGTTGGAGAAGACTCTTGAGAGTCCCTTGGACTGCAAGGAGATCCAACCAGTCCATCCAAAAGGAGATCAGTCCTGAGTGTTCATTGGAAGGACTGATTCTGAAGCTGAAACTCCAGTACTTGGGCCACCTGATGCGAGGAGCTGACTCATTTGAATAGACCCTGATGCTGGGAAAGATTGAAGACAGGAGAAGGGGACGACAGAGGATGAGATGGTTGGATGGGATCACTGACTCAATGGACATTCAGTTCAGTTCAGTTGCTTAGTTGTGTCCGACTCTTTGGGACCCCATGAACTGCAGCACACCAGGCCTCCCTGTCCATCACCAACTCACGTAGTTTACCCAAACTAATGTCCATTGAGTCAGTGATGACATCCAACCATCTCATCCTCTGTCATCCCCTTCTCCTCCTGCCCTCCTTCTTTCCCAGCATTAAGTTTGGGCAAACTCTGGGAGTTGGTGATGGACAGGGAGGCCTGGTGTGCTGCAGTTCATGGGGTTGAAAAGACTTGGACATGACTGAGCGACTGAACTGAACTGAGGTTGCAGGAAGTTTCTGAAGACTAAACAATTCATTCTTTTTTTTTCATACTCAGTACCTTGATATGTCTTCTTGTTAATTTAGCAATGTTTATTGATGAATCAGGGAGCTGGATGAAGGTGGTCAAAGGTACAAACTTGTCATTATAAATACTAGCAATATAATGTACAAGGTGATGACGATTGTTAGTTGAAATCTGGAAGTAGTTAAGAGAGATCTTGAGAGTTCTTATCACAAGAAAAAAATATTTTTTCTTTTCCTTCATCTGTATGAGATAATAAAGTTAATTAAACTTATTATGGTAATCATTTCACAATATGTGGAAATTAAAAAAAAATATTTATTGATCACTACATGGCATTATTTTAGGCCCTGAGGATGTAAAACAGACAAAATTCCTATGCCCATAGAGTTTACCTTCTGGCGTGGGAAGAGTACAAATAAGTAACATATGAAGTACAAAATATGCTATGTTGGATGGTGATCAGTGCTTTGGATAGAAGATAGAAACAAAGCAGGAAAAGGGGATTGGAAACATGGGTGTATGTGTGTGTATTCTGAAATAGGGTAGTCAGGGAAGGCCCAGCTGAGAAGGTGACATTTAAATCAAGACCTGAAGGAGGTGAGGAGGTGAAACACATGGATATTTGGATGATTTAGTGGTATACAAAAGAAGGGAAAAGATCCTCTGCTTAAAAGGTTTCTACAATCTACAGCAGCTGGGAGCCAAATATAAAAATAATTGTGGCAGTGTAAATGACTAAGCGACTGAAGCACAACGACGTATGGCAACCTTCTACAAGCTGCAATGGTCTATAAATGGAAGATGTTTTCAGCAAATTACACATAAAACTATTAACAAGAACAAGATCACATATCAGCATTATTTGTTGTTTTTCACTAAGTCCTGTCCGACTCTTTGCAGCCCCATGGACTGCAGCACGCCAGGCTGCCCTGTCCCTCTCTATCTCCCCGAGTTTGCTCAGACTCACGTCTGTTGAGTCGGTGACGCCATCCAACCATCTTCATCCTCTGTTATGCCTTCTCCTCCGCCTTCAGTCCTTCCCAGCATGTCTTTTCCAATGAGTCAGCTCTTCGCATCAGGTGGCCAAAGTACTGGAGCTTCTGCTTCAGCATCAGTCCTTCCAATGACTATTCAGGGTTGATGTCCTTTAGGATCGACTGGTTTTGAGTACTGGGCTTCCCTGGTGGCTCAGAGGTTGTAAGCGTCTGCCTGGAATGCCAGAGACCCGGGTTTGATCCCTGGGTTGGGAACATTCCCCTGGAGAAGGAAATGGCAACCCACTCCAGTACTCTTGCCTGGAGACTCCCATGGAGGGAGGAGCCTGGTAGGCTACAGTCCATGGGGTCACATTATAATGTATATAAAATGATAAACTATACAATACAACTAGTAAATCTGATAGTGTACAATTTAAGGGCTAATTGTTTAGATCCACATGGTACTAGAAACACTGTGACTATTTTTTTTTTCTCCTAAGAGAGGAAAGAGGTGCTTCCAACACATGGGAAAACCCTTGAGGCCTGTGCTTGGGAGTCCACTTATTTTGTGTGTGTGTGTGTGGTAAGGTAGGGTATAATCAGTTTTTGTGGATAGAATAGTTATTGTTCTGAGAAGCCAGATGTTTCGGAGAAATCATTTGCAAACCCATGAGTTATTTGCATGTTGTTGGGGTCAAAAGGTCTCAGACCTAAGTTTTCTTTCTTTCTCTGCATTTTACTGTCCCACAAGATGTAGAACTTGTGGGAATAAATAACGCTGACCTTTTAAACTAACAAACGAAAGAAGGAACAAACTATTGAACTATTTGCATTCTACCTAGATCCTGGGATTCCTGGGTCACTCTGAAGGAGGTCTTCAGGAACCTAGCCTTGGTTACAGAAAAAGAAAAATTTTTTTTTCACTAGGAAAAGCAGGTTAGGGCTGGAAAAATCAGTCTTTTTGTAGAAGTCTTAAGAGCTTCCTGGCGCTCCAAGGATTTTTGCAAGGTTGTGAGTTTACCCAGCTGATCATCCTGCCACAGGGCTTTCGTCTCACTCTGAAAGCTTGCAATACACTTACAGTCCACGTCTCAGCAGACAAGGCAGGCCCTATTCCCGTTGCTTATCGGCTGGGTTAGAAAGGAGGGTGTGTCAGGTGCCCAGCGCTGGCCAGGCACCAGCCCATTCACTCACCCATTCATTCAGCAAGTATTTTATTATGCGCATATTCCGCGCCAGGCAGAGGTCGGCGCCCGCCAGTTCGTCCGGAACTCTTGCGGGCGAGGGGCGCAGAGCCGAGAACTTCCAAGTTTTCAGGCCGGGGGTCTTCCCCCCGTCTTCCCTCCAGCGGAGTAACGAGACAAAGAGACGTGCCCTCGCCGGAACCCTCGGCCGCCAGGGCTCCCGCGCGGCTGCTTCTCCACTCCCCAGCCCGAGGGGGCGCTGCAGCGCCGGGCGCTCGGGCGGCGCGGCGGGCGGCACCGCCGTGGTACGTCCCCCCGAGCCGCCCTCCCCTCCGCGTCGGCCCGCCCCGCCGGTGGTAGGCGCCGGAAGTGCCGCCATTTTGGGGTGTTCTGCTCTGGCGGCGGCGGCAGCGGCGGCGGCGGCGGGACGCGGCGGCTCCCCCGGGACTCGGCCTCAGCGGCGAGGCGGCGGCGGCTGCGGAGGCGCAGGCGGCAGCTGAGGCGGCGGCGGGCTGAGGTGCAGCCGCTGGTGAGTGCGGCGGCCGCGGGATAACGGGCCGCGCGGGTGGGAGGGAAGGGGCAGGAGGGAGGCGCCGCGGGGCGGGGCCGGGCCGGGCGGCCCCGCGGGGTCCCCGGGGCCCCTCCCGGCGCGGCCGCCCCGCTTCCCCGCGGCGCCCGGAGGCAGGTCCGCGGTCTCTCCCCGGGCGTCGGGGTCCTCCGCTGCCCGGGTCCCGGCGCGTGCCCCGGCGCCCGGGGAGACCCGCCCTCCTCGTGGCCTTGCCCCTTGCCCGCGCCCTTTGCCTTCCCCCTCGGGGCTCCGCCGGCTCGGTTCCCTGCCCCGGGGGCGGCTCCGTCCTCCTTTTTTCCGGCCGCCGTGCCAGACCGAGGCTGCCTGCCCGGGACACCCCTCCGCTGCGCCTGTCGCCCCACGTGCTCTTCTCGGTCCTTATCCTTGGGGTAGGGGTGGGGTGTCCCCAGGACCCCCGCCTCTGGAGGGCCGCGCTGCCTCCCTGGAGCTTCGGGATCCCCCAGGTCCTCGCCCCAGATCCGCTAGGGCCTTGGCTCACCCTCCCCCCACGTCAGGTGCTCACCCAGTCGTGGCCTAGTAGCTGGGCTGGATTCTCGCACCCGGGAGCGCCGAGAGCGCGGCCGGGAGCTTTCTTCCTTCGCTAAAGGACCTGCTTTTGGAATTGAAGCTTCTGGCGTCTTCGGTTGCGGTTCTCCGGGCAGGATGTTGTTTTAATTCTCGGAGACGGTTGTCCAGGCTCGAAGCAGCTTCTTCTTGATTTAGGCTCATCCCCGTAGTGGAGGGGCAGGTGGTAGGGTTTTGGTCGGAGGAGGCTGTTTTAGCAAAATGGAATCCTTTTTTTTCTTTTTCTCGCCAGCAAAGTTAATGCTGTACTTTTATTACTTTCGAGTGAGAAGGCTGCCTAGTCGTGTCAGACAGCGTGGAGTGCTTGCAGTGGAAGAGGTTACAGACGCCCGATGAATCCTTTGCAAGAACTTCACCCTTAATAAAGGTCTTTTCGCTTTCTTTGATGCTCTGTAGGCTGAAGAGGCTTTAGTTGGATTCTCTGGCCTTTTCCACAAGTGTGACATCTCTCTGAGGGGTATTGTCAAGTTTCAGTTTCTCCTGAAATTCTCGCTGAGGAAGGGTCGTCTCTGAGAACTACCAAGGGTTCTTTCCACTTTAATATTCACGAGTCCACTTGGAAAATAATCCAGTTGCCATAGCGTGCATAAACTATTGCTCCAGCTCCCTCCCCTAAGGCTGTGTTGTTATATTCTTCTAACTTGACTTTTAAGTCTGCGGTTTCTCCTCGTAAGTTAGCAAAGATTGAAGCACTGCTGGTAGGGAAGCGAAGCCGGAGCTTTCAGCTGTTGCTTCAACCAGGAAGTTGAGTTTCCCCAGCGGGCTCTTTGCTCTCCACTGTCCACAGCCTCTTTCCATTGAAAATGGCCCTTGACCCAGAGCACAGGCCTCAGCTTCTTTCCAACTACTCATTCATTTTTGCCCACGGGGTTTTCTTCTCCTCAGTTGGTATCTAGACTTAAAATCCGTTCGCTGCTGAGGCTAGATGAGCTGGTGAAATAGAATAGCTTTTCCAACCACTTCACTTTTCAGATGAGGAAACAGAGGCTCAGCTTCCAGGTTACTTGCCCAAGATTCTGTAGCACCCGCTCTTAGGACAGTTTCAACATAGATTTAATATATATATATAAAATATATATGTATGTATATGATGAGCAGCAATGCAGATTGCTCTTTAAGATGCAGTGGAACGGGAAGGACTTGCAGTTGGGAAGCCTCAGTTGTCATCCCTGCTCTGGACCAAGTGTCTTGCTTTGCGCCTCAGTTCATTCTCGTCTGTGAAATGTAGGGAATCATGACTGTTTCACATGGTACCAGTTCAGCTGCAGTGCAGCAGTGTGGTATCAGAGGCAGACAGTGAAATTTAACCTAGAATGATTTATTCCTCTGACAGTTATATTTCTTATTACAGAAGTTACAAATGCATTATTAAAAATGCAGATATGCCAGAAAGGGAGAGCTTCACCCCTTAGTTCCACCGCTCAGAGGTGATTGGTAATGTTTAGTCTTTATGTCACTATCTTTTTTTATATGCAGTAGAAAAGTTTATTATTTTATCAAAATAGGCTTATCCTAGTTAATAGTTTTGTGATGTGTTTTTAGGATTTAATAATAGGTGATAGGCATTAACAACTACATATTAAATGGTGCTGTGTTTATAGCTCCAGCACATGTGAGTTAGGCCAGAGGCTATCCCAGCATGGGAGCTGATAGTTTGCTCTTTTAAACATGCTGGGCTGGAAGGAGAGGAGAGGAAGGGCAGAGACCTGACACTTATTGTATGTCTACTGTGTGATTTTTTTTTTTCCTTTTTAAAAATATTTTGGCTCTGCTGCTGAACGTAGAATCTGAGTCTTGAATTCTGTGCCCTTTCCTGTGACTGCCACTGTAGCTTCTTTAACTTAACTTTCCTTTGAGGCTAGACATGATACATAATAAGGAACTGGGAGGTTAAAGGTGGTGGTGATGTGCCTTGGAGAGGGAAAGAAAAGGGCTGTCACGTGGAGGCTGGGGTGAAGAAGTTGGAGGAAGCAGAAGCATAGGATCCTCTCTGAGCTCCAGGATCTGGGTGCTTCCAACAAANCTAGACATGATACATAATAAGCAACTGGGAGGTTAAAGGTGGTGGTGATGTGCCTTGGAGAGGGAAAGAAAAGGGCTGTCACGTGGAGGCTGGGGTGAAGAAGTTGGAGGAAGCAGAAGCATAGGATCCTCTCTGAGCTCCAGGATCTGGGTGCTTCCAACAAATTGCTCTCTTTTCTTAAACCAGCAATTGATAGAATTTGGTTAAACTCTTATTTCCTCTGCTTTTTTTTTTAACAGCTTTATTGAGATGTAATTCACATACTGTACAGTTTTGTAGTTTTAGTATATTACATTATTTTAAAAATTGTGATAAAATCTAACACAGTTTTGCCATTTTAATCATTTTTTTAAAGTGGCATAAAGCACATAACCTGAAAGTTACCGTCCTAATTATTTTTGAACGTACAGTTTTGTAGCATTAACTTATTGCCAAGTGGTGTCTGACTCTTTTGCAACCAGATGGACTATAGCCCGCTTGGCTCCTCTGTCCATTAAATTTCCCAGGCACGAAAACTGGAGTGGGTTGTTGCCGATTCTTCCTCTAGGGGATCTTCCCAACCCAGGGATCGAACCCATGTCTTCTGCAGAGAGGAGAGTTGTTTACCACTGAGCCATCAGGGAAGCCCCTAGCATTAAGTACATTCATATTAATGGAAAATAGATCTCCAGAACTTTTTCATGTTCTAAATCTGAAACTATATATCCATCAAACAACTCCCATTTTCTTCCTCTTCTCCTCACCCCAGCCATTCATAACTGCCATTCTGCTTACTACTTCTATGAAGTTGACTTTTTGATTTATAAGTGGAATCACACGTATTTGGCTATTTGTGACTGGGTTCTTTCACTTACTAGAGTGTCTTTAAGGCTCATCTGTGTTGTAGCACGTGGCAGGATTTCTTTGCTTTTAAAGGCTGAATAACCTGTTATGTGAATATGCCCCACTTTGCCCGTACATTTGTCGATGGACATAGGTTGTTTCCGCCTCCGGGCCATTGTGATTGGCGCTGCTGTGAGTACGGCTGTGCAGTCTCTTCCGGCTGGTGCTCAGAAGTGGATTGGCTGGAGCGTGCGGTGGTTCTCTGCTGAAGTCTTTGAGAACCCTCCATACTGTTTTCCAATGATTGCACTGTCTCACCATCCCACAAGCAGTGCCCAAGAGTCCATCCATCTCCCCAGGCTCCCCAGCGTTTGTTTTCTTCTTTTTTTGGCCACACCATGGGGCATGCAGGATCGGAGTCCTCCTCCCCACCCCCCCCCAGACTGAACCCTGCCCTGTGGCTGAAGCACAGAGTCCTCACCACTGGATGCCAGGGTTCTTCTCTGACCGTAGTCATCCTAACGGGTGTGAGGACTCCCTGTGGTTTTGATTTGCATTTCTGACTAACGATCAACATCTTTTCATATGCTTGTTGACCATTTCTATATCAGCTTTGCAGAAATGCCTGTTGAAGTCCTTCGCCCATTTAAAAAAATTAAAAATTTTGGTGGTGTTGAGGTGAAGTTCTTCATTTACTCAGACTATGAGCCCCTTAACAGATGTATGTGATCCACACATACTTTCTCCCGCGCCTCTTCACTCTGTTGTGTCCTTTGTTTTTGCTTTTGTAGCCTGTGCTTTTGGTGTCTCAGCCAAGAAACCACTGCCCAGTCCAGTGTCCTGAAGCTTATCCCCTGTTTTCTTCTACGAGTTTCATAGGTTTAGGTTTAGGTCATTTTCACCTTTTTTTTGGGCTGCTCCATGCCACTTGGCTTGCAGGATCTCAGTTTCCCGAAGAGCAGTTGAACAGGGGCCACAACAGTGCAAGCCCGAAATCCTCAGCACTAGGCCGCTTGGGAGCTCTCCCCGTTTCAAGAGTGCAGTGCAGCGACACAAAGCACATTCGTTGCACAGTCGTTGTCTCTGCCTGTTTCCAAAGTGCTTGCTTCAACCCAAGCAGAAAATCTGTAACCATTAAGTAATAACCATCCATTGCTCCCTCCTCCTAGCCCCTGGTAACCTCTGGTCTACTGTCTGTCCCTGTGAATTTGCCTGTTGTGGATATTTCATGTAATTGGAATCGTGCAGTATTTATCCTTTTGTGTCTGGCTTTTTTCATGTAGCACAGTTTTCAAAGTTTGTCCATGTGTAGCAGGTATTAGGACTTTCTGTGGTTGAAGTCCTCTGCTGATGGAAGTCAGGGACATCTCCTTCATCTTGCTATCTTGCCCTCTCTTGGTGCTCCATAAAGGCTCTTGAATTGGTTAGAATGTTTGCTCTTCATGGGAATTGCCAATTACAGGGGGATGTCCACAGATTCCCTCAGATCTTTGAAAAAATTGAAACATATCAGTGTGCTTAAAAGTATGTAACAGTAACCCAGACCACAATTATCAGTATCATTTCTAATTTGTGGTTTATATGTACAGAAAAAGTATTGCATGAAGAGAAAGAAAAGACAAATTTCTGCTATTACTGTGTAACTGTTACATGAGTGCTTTTTGTTACAGGAGTGGACTGATATCCAGGTAGTCCATATTGTGTAGAGGTAAAGTCTATAAACCTGGCATTTAATGGCCTACTTAGAATTAATAATGAATACTTTAAGGGTAAGAGCCTTCTGAAGGTTATCATAAGCCTCCGAGTCTGTTTCTGTATATTCAGAGTATTCTCACGGTGAAAGGCTTTCTTCTTACGGTGAGCTTTTCCTTGTTTCTTTGGAGGCTCATAACTGATTTTGAGCTGCTTGACTGTCTCCTTTTCCTCTCTGCTTTTTGGACGTAGCCTCCAACTCCTTGTTTTTTTCCTCTCCACTAACAAAAGGAGTGTGATTAATATTAATTCTTGGGACGTGAGATGAACTGGAAGTCTTATTTGGTTACCTCTGTTGTCCTAAAGAGGTATTACAGGCTTCCCAGTACTTGATGCATGGGATTTTATTGTAGTGTTAGCGAGGAGTTTATATACCTCTTTTTTTTTTTTTTTTTTTTGATTTATTTAGGGTCATGGTTGCTGCGCTCAGGCAAGGACTACTCTTTAATTCTGGTCTGTGGGTGTCTTGTTGCGGTGGCTTTCCCAGTGGCAGAGCATGGTCTCTTGGGCACACAGGTTTTGATAGTTTTGGCTCTCAGACTCCAGGGCACCCAGTAATTGTGGTGCATGGGCTTAGTTGCTCTGAAGCATGTGGGATCTTCCTGGTCTAGGGATCAAACCCGTGTCCCATTCATTGCAGAGCAGATTCTTAATGACTTAACCACCAGGAAAGCCCCTTACATTCCTCTCTTTCCAACAATAGGAACCATTTTTTTGTTCAGAACTATTCCTTGATTCTTGATTATTTTTGGTAATAGTTAAAAGTAGACTGTTATCATGGAAGTTCAAGTATTTCACTATATGTTTGAAATAAGAATTAACTTTATATGTAGGCCTTCTTAGCAGAACTTATAAATTCTGCTGATTGATTGCTATTAATATAATCTTGTATTTACCTGCATACCTCTTCCTAGAGGTGCCATGGCCTACTGAAATGTTCAAAGAGCAAGTAAAATACAAACAAAATTTTTATACTAATTTTTTAATTGAGGTATGGTTGATTTACAGTATTATATGTTTCAGATGTATGACATAGTGATTCACAATTTTTAAAGGTTTTACCCCATTTATAGTTACCAAATATTGACTGTATTCCAAAACAAGAAATTTTGTAACAAAACGTGGAGAATTAATCTCATAATTGAAAGTTGATTCTAGGATTTTTGAGTTTTTAAAATTGGTTTGAAGTCTGTGGTTTGAAAGAATGATGTGACTTGAATAGGGTTTATGAGCAGAGCTGGCAGGGGTAGGTTTGACACCTCCAGTTCTGGGCCTTAAATTAGTAATATCACTGTGTGACCGTAACATTTCTGGGCTTCGCCCCGCCCCCCCCCCATCTTTAAAATGGAGATCACCTGGAGTGGTAATGTGAGGATTGATTGAGATAACTTTGCCAGGCGCTGAGTAGTGCCTGGTACAGTGCTGATAATGCTTTTTCCTTTTTTCATCTGTAAAAATGGGCCTACTGCTGCTTCGTTGGTCAGTAATGCAGTTAAGCCAAATGAAAGACGCAGTTAGCCTGACTGGTGTGCCGCACAGAGACAGAAGCTACTGCCAGTGTTGCTTCCTTTCCTGCCTTTCAGGTGTATTCTCTTGCTCACTTTCCTTTGTTCATTGTGGCTTAGGGATAAGATTGTTTCCTAAAGCCTAATTTGTGCATCTGAATTGTTTTGCTGGGAAGAGTGTCCTTTCCTATGGAAACTTTCAGCTCATTGTTCCCTGTGGAATGCTTGGGTAATGTGGGTCCCTGGCATCTTCACTTTGTGTACTTCACATGTAGTTTGTTAATGGGGAGTCTTCTGTGTTCATAGAAAACTGAAAAATACAAATGAGTGTATTACTGGATTTGCTCTAGGGACACCTGGTTATAGATAACTAGTTTTAGGCTTGTGGAGACGGTGGACTCTAATATTTAGAGTTGTAATGACAGAGGATGAGATGCTTGGACGGCGTCACCAACTCAATGGATGTGAGTTTGTGCAAGCTCTGGGAGATGGTGAAGGACAGAAGCCTGTTGTGTTGAACACCATGGGGTCGCAAGGAGTCAGACAGCTGAGCGGCTGAATGAAGAGATGAAAGAGTTAATTGGTTGTAGCTATTTGCTTAGTAAACTATTGTATCAAGAATCCCTATCTGAGCTTTGTAATTTACTGAAGACAGTTTTCTTGATGAGATCTTTGTAATTGTAACTTGTCCTTGCCTTGAAATTGGCAGTTGGCAAAGTCTCCTTAAAGTACTGGTTTCCTAACAGAGTTAATCAACAGAACTGTTGTGTAGTTTGTTTGGATTTTCTGGGGGGTGCACGCAGCTTGTGGGATTTTAGTTGCAGTTGCCCAACCGGGGATCGAACCTGGGCCCACTGAAGTGGAAGCACTGAGCCTTAAACACTGGCCCACCAGGGAATCCCCGTGCTCTGTGTTACTGTTTAACGTGCTGCGCTGTGGAAGCCGTGAGCATAAATTTATTTTGAACTTCTTTGAGTTCCAGACCTGTAAAAATTTTCAAGAATGTTTTATATCCATGAACTCCACATTAACTTAACATATTCTTTATGCTAAGGAAATCTTTAATTCTTCAAAAATGTTACCTCACAGGCTAGAAGGATAAATACCAAGGTTTTTTCTGGGGATTGCAACATGAGCAGTTTTTCTTTTCTTCATACTTGCCATTGTTTTTAAATTTTCATACAGAGAACATGAATTCCATAAAAGTTATATTAAAGTTAGACTGTATGCTCAGGAGATGAGAAAGTCTGGTTTGGGGGGACTGAGTATAAAATATCTTATGTTAAATGATTTTAAAGCATTTTAATTCTTAGAATTTTGTGAAGTTCTGATGTAACCCTCAATCAGCTGACCTTTCCCCCACTTTACAAGAAATGGACTCACTTTTAGAACAGCATTTGAGTTGTAACATTTTGATTTTTCTTTTACTTCACTTAGAAAATGTGGCAGAAGATATGAAGAGGAATGGTGAGTTCCGGTTTGGAGGCGGCAGTGAGATCTAGTGGATCTCAATTAATTGGTTTTAATATGCCTCTTTTGGGATGTGTTTGTAGGTTAGGGGTGTGGCTTTAGAAAGAACTGTTGGCTAGCTTTTTCTGACCTCCATGGCTGTGTTCAGCTTTGAAAAAATGGAGTTAAATATCACTCCCCCCCACACACACACATTGGAACTCCATTGAAATTTTATCCCCAGATTGGGAAATGTCTTTAGATTGGGGATTATACTAAATGAAGTTTTTTGGTTCTAAAGCTGTTTGATTTTATAGTGTTAGACATTTAATTTTGATAGGTCTGTAGTTTTCATTTACATAACATTGTTACTCTTCACCAAAGGACTCAGTGAATTAGAAACTGTCACCACTTTCTCATTGTTCTTTTTACCTTTTTGTTTCTTGTGAGATTGAAGCAAGCTCTCGCGTGTGGGAACGTGTGATATTTTGGTGATAATATAGGGTAACTAATAGTCTACTGTGAGTAGACTGTCTTTTTTAACCCAGTATTTTTTGGACATCTATTAGGTTTTTGCTAGTTTCTGTTTTGTACAAATAATTTAGGCTTTTCCCAGTTTTTTTGTGCTTATAATAGCTTTTGTATGTGGGAAACATTCCTCTTTTCTGTCCCCCCCCACACACTACTGTCATCCAGCTCAGCCTGAGTTGTCTGCGTGGTAACCGTGCTGGGTTGGGTGGGATATTACCAGTGAGACACCTGTGCTGCCCTAGCGGCTGCCCGAGCCAGAATCTAGGGGGTCCCGGGGTGACAGGAAGTCAGGGTGGTGGTGACAGGCACCTTGAAAATGCGCGACCCACGTCCGGCAGCTGGCGGGTTACTGCTGCATTTTGAAGCAGGACTGTTTTGTGGCCATATAGTCCTTTTAAATCTTACAGCACGCTTTCAACTAGGATATTTCACAGAAGATATTTGTGTGGTAACAGACTATTTATTCCTTAGGTTCCTAATTCTTAGACATTTCGCCAGAGTGAGAGGAGCAGGCGCGGCATCTTGTGCTCCGCAGCCCTCCCCCGAGCGTGGCTCTGTCATTTAGTGCACAGCTGCTCTCTGTCAGGAAGCTGTTCCGGTCCATCTTTCTATAGTGTGTCAGAGGATATTATTTAGGATTAATATATTTTTTCAGTGAGCTTTTAGTTTTGTTTGAGGATGCAGACTGCCTTATTGCTTATTCCGTGTATTACACGTCTTCTGAGGAAGCAGGCATGCAGTCCCTACACCCCGTGACCTAGCTCTTCTTTTAACAGTTTACTGGACCGCGGGCAGGCACTTAGCCTAAGCTGGGCAAATCAGTTTCTCCTAGGAATTTGAGACTGGAACTGAGACACATGCCTTCAGGGAACAAACAGGTCCACCTGAATTCAGAGAACTTGGAACAGATAAGCAGATGCCAGGGTACTGCCAAATTCAGGCTGATATCTGTGGAAGCAAGGGAGGCCAGGGCAGGGGGTGGGGGTAAGGTTTATCCAGAGGGAAGCCTGCTGAGAGGTGCAGCCCTGGAGAGAGACAGGCTGATATCTGTGGAAGCAGGGAGGCCGGTGCAGCGGGGGAGAAGAAAGTAGATTTATCCAGAGGGAAGCGCTGCTGCGAGGTGCAGCCCTGGAGAGAGAGAGTCTGGAGACACGTGTGGAACAGAAGCCTGGGTGTGTAAAGGCTTTCCAGGGGTGGCCCTGCTACCCTTCTGCCTTTGGGTCCTGTCTTTTCAGCTAGTGCCTTTTTTGCTTAAGATAGTTTGGAGGAAATTCTCCTTAATTGCAACCAAAAGAGCTTTGACTCAGATGCTTACTGCAAAGCCCTGCCTAACATTTCTTAAAGTCATTTGAATTTTAGGATAGTCAAGCCTAGGATCGTGGCTCTTTGGAATAATACTGCCTTTCCCCTCCACGCCCCGCCCCGCCCCCAGGCTGCTTGGGGCTTTTTCTTCCCCCACTGTGTAGTGTAGACAGGCGTTTGTGTTGCCCCTTCTAGTGCAGAGTGCTGCTCTCTCGTGCTTTGCTAGCTCAAGATGGAGGGCTTGGGCTTTTTTTAAGAACGAGTTTCATGATTATTTGTTTACAACTCATTCTTAGGCATGTAAGACTGGTAATAAAGTAATACTGCTATTTAAGATAGGAAATTTAAAGTGAGCCATCATTTTTAAAGAGTTTTTTGTGAGGCATATGAATTAGATCCTTTATTCATTTTCTAGTTAAATAACACATTTGCTTGTTTCCTGATTGTTTTCTCTTTTGAGAAAATTGATGGACTTGAGTGGAACACAATAATGTGGGTTGAACAGCAGTTGAGACTCTAAACAAAGGGTAATGGTGAGTGGCTGTGTGCCCAGTTGATGGAGTCTGTCTGGTCTCAGCTCAGTTAGGAACTTCATGAATGGTCTGTAATGGGAGCATCACAGTGGTGTTTTTCTGTTTGAGAAATGTTAATGAGGGGGAGAGGGAAGCTCTGAGAAAGACAGTTTAATGCTTCTAATTTGGTTTCTTTTTCTTCCTGCGATCATTTGGTTTCTGTTAAGTTGAAAGACTTTACACCAGAGAAATGTAACATTGCTCTATACTATTGAAACAGGAGTTAAAAAGAAATGTGGATTTGTATACAGCCAGGAAGGTATATAGATGTGCAGGGTAGGAAAAGCTGAAAGTCATTATTTTACATTAAAACCCAGATTGTTGCGAATACAGCCTCAATAATGCTATGCCTTCGCATTGTGCTGCAGCGTGTGTATAGTCCTGAACCAAGAGCTGTTCATAGAAGACGTTTACATTTTTACAGTCCAGAGTGCTTACTGGTATAGGGCCCTTGCACAAAGTAGGTAATCGGTAAATATTGAAATACCGTATATCGAATGACAATTTTATGTTTGAGACAGTTCAGTACTAGGGATTAGAAATAGGAAGGAAACTTTTAAGACTGAAATTCTGTGACTCCATTTCTTTAAATCATTGTCTTCTGAAAATTGTCAGTACCTTAAAGCTCCAGAGAGTTTTCTGGGGGGAAAAATATAAGCCACTTTACATTGAAAGAACATTAAGTTGGCTGAGATTTGTACTATAAAAGCATTTGTGTATCTTAAAACCTCACACCGTATACTGCCTGGACAGAATCAGAAGGCTCCTTGACAAGACAGATCCTGGCTCTGTTTGTAGCTCCAGAAAATAAGAAAAGGAGAATCTGATACTGTTGGCAGTCTATGCTCTCTTGCTTTTCTGGGCCAAGACATGCATTTAAAAATAAAATTGAGGAAATTGTAAACCAGTAGTAAAAACAAACAAAGCACCCAAGAGTTTGCCTCTTCTCAAGTCCTGTGACCTGAGTCTCTTTCTGTCTCTGGATGTCTCATAAACTAATGTGTCAACACTCTGCTTTGGGCTTGTCTTTTGTTCTTCTAATTTAAAGTTTATGGGAAATGATCACGGAAAGACGCCACGTTTACTATTTCATTATTGTTTGTTATGCCATGTTTCTTCAGTAGCCTCTGGATGCAAGTCTTTTTTTTTTTTTTTGCTTGCAAACTTTACTGAAATAATTTGGGTTATAGATTGTGGAGATTGGATTGGGAAACTGCTTAAAAATAACCCTCTTGGACCTGCTCTAGGAAAGCTTGCGTGAGTAAATACATCAAAACCGGAGGGAGTGTTTCTGTGGAATATCCTGATGCCTGTTGTTTACTTTTAGTTGATAGTGTAGCTTGTCTCCTTAGGTCTTTTTTTTTTTCCTCTTTAGACTTGTAAATTTGTGATTTGTTTTTTAGGTTATGAATTCTGTTTCAACACATTTTATCTTACTGGTGTTTATATTTAGGTTTTTCAGTAATTATTAGTGTGAGATCAAGGAAAGATATTTGTGAGTACAGGGACACATCTTCAGCTTAGTTCCAAGTACCTTGTGGCTCTCAGGATAATTGTGCATCAGGCCTCGGGTAGGTGCAGTTTCAGACTATTACTGTGAAATCAAGTGCTATTTTTATTAATGTTAATTTGTCTGGTGTAACTTTGCTTTGGGCAAAGTTAGGCATAGAGAAATTTTTATTCTGAACTCTGGCGGCTCCACTTCTCTGATCAAACCAGATCCACAGATTAGCCTTGTAAATGATCTTCTTTCTTAAGGTATCGTCTAACAGAATGGGTCTCGGGGGATCCTGAGCCCCAGCACACACTTAGCTGGGAGTGACAGTTCATCTCCCTTTGTCCATACACAACAGTTTTGGAGGCAGACCTGCAATTTAAACTCTGTTCTGGTCTGACAGTGTGATTTATTTTATAATAAGTTTTATTTTTATAATTATTCTGTGTGATGTATTTCTGACATAATCGTGTAGGGAAGTTGACATTTCTTGAGGAGGATCTTGGAAGTCTTGATGGGAAAACACTAAATACAGCTCACGTGGTGTGGTGATCTGAAAAGAAATGACAGCATACACAGGTCATTGAGACTTCAGTGGGCTTGTGTTTATTTGCTTGTATGAATAGAGAGATTAAAACTTGAATATATATAACTCATAAGAGTGTCATTAAAACAGTTAATATTTTGTCAGAATTGTATACCACTTGGGAAATGATCACAGAAAGACACCAGTGTTTCTTTTATCATTGTTGCTTTTATCGTGCCATTTTTAATAGCCTCTGGATACATTTACAAGTCTGTTTTTAAAATGTGTGTTCATTTTTGGCTGTGCATGGTCTTCGTTGCGGTGCATGGACTTCTCACTGTGGTGGCATCTCCTGCTCTGGAGCCGGGGCTCTGGACTCAAAGCTCCTGGGCTTCAGTAGGTGCAGCTCCCGGGCTCTGGAGCACAGGCTTGGTGGTTGTGGCGTGTGGACTTAGATGCCCCATGGCCTGTGGGATCTTCCCAGATCAGGGATTGAACCTGTGTCCCCTGCCCTGACAGGCTGATCCTTTACCACTGAGCCATCAGGGAAGGACCACTCCCCGCCCCCGCCCTGCTTTCTTTTTAAAGCTTGCAAACAACTGAATTAATCTGGATTACAGATTGCGGTGATGGGATTGGCAAACTTCTTAAAAAATAACACTTTTAGACCTGCTACATTTCTTAAAGGCAGCTTGCGGAAGAAAAGTTAGATCAGGCTTTCTGAATTGGTAGATCCAGACCATCAAAAAAGGCTCTGACCAAAAGCGGGGAAAGCCTGCTGGATCCACCCCCGGGAATCCTAATGGGTCCTCATAGTAACGATCTCCTTGCTTACAACTTGTCACTGTAACTGTCACTGGAGTTCAAGAAAAGCCAGTATATCAAGAACTGTGTGGCATTAACTACTCTTTGGTAAAATGCTGTTGCACATTTGCAACAAGCCAGAAATAGACAGTTAAAGGTTTTAATTTCTGTGTTCCATTAATTAGATGCTTTAAAAAGCTGCCTAATTATGGTAAGGTGCAGTAGTGGGAAGGTGGTGGGTGGCCGAGGCAGGCATAGGAGGAAGCCGTAGGCTCAGAATGTTAGGATCTTCATTTTCTTCTCTCAGCCTTTCATTTTGAAAGAGGAAAGTGAAATGCCTTATTTAAGTTCACATAGAAGTTGAAGCAGGATTCCAGCCCGTGGCTTCTAATTTTCCAGCGCTGTTCTGCTGTCTCTGCCTACACATCACACTTGCTTTGCTTCTACTTTTCAAAAACCGAGTCTCAGTTTCTGAGGTTAGGAGAAGACCTTAGAGGTCATGCAGGGAAAATTTCCACCCAGTGGAGGAATCCCTCCTACAGCATCCTGAGCAGGTGGCCTCTGCCTCTTCCCTCAGCTGGGGTTTACCTGTCCAGTTAGCGAAAACCCCACTTCCTGACTTCAAAGAGAAGATAGTTTTACATGGCTTTCCCATTTTAAAGCTATAAGCTTTGTTTTTCTACCTTACAAAATAGCAATTGAAAATCAGACCTGAATGTTTTTCATTAGCCTGTTTATCTCCACGTAAGTCATCTTGTCAGTCATGACAAGACAGAATAATTTGTTGAAGAATTATGTCGTGCCTAAATCGTAGAACTTGGAAAAGATAATGCCATATTTGGAACAAGCTAGTCCTTTAACAGCTGGGAGGGAAGAGATGATAAATGCTATATTCAGCTTAAAGTATTTTATAATATGCTTATTAATAAGATGAAATGATGGTGAGCTGAAGAGTTCTGCTGTTCTCAGAAGGCCTCAAAAGAGGCCTCAAAAGTATTTTAAAAGCAAAATCAAGAGCTAAATAGGCAAGGTGTTTTGTGGGGGTTTTTTGGTGGTACATTTGTGACCATTACTGTCATTGTTTAGAGTAGATTCATTTACACAGAAGTGAGTTTTGGATTCAAAACCAACATTATTTTGGTAATTATTAATTGCATGTACCAAAAAAGGATTTTTTTAGGTCTGTTTTCTGGATATCATTGTTGCTCAATATGCCAGTCATTTAAAGTCCCATCAGTAAGTGCTTCAGCTTTTATTTCACTTCTCTTCTTTCCTAACTACTGGAAGGGTAGTAACAGGTAAACATTTAAGATTATTAGCCTGAGGTTTTGGTTTTTTTAATACCTTTTAAGCAAAGCATAAATGCATATTTTCTAATAAAGTATACAAAAATGATTTCAGTTTCTTATAACCATGGATATTTTTTCCTCGAAGAATTTAGCATGTCTAAAAATGGAGAATTTGGCTCCAATGTTAATTTTTCTTTTTGTCTTACCAGAAAATTAAAGTGAAAATGCTGTTGGCAGTCTTTTGCTGTCTTGACTTCAACACAGTAGAGAATGCTATAATGAAAATGTGGCTGAGTTTTTAGTATTCTGGGATTTCATGACCACCAGCGCCTCTTGGTCATGCAGCCAGGATAATTAAGGTAATCAAATATTTTAGTCATTAGCAGGTGCGGCCTGGCTCTGAGAGACATATCTAATCCCAGCTTCAACCCAGTGCCCTTTTCCCTCATTTACTCCAAAACTTATTATTTTTGTTGGTTCTGGTTCTTAATTCGACCCGTGGGTTTTTGCATGAAAGTTCATCGTACAGTTTTCCTTGATAAGAAAGTATGCTGGATTACAGTGTAGTGATCGAGACTAGCTGTTGGACCTCGTGTTTCGGGTGGGAGGTGGGGAATGAGAGAGGAGGGAGGAGAGGAAGAGAAGGATGAGACAGAGAGAGAGGGAGAGATGGCTGCATCTGTGCCGAGTTGTAGACAAGAGAACTTGCATTGGGAACCTCAGTGAGGAGGGTGACTTATTTGCGGCATCCAGCTATCAAGTGGTAGGTCAGGGCGGGACTTTGAGTCCACACCCCAAATTCCGTGCCATTTTCCTTTGCTTTTCTTGCTTTTAGAGGCTCAGACTCATAAAAATAATGAAATAATTTATTTTTATAACCACTCTTTTTCATGTGGTAAGTAAGTAAAGTCGCTCAGTCGTGTCCAACTCTTTGTGACCCTATGGACTGTAGCCTACCAGGCTCCTTCCTCCATGGGGTTCTCCAGGCAAGAGTACTGGAGTGGGTTGCCATTTCCTTCTCCACGGGATCTTCCCAACCCAGGGATCGAACCGGGGTCTCCCGCATTCCAGGCAGACACTTTAACCTCTGAGCCACCAGGGAAGCCCTGGTGGTAGTAAATTTCATGTGGTAGTAAATTTTTAATTGTCAATCAATCATGTAAGTTCAGTGTCTCATTTTAGAAGTTCTTACCCTGAGTTAAGGGGGAAAATGGGCATATCTGTAAACTGCTCTGACAAGATATTGTTTGTGTACCTTACCTAAGCTGTTTTTACCTGTTTTCTTGTTAAAAAGTGGGAGTAATTTAACCCTGACAGAAGTGGCATGGAAGTAATGGTTTTAAGGTAGGTAGCATTCATAGCATCTTCAAGTCTTTGCAAAGAAATGTATGGCATTCCTATGGGCAAATAAATGAGGGCATCCCTCCCACGGGTCATTTACTAGATGAGAAAACTAGAAGTTGCATCTTTATTTGGTTCCTTATGAGAAATGGTGTGGCATGAAAGGCTGCTGTCTCCCTTTCTCCCTTCTTCCTTAGGTCTGGCCCTGATCTCTGCTCCCAGGCCCACAGCCATCCACTTGGCTGTGACATCACTTAATTCTAAACCGCTGTCTTCCATGAGCTCCTAGAGAGAGAGAGAGAGATGGCCAGTCTCTCCTGGCTGGCTCGCAGTCAGTGCCGCTTCACCAGGTGGTCTGCTCTGTGGCCGTGTCCTCTTTTGACTGGGCCCACATTAAAGCCTGTCCCAAATGCCAACTCTTTGTGACCCTATGGACTGTAGCCTACCAGGCTCCTTCCTCCATGGGGTTCTCCAGGCAAGAGTACTGGAGTGGGTTGCCATTTCCTTCTCCACGGGATCTTCCCAACCCAGGGATCGAACCGGGGTCTCCCGCATTCCAGGCAGACACTTTAACCTCTGAGCCACCAGGGAAGCCCTGGTGGTAGTAAATTTCATGTGGTAGTAAATTTTTAATTGTCAATCAATCATGTAAGTTCAGTGTCTCATTTTAGAAGTTCTTACCCTGAGTTAAGGGGGAAAATGGGCATATCTGTAAACTGCTCTGACAAGATATTGTTTGTGTACCTTACCTAAGCTGTTTTTACCTGTTTTCTTGTTAAAAAGTGGGAGTAATTTAACCCTGACAGAAGTGGCATGGAAGTAATGGTTTTAAGGTAGGTAGCATTCATAGCATCTTCAAGTCTTTGCAAAGAAATGTATGGCATTCCTATGGGCAAATAAATGAGGGCATCCCTCCCACGGGTCATTTACTAGATGAGAAAACTAGAAGTTGCATCTTTATTTGGTTCCTTATGAGAAATGGTGTGGCATGAAAGGCTGCTGTCTCCCTTTCTCCCTTCTTCCTTAGGTCTGGCCCTGATCTCTGCTCCCAGGCCCACAGCCATCCACTTGGCTGTGACATCACTTAATTCTAAACCGCTGTCTTCCATGAGCTCCTAGAGAGAGAGAGAGAGATGGCCAGTCTCTCCTGGCTGGCTCGCAGTCAGTGCCGCTTCACCAGGTGGTCTGCTCTGTGGCCGTGTCCTCTTTTGACTGGGCCCACATTAAAGCCTGTCCCAAATGCCATCTTGGTGGATATGTCCTTGCTAGCGATCTTGGTTTTAAGCCTCCATTTACAGGTTGATTCACAGTGGGGGCAGAGCCATGTTCAGAAACTTTCTGGTAGCCTGGTTTTTCTTGTCTTTCATCTCTTTGCTTCTATTTATGTCCTTTGTACCTCTTTCTTGAGCTTGCACCTTCTGCATAGTTGACTCTATTATATCATCTTTGAGGCTGCAAAATAAAAGTTGGAAGATTTTAAAGTTAAAGTTCCCAGAATAATGTTGTCGCCCACATTGCACATATGTCACATTTTGAGTTTACTAGTTAAGCCTCTAAATATGTGCTTTATATACAGTATGTGCAGTGTGATGACTTTGGTTGCCATGAGAACCTAAAAATTTTAGGCTTAAATGGTTCAGTAACAGACACATTTTTTTCTCTTTCATTGTCTTAGAGGTAGGCTAGCTTTTTCTTTGATCTAATATACTTTTTACAAATTGAGATATTAGTCAGTGTCTTTTCTCAGGTATCACCTCTTGCTGACAGGATGGGTAGCTTCTTTGTTTCTCTATTATCAGTCTCCTTTATTCCAATCTTCCATGCTCTAGTTTTTTCTCTGTCTGTCTCCTATTACTTTGCTACAGGATAGAATTAGAAGTAGGAAACTGGAAGCCTTGCCTTCTTAGAAAAAACAGTATACCTGGTAAGAGAGGAACTGTCTAGTGGGACAACCCTAAGCACATCTACCGAGTTCCATCTCATGTAAGCCTCCTGTGATAAGCTGTGGTGGTAAAATTTGCTTAAGGGGAAAAAAAATTTTTTTTCCTGAACCAATGTACTAGACTTTTTTTTTTTTTTTTTTGTAATTGAGGTATGGTTGATTTACAGTAGCTTGAGAATTTTTTGAAAAGAATTATGATGTTAGTCTGTCATCTAAAACAATTCAGATTCCACTTGAATTGGAATATATTATTTTGAATAATTTCTTGGCCAGGGTGACTTGTTTATTCTTGACTAAGTTTAGTCATGAAAATTCCCTCCTTTTTGGACTAGGAAGTAGAAGAGGAGATGACAGTATGTTAGATGTAACAAACTATATATTGTTTATTGCTTGATTCTTAAACCTGTTTTGCATCATAGACCCCCTTTGATAATCTGATAAAAAGCTATGGAACTATTTCCATACAAATACAATTTAAATACATAAATTTTTTTGGATATATATGTAAAATTTTGCACATAATATAGTAAAGCTTATGGGATCCATGAAACACCCGGGAATTCTGTAGGTCTGTGGACCTAAATACGGACTTCTGATCTGGCCCAATGCCATTTTTCACCTGAGAATATGGGTATCAGGAAAGAAATGACTTGCCAAGGGCCGGACTATAGGTGTGTTTAGCCATGTTGATTTTGTGGTTATACTTTAATCACCCTTGGTATGTATAGTTGTGATGTTTTGCATTGTGCTTATTTTTACATAAGTAATCTTAATGGATAATTAAAGCTGTGATATCATCCAGAAAGTAGCATATTAGTCCACAGTACGCTACATTTTGGGAAATCAAAGTTGCTGTAATAGGCCTGGTCAGAATAAATTAAGTGTATAAGCCACCAACACAGTTCAATGTTCCGTTTTTAATAAAACATTGAACAGTTGCATATCTGCGTTTTGTGGGACATGCCTGGACTGCCTCTACTGCTGGAATCCTGCTGTGCTCTTTTGCAAGCACATCAAACAGGGTGTGGACAAGGCTCTGCCTTGTACTAGGGGATCCAGGAGGTGGGATCGAGAGATCAGTTTATCTGTGATTGGGCCTTTTGCTCATCAGTACTGGATTATGTATAAAAGGCACAGAGAAGATTTCAAATGGTTAGTTTGCTTATGAAATACAGTAAAGTAAATAATTACGGTGGACCAATTAATTTTAAGGATTTGAAAGGTTTTCCTTTTTTGAGTTTTAGGGAGAGCGTTTTGCTGGGGTGCTACCCAGTATGTTGTGAGTATTTATGTCCTATAAGCTGGAGGATTGTGCACACGCGTAAAGCAGTCGTCTCGGTGATAGAGAGGAGCTAGGCAGTGCTGCCTTCTCCAGAGCTCCCCTTCATGACTGGGTGACTTAGCAAGTGTTTTGTCATCAAAGATATTAAAATGCACACTAAGTATTGGTTGATTCATCGAGAGCTAAAGTACAGAATCTTTTGAGGCCATCAACAATGAATTTCTTTCATCCTCTGCCCCCCACCCCCGCCCTTTTTTTTTTTTTTAACCATGCATTTCTTATCTGTGGAGAGTTTACTCTGGCCACAAATGAAGCTTTTCATATATACTTTACATTGAGATGAATGTGAATGAGTTGTTCCAAGTAGAATAATTTTTAGAACATAAACATTTGATGTTTGATTATATAAGCCAGCATCTTGGGAAATACATTTTAAAAGTTATACATTGTAAAAGTTATATCAGGATTTATTTTAACTTGTAAATCAGAAGAGCACAAGAGACCCGAAACGTAGTCTGAGAGTTGGAATGAGACTTTCATGCTGTAGACACCAGCCGAGGGGCCTTCACACAGATGCAGAATAACCTTTTTGGCATGTTAAATTCCAGAATTCAAATGACGAATTAAACCTTGTGGTAGCTGCTGCTGATCAGGTAAGCCGCTGCCCTGCTAAAGTGCTCACCGTGTCTTTCCTGTCTCCTGTGGCAGAGGGATTCTTGATGTATAAGTGACTGAAATTATTGGGAGGTTCCTTGGCTGAAATAGAATCTCAAACCTTTCTTCAAGTAGCAGCCTGTGTGTTTCTGTTTTTTGTCTGGAGCATGTGAACACAATGTATGTGTGTGAGATAATTGGGCTTTCACTGGCGGCCCCCTTTCAGCAGCCATGTATGGATAAAGCTGTTCGGGTCCCTGCTCCTCTCTCCGGCGCAGGATCTGTTCTGCTGAAGCTGCTGCTCCGCTTTTCAGCTTTCTATATTTGTCCCGCGGCGGCAGGGGCGGCCTATCCTGGCTTGGGCCGGCCCAGGGCCCAGCCGCGGCTTGCAGTTTCTGCTCTTACCTGCATGCATCTGTCTGTGTACATTTCTGTCGGGGACTGAGGTTCCAGATTAAAGAGGTGGTCTGTTTGCCTTGTTTTGTATTGTTTTGTCAGTTATAAATGGTAAAGAATGTTTCAGAATCTTGGGGGTGGGGTGAGGAGGAAAGATTTGTATTATTTAACAAAGTATATTAGGGAGAGGATGCCAGGCTGATAAACATAGTGTCAGAAGTGACTTTGTTCTCTTAGAAACTTTTCTCATTAAAGTAGTAGCATTTTTTCCCTTTTGTTTTTCACTAGTCACAAAGCCCAGTTCTTCGGGGTGAAAGTGAATTCTTTTCCTGGCACGTGAATTTCCTGATAAAAGAAGTGAGTAAAAAGGCTGAGACATCTGCCTCCTTATGAAATGATCTCATACCCATCTTTTTGTAAGAGGGGCTCCCCTGTGTCTCAGACTGTAAAAAATCTGCCTGCAGTGCAGGAGACCCGGGTTCTATCCCTGGGTCCAGAAGATCCCCTGGAGAAGTGAATGGCTACCCACTCCAGTATTCTTGCCTGAAGAATCCCATGGTCAGAGGAGCCTGTTGGGCAACAGTCCATGGAGTCTCAAAGAGTCACCACAACTGAGCGACTAACACTTTCACTTCCATAAGTAGGGGCTAAGCCTCTTCCTTTGACCTTTTCCTGGAAAAAGAACTGAGACATGCCCCGTTTCTCTGGGCTTCACAGTGACGATGCTGTTTGCACCGTTGTCTAGTCTGGCCTTACAGAAGGCTTGTGATATTTTTTTGATGTCACGTCTATTTAAGGACATGACATGTAGACAAGAGTTCAGGTTATTCCGAAGAGTATTGGGTTTGTTATATATTTAAGAAGTACTCTCTTGCTTTGTTGTTAAGGTATTCTAAGTAGCCAGAAATACATACCTCGTTCTTGGTCAACTCAAGTCTAAATTCAAGTTGGTTTCTTTGTTCTACACTTGCCTTTTACTCCCCTCCCCCAACCCCCCATGAGTCATAAGCATGCCAAGTTGGGAATAGAGCTTGTCAGCTGCGTAGGGATGAGACACTTCTCTGCACATATTTGTAGCTGGCTGGTGAGGAAGGTAAAGGACTTTAAATGCTGGAGAAATGCATTCCCTGAGGCAGCTTCTTCTCTGGCTGTGTAGTGCGGCTATTCACCGACGCAGTCTGCAGTCTGCCTTTCAGTCACTTCGGAGTCTGTTGTCTGTGACCTGTTTGCCTGTGACTGGTCCGTTGTTGGCTTCAGGGGTGTGAGTTTGTGTAGGGCCTAGGACCTGGTACTGAGTCTCTCATGGGTCCCATGACTTAATGACTTTCTGAAATTCTGTTGAGCGTGTCATTAAGTCGACTTCACCTTCTCCTTGGCAACCCTTAGTCCCTGTCTCATTTTACCTTTCTACTAATGTTTTCCCATTTATACCGTGAGTCACTGTATGCTCTCTTTAGGGGCTGTCACCGGAGATTAAAATCAGTGGCAGCTCTCAGATTTTAGAGCTCAGTCTCAGTAAAGGACACCATGATTTAGCACATCTCTTACTTCAGCTTTTCCTTTGTTCTTGATCTTTAAAAAACTTCTTTAATTTCCCTGGTCTCGTTTTATTACTTGGTATTTTTTCATTGTATGCTTCCATAAACCCTTTTTGGTATGATGAGGGTAATAAATAAATGTCTGTAAACAAATAAGTGCTTTAGAACAAGTGGTTCAGTCTTTTGTAAAGAAGGTTACACTTACACTGGACTCTTAACAGACGCAGTTGAAGATTTGTCTACCAGTCTTTGCCTTCGTATCTCCATCCCTCCCTCTCTTTCTAACAGGTATTTCTGTATAATCTTAGGTGCTCCATCTTGCTGGGGTTGACATCCGCACACTGCTGTATCTAAAGTAGATAACCAACAGGGATCTACTGTATAGCACAGGGAACTCTGTTCAATATTCTGTAATAAACTGGATAGAAAAAGAATTTGAAAAATAATAGAAAAATACCTCAGGTGCTCAGTTTTGAAGAGAAACAATCCTGTCCTACCATAGGTGCCAGCCTCAGTGCCTGGGATAATCATGATAGCAGAAGTCTATTGAGTACCCTGTGTGTGCCAGGCATGGTTCTAAATGCTGTATATACATGGATTTTTAAATTCAAACAAACATCTTCTAAAGTAGATACAGTTGCTGTGACCATTTGCCAGATGAGGTAACCTGTAAAAAAGTTAAGCAATTTACCCAAAGCTAAACGTGGCTGCTGCTGCTGCTGCTGCTAAGTCGCTTCAGTCGTGTCCGACTCTGTGCGACCCCATAGACGGCAGCCCAACAGGCTCCCCCGTCCCTGGGATTCTCCAGGCAAGAACACTGGAGTGGGTTGCCATTTCCTTCTCCATTGTGTGAAAACGAAAAGTGAAAGTGAAGTTGCTCAGTCGTGTCCGACTCCTAGCGACCCCATGGACTGCAGCCCACCAGGCTCCTCCATCCATGGGATTTTCTAGGCAAGAGTACTGGAGTGGCTTGCTATTGCCTTCTCCGAAACGTGGCTAGTAAGGTCAAAATTGGGACTAGAAAGCAGTGGTGTGACTCCAGAGTTTGAGGGTAGGGTGTATTACTGGCTCATAGTCCATATTTGACTATTAATTTTATTAACATTCTGAATTTTATTTGAAGATTTTTGAATCATGAGTCATCTAACCCGTTTCATTTTAGAATTTCCTTCTAAAAATGACTATAATATATGACTTTGGTTTTGCAGGTCACTGTCAGCTAATTCATTTATTGATAAGAAGCTGGAAGGCAAGTAAAGTAGTGAGCCTGCAAAGCATACCCCAGATTACTAATTTATCTCTGCTAGTGCCAGACTGTGTGTTGAAGATACTGAAAGCAGAGTTAATTTTAGCTTCTTTAACTCTGGGGCCCTACACTACCCATCTTTAAGAGATGCCTTCGTAGGGGAGCATGGGGAGCGAAGCCTGGCAGATTTTGCCTGATCCATTAGCTGTGATCTATGTGATGGTAACAGGATAATATATTTAAAAGAAATGATGATGGTAGAATTATTGGTAGGCAGAGTAATTTCAGTGGAGGGTAGCAAAAATGTTATTCTAACTTCAGTGTGATTAACTAGCACAGAAGTTTGATTTAGACAGCAAAGGAAGAACCCGCTCTCCTGCAGTGTTTGTCTCTCTTGAATTGATGACAGATTTCCCCTCACCATATATGCTTTTCCCTTATATATATGCTGTCCGGCGTTTGTTGTTTGCATAAATCTTGTCTTCTGAACAAGGACAAGGATTGGGCCTTTTTTGTACCCCCTCTGCTTCGAGAGTTAGATGTTCTCTATGTGCATTTTTTGACGGATAGCTCTCACATTTTGTAAGGAGCTTGTTTTTGTAAAAATGAAATCAAAGCACTGACAAGATTAATTTTGTGGAACAGTGGGATTTTTTTAGAAGTGATTTGAAGGAGGTGACAGAGATCATATAAATGGGTGTTTAAATGTGAGAAGCACTTTTGGGAGCGCAGTTCGAGAGTGATGAAAGCATGATAATTGAAGTCACTTTTTAAAAAAGTGACAATATTAAAGAGATATTTAGAATTTGCCCTAGGGCTGCACATCCTTTGGGATGAATCAAGCCATGCTGAACACGTGCCCTGATTGGCTGAAGCAAAGGTACAATTTTTGTATCTCAGGGAGCATCTGCACGGAGTGAAGTGGTTTCTGGTTTTGTAGAATTACGACCTTAACAGAAAGAGGTTGAGTAGAGTTTCCTGCTTTCCAACAGAAGAGGACACGCCTCCTGAGACAAGGCATATGGAGGCGTCCTGCTCGAGCGCCATGTGCTGAGGTTGAGGTTGGGGCAGGTGGTGCAGGCAGGGTTCCTGGCTGCTTGGTCAGGGATTTTGGAGATGGTAGGAGTTAGATGCTAGGCTGTGGAAGGACCGTTGAATGTGATGCATATTGGGCATGTTTGCCTAAGAGTTGAAGTGAGCTCAGTGAGAGACTATTGATGTATTTGGGAGCGTGGGGGTAAGATAAGGGAAGAGATAGGAAGACGCTGACTTCAATGATACCTCAAATTTGATCTTAACCTCCTGAGATTAGGAAGGAGACAAGATACGGTGTGAGAAGCAGGATTCCAGATCCCTGGCCTCGCTTGTTCTCTAGAGACTTCAGGTAAGGTACGGCAGGACTGTTCAGTTGAGCCCCTCAGTCGTGTCTGACTCTCTGTGACCCCATGGACTGCAGCACGCCAGGCTTCCCTGTCCTCCAACTTCTGGAGCTTGCTCGAACTCATGTCCATCGAGTTGGTGATGCCCTCCAACCATCTCATCCTCTGTCGTCCCCTTCTCCTCCCACAGGACTGTAGGATTTTTCTATTTAAGCTTGAAGCTGTTTTGATCCCTTTTTGAGATACTAGGCCAAAAGCTGTATTTATAGAACTTGTTTTGACATATTATCTCACCCTGTCCCTAGCCTTCCTTACTGGAATCCAGCTAATGTTGCACTCTGCCTGGCAGGAAGGATTGATTGAAGAAATGTACACATATATATACAGCTGAGTGATTGAAAATAGCTCCAGCCTTTGTAAATAGGCCGGCTGTAAGGTTTGCAGTCAGTTAAGTTGCTGGAATAACTTCACAGAGTGTAGTTCCTCAGCTCACACGTGGTGGATATACTGCTGGTTCACCTGGACATTGGCTGTTTCCACACCTTTCTGGAAAGCAGGATCCAGGCAAGAACACTGGAGTGGGTTGCCATTTCCTTCTCCAATGCATGAAAGTGAAAAGTGAAAGGGAAGTCACTCAGTCGTGTCCGACTCTTCGCGACCCCATGGACTGCAGCCTACCAGGCTCCTCCGTCCATGGAATTTTCCAGGCAAGAGTACTGGAGTGGGGTGCCATCGCCTTCTCCTAGTGGTACACTGGAACTACCTTTTTCTGTTTAATAGCTACAGAGGTATTGTGTCTCTATGCTACTGGCAACCCACTCCAGTACTCTTGCCTGGAAATTCCCATGGGCAGAGGAGCCTGGTAGGCTACAGTCTATGGGGTCACACAGAGTCGGACATGACTGAGTGACTTCACTTTTCACTTTCACTACAGTTTATTTAATCAGGATTCAACTGATAGGCATATGTATTTCCCTTTTTTACTGTTATAAACAATGTCCTTATGAATGGCCTTTTGTGTATGTCAAGTATAAGTTTATTTGGAGGCTGTATTTCTAGAACTGGAGTTGCTGGATTCAAAGTGCATATATAGTTGTCAATATTGATACACATACTTAAGATCATTTTTTATATTTTGCAAGTGATGTCTGTTGAAGACAAGAAAGATTTTTAAAAAATTTTATTAAAGTATATTTGATTTACAGTGTTGTGCTGATTTCTGCTGTACAACAAAGTGATGTATATATATTCTTTTTCATATTTTTTTCTATTATGGTTTATCAAAGGATATTGATTATAGTTCCCTGTGCTATATACAGTAGGACCTTGTTGTTTATCAGAGTAGAAAGATCTTAATGCAGTGGCAGTCAAACCGCTAGCCCAAACAATTACTGGAACGAAGAGCATATGACCTGAAAGGGAAGATTTGAAGAGACCGTCCTGAGATAAGCTGAACTATCAAAACCAGCAACCCTTATTGCTGGAGAAGAGCCTCATTGCCTAGAGTAGGCAGGGGTAGCCCCTGCTTTTTTAAAGTTTTTAGGGAACGTGGTGATGGTAGCTGAATCTGTAAGCCAGATATATTTCTTTTACTCTCAAAATGTTAGTTTCACCCATTTATGATCTCTGCCTTAGAAAAACATTTGTGGTCCATATCTCATTCAGTCCTTTTCTCTTTCACCTACTCAGGTGGATGTCATGAGACCAGTCGCAAGAATCAGCCAATAAATTCCAAGTAGTAGTTATACCTAAAGTTTAATAATCACCTCAGAAAATAAAAGCAAACATATTTTGACTGTGCCCCCTCCCCCCGCAAAAAAAGCACATTTTGCAAGCGGGTGTATTTTACCAAATAAAGCCCTGTGACTCCAGAATGTACAAGTTTCACTGGCTGGCTGTGGAACCTGCATCACTCAATCTGGTATCTTCACTTTAGTTCCCTTATCTGGAAAATGGGACTAAAAATGCTGAAGAATCCCTTTTGAGCACTCAAAAGAATAATTATAAAGTCATCTCCAGGAGGTTGTGTATTACAGAAATGACTCTTCAGAGACATCAAGATTATAAGGTAATTTAAAAAGTAACTCTGACAGGGTTTTAGGGGAAAAAAATCAGTCACATTCTGCCTACATGGTACTAACATATGGCACAGCCCTCATGAGCTGCACAAGTGGGCTGAAATCAAAATGCAGTTGGAGAGAGGAGCAGCAGTGACTCACTAGATGAGACAGATATGGCCTTATGGCAGGGCAGGGGAACCAAGGCGGAACTGGTGGTCTCCGAACATGCCAGATTTCAGCAGAGGATACGCGAAGATTCCGGGAGAAAGGCTGAGCCCCGTGATTAGGTGCTCCGGCAGTGGCTCGAGCCCTGAGGCCCCCTCTCCCCAGTGCCCCGGCTTCTTCTATACGGTGGGGACCCTGCGCTGCCTCGGACTGCTGTGTCTTTGGAGGTAGAAGCCACTTGGGGCTTCCCTGGTGGCTGAGATGGTGAGGAAGCCACTAGGCAGATATTTCACATTGTTATCACCGGAACATCGGGTTCAAACTAGAAAGACATGTAGAAGAGGTAGCAGTTCTGCCCAGAGAAAGCTACACGTAAGCTTAGCCACCATATGTCAGTTGCTCCTGCTCCATCAGGCAGTTTTGTTGGCCAGGACTGACATGCTGCCAAGGAAACAGGAGGAGCTGAGGCAGAACGAGATTCTTATTCCCTGCCCCCACCCTCCCCAGACAGCTGGGTGGGGGGGAGAGGGGAGTACTTAATGGGGATTTGAGAATTACTTAGAGATAGAGGTACTTGGGGAGGAAGTATGAAGAGGTGTGTTGTTTTTTTTTTCTTTTTTAATATATTTCGCATTTCCTGTCTGCCTCACCAGAGCACCTCCAAAATGGAATGGAGGTGAACTCTTGTTTCCATGTGTATGTAATCATGTGAAAAGATCATATGACTCAACAGGAGATGAAGCTGCAGATCAGGGAAAGGAGGAACAGAGCCCAGCTCACCACTGTTTAACTTTGCTTTTTTGGCACAGTTCTATTTTGTGGACCACTTTTTGTAACAGTTTCAGAAGATTTAATCATTATGTTGGCTTTATCAAATAGGTGTTACATTTATTGATTTCTACATACAGATGATGTTGGCAAAGTCAGGCTTTATACCAGTTCTGACTCTTAATTCTTAAATATGCGCTGCTCACAAGAAAATGTTTATAACTGTCATGTTTTCTTTTTTTTTTAAGTGTTGCTTTATTGCCTAATAGTGTTGACACTACTGAACTGTTTGCTAAAAAGTGGTTAGGTGGTAAATTTTTTGTTTTGTTTGACCCTGCTGTTCCTCACAGCATGTGGGATCTTTGTTTCCTGACCAGAGATTGAGGCCAAGCCCCTCTGCATTGGAAAGTCCCTGTGTATGTATGTTTTACCACATTTTTTTTTAAGCTGGAGAAAAGTTGTTGCCTCTAAAGAAAAGACGAGCACAGTGGCCAGTGGTGAAGGAGATGAGGTTGAGATCTGTTTATAAACTTCTCTCCTAGGGTCACAGAGAGGACACACACAGATGACTCAGTCAGTGAAGAATCAGAAACCCCAAACTTGAGTCTGAATCATGGAAATAGTAGCCACAGAGCAAGTGTCATAAGGCGGGGAAATGGTTTTTATACACCCCACAGAGAAAGTGTCGAGTTTATCCCTGCTGACCAAGACAAATCAGAACTAGGCCTGATACAGTGCAGCACCCAAGCTGTTGAACATGAAGCAGTTTACTTTGTGGAAGGAGATGCTCTGGGAGTGAAGAGAGTGACGGAGGGACATTTTTTTGGTGTTTCAGTGCATCTGTTTAATTTACCTAACCTCCTCTGTTTTACAGATGAGCGAAACAGTGGTTAAATAGTTTCTCAGTCTTGCATCCACCTATTTGCTGCTGAGTTCTTTCACACATTTTATTTCATTGAATGCTCAGATCACTGAGGTGGATTCTACTCACTATTGGTTGTGGCATGTGTGCCCAAGATCCTGGATTAGGATCTGGTGGCAACCGCCGTCCCCCTGCTACAGGTTCCTGAGGAAAACAGAGCGGCCAGTCTGGGCAAACCCCGCTGGATTTAGCACTAATCCTGGTGGGGTTTTGCATCAGTAAGAGCTTGGTTAGGTAGGACAGCTTCCAGAGTTGATCCTTTTATCTGGCTATTTGGCTTTTTATGGTATGGGAGTGGAAGAACATGCAGTTTTCCAAAGCAGTAAGCCCAGCGTTCTTACTGAGCCAGCCACATAACAGGAGGAGAAAGACAGACAGGAGGGCATTGCATGCAATCTAAAAAGTCACAGACATTTTTTAAAGGAGCACAATTTTCATAAGCCATTCCTATTATTTGTTTCCTCTTCCACTTAGAGACTTGTACAGTGACTTGGTTATATTATGGGCATCCATTTGGTTCCTTTTGAGGGGGGGGTAAAGTTAAGTTCTCTTTTAGAGGTGGGGAGACTGACCCTTAAGAGATGTTAATGAACTTGATCAGAGTCACACGTCTCCTGAGTAACAGGAAGTTTTCACTGCTGCTGCTGCTAAGTCGCTTCAGTCGTGTCCGACTCTTTGTGACCCCACAGATGGCAGCCCACCAGGCTCCCCCGTCCCTGGGATTCTCCAGGCAAGAACACTGGAGTGGGTTGCCATTTTCTTATCCAGTGCATGAAAGTGAAAAGTGAAAGTGAAGTCACCCAGTCGTGTCAGACTCTTGGCGACCCCATGGACTACAGCCTACCAGGCTCCTCCATCCATGGGATTCTCCAGGCAAGAGTACTCCAGTGCTCTTGCTAACTGCAGTCAAATCTGTCAGGACCGTTGAGACTTTGGACATTTACCTACTTACAAGATTTGCCTTAGAAACATGGTCAGATTTGGCTTCAGGGAGCTCAGCGTTTACGCAGCCTTTCCTGTGGTTTCTGCACGGAACTTCCTTATAGACGGCTGGAGTGAAGGAGAGGCTCTGGGAGAGATGGGACTTGCAGACGAGAATTGACGATGGGCTTCAGTGTGTCTGTCAGGCTTTCTTTCAGTCAGGGGTCCAACCGCCTCTCTATATTCCATCCAGCTCCGTTGTTGCCTGGATTCATGTGATCTTGAGAGTTACTACGTTCCTTTGTGCCTTGTCTTGTCTGTAAATGGAGATAGAATAGGCAAGAGGATTAAGTATATAAAGGGCCAAAAAGCACCACATGGTGTACTGTAAATACTCAAAACGTGTTAACTTTTGTAACTGTAGCCTCTTGTACATGACTGGACATTTCTCCCTACTTCCTGTGTACAGATAAACACATAACCCATTGGTTTGAGATGCACACACTTACTGCCATTGATGGCATCTTAAATTCCTTGATTTGTGATAACCTGTTAGATTCAAAGAGAAAAATCTGCTCAACAAACTATTCATCTCAAAGCTAGACATAAAATTGGTGAATTATCTATTGTTTTGAATTATGCAGGCCTGTTAATCAAAGTTCCCAGGAGACCTAGGGTTACCCTGAGGGCCAGAATAGGCAAACAGGTAGGCTCTGCCTTGCCTCTGTCTGTCTGCCACCTGAACAGCTTTACCTTTATGTTTATGGGGAAAACACTTCATTTAAAAACATTTCAAAAACCCCTCATCTGGATCATTGTTCTGTTCTTCTTTAGCTCCCTGCTGTATTATTAACATATTAATTATGTCCAGGTATTGTTAAGAGCACTTGCTCACAGTGGTTAGTTAGTGAGTCATGCTGGTGAGGCTGGAGTCATGGGTTTAGGCCTCATGCAGGTCTGAGCATCACTGAGCCTGGTGCCAGCCTCTGTATCTGGAGTCTGCCCCAGTGCACACAGTGTAAGAGCTGTTGGTGGAGATTGAGTCAGTTGACTCTCTGTTTTCCTTTGAAGGACTGTGTTCTGTTCTTCAACATACAGGCCAGCAGAAAACTCTAAGAAATAAGGTTCATTACCTTGCCTACACTATGGGAGGTGTGTAGGAGATCTGAGACCTTTCCTATCAGATCTCCTTGTGAGAGGAGATACTGTTCATTCACTCTTGCATCCTTGAAACATGTCAAGATCATTTAAAAGTTTCAAGATATATTCCAAAACCAAATATAAATGCTTTCCAGATTGTGTGTTGTGGGATAAGTACTTTGCCTTTCAGAGTCCTCTGTCCTATCGACTTGCAAAGTATAATTGTAATTCGAGCAGGTCACGCTTTGAACATGTGAATATCACAAGCAGACAGTCCTGCTCGTTTCCCTCAGGGCCGTCTTGTCCCCACCCTTGCCTGTTGCCCCCTCACCCCAACCCCGCCCACCTTTTTGGTGCTCCTTTTCTCGCCTGACTCTTCTTTTTCACCCCTCTTTGAGGCTGCCTCTGTGCCTGCACACATGGTGATTGAGAATATGAAGGTAATGTTAGTGGAAACAGGCTTGTGGAGTCCCAGGGAGGCGTAGAGCAGGGGCAGTTCCGGCTTCCCCGCAGCTTGCAGTGCAGTTTGTTTGGTTCCCTACATAAATGAAAGATGCAGAAAACTCAAACTGAGGGACTCTTCTGGTGGTCACATGGCCGGGACTCCGTGCTCCCGAGTTCGATCCCTGGTTGGGAAACTAGATTCCACTAAGAGTTCGCATGCCACAACTAAGACCCAGCACAGCCAGATAAGTGCATAAATACTGAAAGAAAGAAAGAAAAAGAATATCAGTTTTAAAAAATCCCTCAAACCTAAAGCTTTTCATTTCCACATAGCTTTCCTGTCTCCCCAAAGCGTTTCTGTTCTTTTACAGACGAGGCAACAGAATGTAAGAAAAGTAAAACTGGAATGACAGAGCATTTTAAAGAAAACACCTTCTTGTGTATTAATCTTCGCACTGCCCTCCTTCAAGTGACGAGGCCTGTGTGGAGGAAGACAGGGTGTCCTTTTTTTTGTGCGCTTAAGTTTTCTTTAAAAAGTCTTTGGGTGACTTAGTAGGATGATTAATCTCCTACTTATGTGTGTGTGTGTGAATAAATAATTCCGTTTTCCCCCTCTCCTGGCTCTGCACTTAGGCGTTCCTAGTCCCTGCAGGGCTGCCATGCTCGCTGGGGCCTTGACGTGTGTCCTTCCTACTTTAATGTGATTGCCCCTCCTCAACAGCCCCAGCCTGCGTTTAGCTCTTTGTGTCCTGGAGTTCCCCAGCCAGCATGCAGTATGGGTCTGGTCTCACAGGGCCACACAACAGTAGTGTTTCTCAGCTGTTCCTGCAATATATCGGGAAACATGACTCCTTGGTCTTTCATCTGCCCTTTATATCTTCCTGAATAAAACTGACAAGTAGACATTTAACTTGTTCTCTACTGTCTTAACAAGCACTCCAGAGCAAGCTCAAGACAGACACACTGTCCCTATACAAGTTTGTGCGGCCTGGATGGTTTCTCTATTTCTCAAGAGAGATAGACTGTGGGCTCTGAAATTAGAATTCCTCATGTATTGGAGAAGGTGATGGCACCCCACTCCAGTTATCTTGCCTGGCAAATCCTATGGACAGAGGAGCCTGGTAGGCTGCAGTCCATGGGGTCACGAAGAGTCTGACACGACTGAGCGACTTCTCTTTCACTTTTCACTTTCACGCATTGGAGAAGGAAATGGCAACCCACTCCAGTGTCCTTGCCTGGAGAATCCCAGGGACGGGGGAGCCTGGTGGACTGCCGTCTGTGGGGTCACACAGAGTTGGACACGACTGAAATGACTTAGCAGCAGCAGCGGCAGCATGTATTCAGTAGATTACTTTAGCTTCTGAATTCCCAGAGTAGTCCCCACCTTGGAGTGGCCATAATGATACAGCACTGAATGAGGTGTTATGAACTTCCTCTTAATAACTTTTGATGATGTAGGCAGGTCCAGGAGAGTGCTTTTAGTTTTTGTGTGTGTGTGTCTTAGTGTAAATTTTGCATGAAGATGATTGGAAGCATCATTACTTCATTAGCAAAATTGGAGACTGGTGAAGTCTGTATGAAGCGTCAGTTAAGTATTCATGCACTCATTTTATGCCAGTGAAGAAATGTCTTTGAGTTCAGTGAGGGTAGGTAGAGTGCAGTGTCTCATGGTGAGTTCTGGTTCTGGCTTTGTCTTTCAGAATTCTTGACACTTTCCAGGGTAGACTTGGTGACTTTCTGCAGTTCTCTGTAGCCGGGGCCAGACAGAAGTACAGCTGGCAGGAGTTGTAGATGGACTTTTGTAGGAATTTGGGCAACTTTTATAGAATCAGTCTTTACTTGAAAGATTGTTCCATATGTTTAAAAATGAAGTAGATTGGTGTTTTGGTTCCTCTGTTTGCTTTTACCTTCAGTTAACTTCCCCATCTTCTGATTTTTTGGAGGGGGCGGGCAGTGGAGGTTCAGTGTTTCACCACTTTCCTGGGGCTATCAGTATGCATTTACAAGGCAGGAACCGCGGGTTACTTTTGAAGAGTTTTATACCTAGCACCAGCCTATTCAGGACAATTGCTTTGGGGAAATAGCATGGCTTCTTCACATTAGTAATACGATCTTTAACTGCTCAGGGCTTGCCTTGTGGCTCGGCTGGTAAAGAATCCGCCTGCAATGCGAGAGACCTGGGTTCGATCCCTGGGTTGGGCAGATCCCCTGGAGAAGGGAAAGGCCACCCACTCCAGTATTCCGGCCTGGAGAATCCCATGGACTGTATAGCCCATGGGGTCGCAAAGAGTCTGACAAGACTGAGCGACTGTCACTTTAACTGCAAAAAGGATTATACAGCCTTTAGCTTTGTGGTAGTTCCCACCCAAGAGCAGATGCTAAAAATGGTTGTTTTGGTGACCTAGATGTGCTGTAGTTCAATCTCATAAATTCTAGTCATTGATTTGCTATTTGGGGTGACATTTTGGGGTAAGCGTCTTTTTAATAAACCTTTTAGCACTTTAGTTCTCTGTTTTTAACTAGATGGTGTTCTTAAATTAACTTGGAGGTGTTCATGTGATTGTGTATTGTGTACTTTCACATTGGGAGAGGGAGAGTTTGCTTACCTTCAGTCTTGGTGACAAAGGGGCTTTTATTTGAAAACAAGCTATGTGTCTGGAATTGTGAGAAATACAGGCATGGTCCACTTATTTTTCTCTCCTTGGTTTTTTAGAGTGAAGACAGTAGTCCAAAGAGGGAGGTGGAAAGCTACAGGTATGGGCTAACTGCTGGGTGATTCTGCTCTGGTTAGCTTTTTAACCTTCCTTCTTGCATGAGGCCTGTTTTGCAGATGTGAAAAAATTGCCTTCAGAAAGGTGATGGCTTTTTTCTACATTTTGGGATTAAATTTCCTGTTCCTGGGAAGCTAGTTTTTTTTTTTTTTCTCCTTCCCAACTTTCTCCTTAGCTGTTTACCAAGGCAGGCTTATCTCCCATTTGAACTAGCTTCCGCCTAGTTCAAATAGTCGGAGCTTGGCAGGGGGTGGAGAAGGCGTGGGGAGAGAGGGAGGGCACGTATGTATATATGTGTATATCTACACACAGCAGCTGCCTGGCTGGCTTCCTTTCTCCTTTCTACTTCATAGCTGGAAAGGATTCGTTGCTCAGTGCTGTCCGAATCTTTGCAACCCCATCAGCTGTAGCCTGCCAGGCTCCTCTGTCCATGGAATTCTCCAGCAAGAATACTGGAGTAGATTGCCATTCCCGTCTCCAGGGGATCTTCTCGACCCAGAGCCTGGATCTTTGCATTGCAGGCAGATTCCTTACCATCTGAGCCACTTCATAGTTGGAAGACCCTAAAAGTGAAAAAGTGAATGCGCTCAGTAAGTGAAGTCCTCCCGACCGAGGGATCGAACCTGGGTCTTCTGTGTTGAGGGCAGACGCTTTACTGTCTGAGCCATGGTGGCTTATTGGAAGACCCTAAGTAAACTAGAACAAAGATGAGGATAAAACTCAATTGAATTTCACAAAGATGATGCAACCCTCTTGGAACCAGAATTTGTTCAACATACTGATTTTTAAATCAGCACTGGAACCTAAATAAAGCTTCAACTTACAATATATTGTTATCAACTAACAGTTATACTTAAATTCCAGAACTAGTTGGGGACCTGAAAATATGACCTGATTTAAGGGGTGATCACAGTTTGATAGGATGATTTATTTGGTCAGGTGTGTCCCAGAAACTCCGTGGACGTCTCTGAGCTGACACTTTTGCTGAGAGAACTAAGCGTAGAAGAATGTCTTTCTGCTCGGACTTTGACACTGTCTGGGGAGGAGATAGGTGATTAAAGACAGGGAAAGGAGATGGAACGCTTTCAGATTTCAAAAGTAAATCTTCCTCCCTTCAGTCTTGTCCTATCTTTTTAGTGTACCATATATAATAATTTTACAGGCAAACAGTCTTAGACATAACAGTTACTAAACTTAGTGCTTTTGGTCTTACTGTGATTTTAGATTTGGAATAGAACTTTTTTTTTTTTTAAACAATACTTCTATTACTTCTTTAACCCCCCCATCCCCCTCTTCAGAATTTTTTCATTGTCTAGACTCTCATGGAAACTCAACAAAGGTTTTCTGTTTTAAGATATACTCAACTCTCACATGTTTGCAGAAAGTCTCCCACAAAGTGAGATGTCACAGAGATAATTAGCAATTTAGGTCAGTGTATTTTTGCATATGCAAAGTACTAGCTTGGGAGTTTTAGNACTCTCATGGAAACTCAACAAAGGTTTTCTGTTTTAAGATATACTCAACTCTCACATGTTTGCAGAAAGTCTCCCACAAAGTGAGATGTCACAGAGATAATTAGCAATTTAGGTCAGTGTATTTTTGCATATGCAAAGTACTAGCTTGGGAGTTTTAGGAGACCCACTAATTATATTAGAGGTACTAAACTTTAAAAATGAAATTCAAGTCCAGAAAGATTTTAGGCTAAATTTTAAGTTGTTCTGGTTGGTTATTTTCAAGTAGTATCAGTTCGTTGCTTCTGAGGGGATATCCAGTCCACTTCACTATGTTAGGTTATGACTTTTCCCTGGATTTTTGCACTTTTTCTTAAATAGACTAATGATGGAGTTTTTTTTAATAACATAGGCTCTCTTTTATAATTTAGTAGTAGGCTCTCATTTTCTCTACGCTCATATAACCAGACTTCACATTTTTGCCTTTTAAAACACATTTAGATTATTGAGATGGAAGTATAAAATCCCTTCACCTGTCATTGAACTCCCTGGTTACATCAGTCAAGATCGACAGCCTGACATTTGCACGTTCCATGTGGGCTTTTTTGCTTAACTATACTTTGCTCTTTCTTTTGACAAATCGAATGCTGTGATCCTAGCATTTCTGTCTTCTCGTCCAGTTTTTGAGCTGTTTATTCCCTTCTGATGCTCTAAATGCAGGGTGTGCTGCTCTTTCGAGGGTGTCCCGGATCCTCTGGTAGTATCCACAGGGTTCTGTAGGAACATAGGGCAGAGCACCTAAGGGATTCAGGAACGCTTCCTAGGAGAGATGATTGTGTGTGTGTGTGTGATGCCATTGCCTTCTCCAGATTGTTCCTACCCTCACATAATCAAGCCTTGAATTATTGCCCTTAGGAAAGAAGAGAATATTCAAGGCAAAGAAAACTGAGACAGCCAACCAGGGGAAGAAGAGGAAACCATGAGTGTAAATTCACAGACGTGGTTAAAGAGAGACTGAGGGAAGGTTAGGGCCTTTTGTTGCAATGGACCCTGGATTTTAGGCCTAGACTGTGTTTCTGATTAAAAACTTTTAAACAACAACTGCTTACGGATAGTTTGCTATGAATAACTTTTAATTCTCCTTTTTAATTTCCCTCTAACAGCTGCATTTTTGTATTTCCATAATTGTTTTTATCGTCACTTTGTCACCCTTTTCTAAAATGGAGTGACTTGTGATTAATTTCTGTTCTTTCTTTTCCTACAAGCATGTTGAATTTAATTATACCGAGATAATTCTTGTGACCTGTTTAAAGAGAATTCCCCCTCCCCCCATGTAATAACATTTCCACCTTAGGTTTTTAAAATATTGCAGCCTTATCCATCATAAAATGAATTTTAAAACGTTACAACCTTTGACTCGGTAGAAGTTACTATGAGTACACATCCTTTGATACACTGGGCAGTGCTCTGGTTATAGTTGTGATTCTGATTAAAACAGAGATGTAGTTAGGAGTCATGCATTTTTGGTGAATAATAAAAGCATAGCAACCAGTGGACTTCCTGAAAACTTGATTCATTTTTAAAGGAATCCTGAAACTAGAAAATCTAATTTGATTAACTGACCTCACACAGGTACCCCTTAGTCAGGTGCTTCCCTATAGGAAGAGGCATGTGATCGGTTCCAGTGCTCTTAGAAACGGACCAGACAGGCCAGTCGCTCCGCCAGCCCCACCTGGGGCTAGCCACTTTCTCTCTGGCCGTCGGGCTCCGTGAGCTCTGGGTGCCGGTTGCAGGCTCCTCCCTGGCAGCCTGGTTCTGCTTCCTCTGTTAATAGGGTGGCAGAGAGCTCCTGTCACTTCTCTCTCTATAGGGGATCGGATGGGCCGGGGTCTCTGACAGAACGGAAAGAGCAGTTACCTGCTATTTTAGTTCTAAATTTTGGGTGGTTATGTCTGGATATTGGACAGAAGACACAGCTTCTACCTTTCTCAGTTAGATGTAGACAGGTGTCAGCCTTTGTTAGACAGACTAGAACATTTAGACCTGTGCCGTGACATAACTGCCTTTCATTATTTTTTGTTTTAACGTTGTTCATTTGTTTACCTCTTTACATAACTTCTTTTTTTCAAAGTTCCCTGTATTATGATCTAAGCTTCAGTGAAGTGAAACCTTTGAGGTAAGGCAACCCTAATGGTAAAAAAGGAAAGAAGTCCTGTGAAATTTGGGAGCCTTCAGAGATAGTTTTAGAGTCACTGCCTAAATATTGAAATGCCACCATTTGTTGTTTGGAGGGATGTGGAGCTAAATTGAGAATGAGAGTACCACATCTGCCTTGACTGCTAAGTATATCTATCTCTGCTGCTCACCCATAATAGAATTTTTATGTGTGCATTCATTAATCTTGGTTTTAGGAACAGTTTAAAAGAGGGCAGACAGTGAAGAGGCTTGGTCTGCCCTCCTCTCTCCTTTAATATTGGAGCGTTTGTCCCTGGTAGGCCCCAGGTCTTCATTATTATCACGGTGGTGGCTTCTGTTTGTTTTTCTTTCGTTTCTCTAGAAAGGTCAAAATACTGAATAAACTGTTTCTTAGTACTCTGTCAAGAGGCAGAATATACTATTTTTATTTTTTGTTTTTTAAATTTTCTGACAAATTAAGATTCAGAGTTCTAAGGAAGTTTTGCCTTGTGCTTCCTAAGTGAATGCCGTCGCAGCAGCAATTTTTAAAGCCCTTCACTGCGATAAAGATCATCAAGAAAGCAAAGCTGGTCCAGCGCAGAAGGTAACATTAATATAAGAGCAGTATGTTTCTGGTGGCCAGTTCTTCAGCCAGCTTGCCTCTGGCCTGCTTCTGATGGGTGGTCTGAACCATTTAAGGAACTCCTTAAATGACTCTTTGGAGGTTAGTTTGGAACCCAGACAGTGTGTTCACTGCTGTCTTTGGCACATGGAGAATAAGTTCAGACCAAGGCTAACCGCCCAGTTCTTTCTAAAACGTTTTCAGACTACATGACGTGAGCCGCGCCCTGCCCCCCCCTTCCTTGTGCTCAGGTAGTTTCAAGCTTGGGGGCTTCCTCAGAAACTGCTCAGCAGGGAGGAGCGTGGAAGATGGACGCAGGTCTGTGTTTCTTCTGCTCTGTTAGCCGCTGCTCTCTTCATGGGTCTGACACTGTTTATCTGACAGTGCGCTTAGTACTGCTTCGCCAGGGAAAATCGCACAAAACCAGCCTGGCGCATCAGCACTTCCATTGTGTGCGGGGCTGAGCCTCCCTCCACATGCTCACGTCCCCTGTTTAATCCCCTGCTCCCTGCCCCGTCCCCAGTCCTGCCTGCTTCTGTGGCACTCACTGCTGGCGTCCCTGAGCTCCTGTTTCCACTTTGTGTTTTTTGTGGGGCCCAGGAAGCTAAAGCTGTGTATATTTGTGGATCAGACAAGTGCAGCAAGTTAATATCATTGGCTTCTGAAGGGGAGAGTGAGGTGATGGCTGCGTTTAAGTTGGATTTCCTTCCAGAAATGATGGTGGATCATTGCTCTTTGAATTCCAGTCCTGTGTAAGTATTTTTGTTGTCTAATATTTATCATAAGTAGAGGACTTGGGCTGTTTTCTTTGTTACTTGATAGAATGAGTCCCTTTCCTTAAAAGAGGGAAGAAAAAAATTGGATGAGGAAGCCAAAGTCCACACTATTGTTATTTTCCTATTGTAGTCTGATTCTCTCATTACTGCTGACTTCCTAGAGCTGTAACTAAGTTTTGTACAGAAGGATGCATTTGATATATGACCAGCAACATCAGCTCAAGTGTGCTGGGCTCTTAATTCCTTCAATGTAGTTTTCCTATCTGATAGATTCTAAGGTATTTTTTTAAACCTTAGATTTATTGCTTTGGGTTGGGTATACAATTTCAGATAATCTTTTGGGAAGCTATTTATTTATGTATGTTTTATTTCTAATGATCAAATTTTTATACTCATATCACAGACTGATAGCTAGGGTGTATTTAGTAGTGTATACAGAATACTGTATTGATGTGTAAACTAACCCTGAATCTTGACCCTCCCCTCCACCAGCAAATTGAGCATGCGACACACTGTGATTTTGGGACATCGGATGTGCCCCACCCCAAGGAGGGCAAACGGAATTAATCTTGATTGGCAAAGTGCCTAAATAAATTTTGAACATAAAAAGTGAGAAGCCTAATCAGTTTGCGTTATTGTTCACCGTTGTATGCAACTAAAATGCCAGCCTGGCTCTGAGTTGTACCTGTAGGGAGCCTGAATTCTGGGCTCTGTATTAAAGAGCACACTTCTAATCCTTGATTTCAGTTACTTTCACCAGGCTTCAGAGTACCTTGTAACCTAAATGAAAGAGACTTAAGTCATTCAAAGCCAAGAATGTTAAATGGTAGACTACCCCCTAGATCACAGGGGAGTGCAAGTCTTTGACATTAGGCCTCCATGTGCACATCTGCCTTGGGATTCGGTGTAACAGGTGTGGTGATAGCAGATTCTCAACGGTTCTTTGTGGGATAGTTTTGGGGCCTCAAACAGAGTTGGCTTGCTCATTTGAAATGGATCCTGTGCCTTCTCTGTAGTCTCCAAAATAGTAATTTAGAAGTGTCTTTTCATGAGAGTTCTCTTTACTGCTAATATAAAACTTTAGCAGTAGATTGCAGGTGAAATCACAGTGAATGCCATCATAAAAACTTAATATATAATAAAAATATTCCCACATACCAGATGGACGATCCCTAGAGTTAGGGCTTGGTGGCCCGGATTGTCTCGTTGTCTGTGCATTACCGTTGCCTAGTGTTCAGCCCTCCGATCCAGGGTTTTTCCTCAGCCTGTTTTCTCATCTTTTACTAGGTCGGCCTAATTCAGTATCCCATGAGGTCTGGATCATGGACCACTCTGTAAAAGTCACCTGGAATTAAGAATGCAGGTTCTGGACCCATGAGCAGATGATTCTCGTGCTAGAATGGGCCCAAGAACCTATTTTAATAGTGTCCCGTGTGGTTTTTATGTACACTGAAGTATGAACACTAATGGACTTAGTACAGTGCTCATTCTGAGTAGAAGAGAGTACTCTGTTAACATTATTATTTTTTTCCAAGAGCATTTGCTTTTGTTTTAATCATCCATCTTCACAAAAACTTTGTGAGGTTAATTGGGCATAGTCTATTGCCCCTGTTTTACAGATGAGAAACCCAGCTGAGAGAGGCTGTGACTGACTGAACTGAGGACAGTTGGTATCAACCTTGGGCCTAAAATACAAGTTTGGGGTAGCCTCTTTGTTCTTTGCCTGCTGGACTTGGCTTCCTCAGGTGTCATTAAGCAGTTGTCATCAGCTCTTCTCATGACTGCAAGCCCTCTGGCCCACTCCCAGGGGCACCACACGCCCAAGCCACAGAGTGGAAAGAAGAAGGTTCTGGAGAATGGTGGGTGCTTGTCACCTCTTGGATTCTCAACTCTTCTTTTCACTCATATTGCTTTAGCAGTAGGCTCGATACCACTAGTTTTCTCTCTGAAGTGATACTGCCTGGGAATATGACCTAGCAATGCATCTGTTCCACAATTTCAAATTGCAACAGACAAAAATTGCTGGAGGAGCTGTGGAAGGGCTGAGGGGACCTGCTCCCTAGCTCCCTTTCTTGTTTATGCTAAGAGGTGTTGCCGATGCTTACTCTGTATAATAGAGGAACAGGGAAGCTGAGGAGCCCTTGGCTTGCGCCCTGGGACAGAGGTGTTCTCTAGGCTGGGGTCATCTCTCAGCCCTGACCTCTTAGCTTCCCTGTTGTTTAAGGGGGCACTGGTGTGCTGCTCTGATTCTCAGATCTTTATGACTGTCCCCTGATGTCCCTTGAGTTCTGTGTACCTCGTCTCGTTCCCCTAGAGAACAGCTGGTAAGTAACTTAGGCCAGTGTTTCTGGGTCCTCTTCATTCTGATGTTCTTCTGTGCACCTTGTGAGCCAGAGGACCAGGTTGGAATCACTGGTGTCTGGAGATTGGGATGTAGCAAGTGTTTATGCCTGCTGGGGAGGCAGAGGGATTAGTAAGTATGTGAAATTTTTCTGCTTGTATAGTGAACAAATGGAGGTCAGCAGGTAATAAGAAGGGGAGAGGGGGAAAAGTGAGTAATTAAATATTTTGGAAATGATTTTTGAACAGTTGTGAAGGTAGTATTTGCCAGCTTATTTGGCTACAAGGAACAGATTCCACTCAAGCTAGTGTACATGAAAGGCTCTTCCTGTAAGGACGCAGTGGGCTGGACTATAATATAATCAGGAACTCTGCCGCTCAAAGACGCGAAAACTCTAGCGTTTCGAGCCAGGGCACACGTTCAGCCGTCTGCATGTGCCTCTGCTGTTCATCTACTGGATGGTTTTGGTTGCAGTGTGATTTGGCTTTGCCATTGCCCTTCCAGGATGTCTTGACACCACCCGTTCCCTAGATGTGTATAAGAGACAGCCTCCGGACATTGGCATCTTTTGGCTTCCTATTGCCAGCAGCCATGAGGTAGTGCCAGGCCTGGTCATAGTCTTGCAGGTGGAAAAAGGCCACTCCAGCCCGATACAAGGCCTTGGCATTATCAGGCTGCCGCTCCAGGACTTTCTGGCTGTATTCTTTCACTCGTTCATAGTTTACTGGTTCCATCTGAAGGAGACAGGCAGCCAGGTTGTTGTAGCAGTCTGGGTGGTGTGCAGTAGGTTTTCTTGCTCAGGTGTGAGGGCCAGGCCCTGAGGTCCCAGATTAGGTATCGGGTTGGAATCGTTGAGAACAAGAAGTGCTTCCCACCCCACATCCTGTCTCTTATACACATCTGACTGTGTAGGTATAATTAACACAACACAAAGTTTCCCCTTTTAACGTGCACAGTATTGGTGATTTTTTAATTTATTTTTTACTATATCCATAAAGTTCTGTGATTATTACCACTGTCAACAACATTTTCATCACCCCCAAAAGAAATCCTGTACCCTTTAGTGAGCATTCCCTCCCTTTCTCCCCACCTCTAATCCCCATTCCCAGGCACCCACTAACCTACTTTCTGGCTCCATAGGTTTGCCTATTCATGTCACAGATGTAGGCTCACACAATGCGTCACTTTTGGGGATTGGCTTCTTTCACTTAATGTTTTCAAGCTTCAACTGTATTGTAGCATGACTCCGGTTCTTTCTTGCCACTGCCCTTTCATCTTGGCTTAGCTCAAGCTATCCTGAGTTGCAGCTTTTCCTCTTGCAACTTCATCACTGACTGCCTGTTTCTATCAGTGGGTTCTAGGTTCTGTAGAGCAGTCCTGGGCACCAGAACTTCCTGTGATGGTAGAAATGTTCTTCTGAGTAGTCCCTGCTGGTCCAGTACTTAGGACGGCAGGCTTTCACTCCTGAGACCCTGGGTTCCATCCCTGGTCAGGGAACTAAGATCCTGCGAGCTGCATGGCATGTCCCCACCCCCAAAAGTCTTCTGTCTCTGATATCCTGTGAGGTCGACACTAGTCACGGGTGGCTGGTGCCACTGGAGAAGCTGGCTTCTCAAATAGCCACACGTGGCTGGTGGCTGTTTTCTTGCTCAGGGCAGCTATAGGGCCTTGCCTAGCCGGCCTGTGCTTCTGTTTTACGCATAGGGCACAGTCTTGGGTTTCTAGCCAGCCGGTGGGCCATCTTGTTGGGTTAAGATCCGCCTCCTGGTCTCGTCATCAGGGGCCAAGGGATGGGAAAAAAAGTAGAACAGAACATTAACCCTGCCCTCTGAGCTGGGAAGTTTTGATAGGAAAAGGTGAGGCAGGGGTTAAGAGTTTTGAATGGAAGTGTACGTTGGCGACACAGCTCTTCGGTTCCCCGCCCCGTCTCTTCCAGATTTGGTTGTTTCCTTTTTCTGTGGCAGGTTCCATCAGGAATCAGATAGACAAGACAGCCTCTGTCCTGATCCCTCCTAGTTTCTCATTCTTAATGAGTCGCGAGTTGCTGCCAGAGCCAGAAACATAAAAAGAAGCAGATACCATGCCTCTTTCCTGAAATACTGGCTGCCTTCTCGTCTCCCTTCTTCCCCTATTGCCGTGGGCCTGCTTTTCCTCTAGTCCATCCCACTCCCCAGTCAGTACTTCACTGCCTGGCAGTACTTCCACAGAAGATAAGAAGGAATTTCCACTGATCAGCCTCTTAGGAATGACAGGGACGTTATAGATACTTCTCCAGGGGGTTTGTTGAATTCATTGATTCTTGAATGAATGTAATAAATATGTTTAATTTATGGTTACTAACTCTGAGGAGCTCTCCATCAATGGGCAGGTGAGACACAAATTTGAGAATGTAGTAGGTGATGTGCAGAGTAAATGCCATCCCTGGATACTGTGGGATCCTTGGCATTTCACCCTGGGAGCCTTGTCCCCAGATGACTTTTTTATGTAGTGGTTACTTCTAAGGACAAGTATGTGTCCTTCTAAGGACGAGAAGTATGTGTGGAAGATTGAGAATGGAAGAGCATTGTTGATCATCTCTTCAGACACAATAACAGTTGATGAAGTTTGTGACTGCTTACTACATACATATGTGGTTGCTTTTCTCTTTTTTTATCTCTAGCTGACACTGGCACTTACATTTCTAATTGTATCTTCGTGTACTCCAAAGAAATACCCGCTGTGTTCCTTATTCACTGACGCATACCCATATCTTGAGCCTCCCTGGGAGCTCACTCCGCCAGTGAAGAATCTCCCAGCAGTGCAGGAGACCCGGGTTCGATCCCTGGGTTAAAAAGATCCCCTGAGAAGGAAATGGCAGCCCACTCCAGTGTTCTTGGCTGGAGAATCCCATGGACAGAGGAGTCTGGTAGGTTCCCAGTCCATGGGGTTGCAAGAGTCAGACACGACTTAGAGACTGAAGCACCACTGCCTCACCACGTCTGCACTGGGCTTGCGCTGTATAAAGAAGAGCTCAGTAGTAGCGGGAGGAGGAAGCCAGTCCGTCCGTAACTCCAGCTGAATGACGTCCACTGCATCTGGAGCGTGGCCTGGTCATTTGCTGTGCTCCAGAAGCGCTTCTCAAACTGGTGAAGGGCCAGGTCCCATCCTCCCTCTATCCAACTTGTAAAATACAATAAGATAATTTCATAGAAAAACAAAATAATGAGATAAAGGCTTACATTTTGCATATCTTTTTAATATTCAGTTAACCATATGTAAAATTATGGAGTGTGATTCTTGTAAAAGTTTCTGATGGCTAAGTTTAAAGATTGCCCAAAGTTCTTAGGGGAGTCTTCTGGTTCTTGGATAGGTAATCTCAGGGGGAAGGGTGATTCAGGCAGTAGGTGGACATGAAATGAGCGGGGTTTGGAGAGTAAAGAGAAAAAGGAAAGGCACTTTTCTGGAATGCTGAATCTCCACTGAACTTTTGGATAAATCACAAATCATATAGATCGACTACGTTTATGCTTTTGCACTAAAAAGCAATGTAGAAAGCTTAAAAGTGGTACACAGCTAGGGAAGGAAGGGACAAACTGAGAGCCTCCGAGGTAATACAAGCTAACAGGCTCCTGCCTCTTCAGAAATAGCTGTCTGCTGCGTTATGGTCAAAACATTCTAAGCACCATTTATTTGGGTGCTATGTTAACCCTCCCTGGAATAGAAATGCGATTAAAAATTAGCAACATTTAATAAAATATTAAAAATGGTAATTAAAATTGTGGAGCACGGGTGGTAGGAAGTGATTCCCATTTTTTCACTGGTCATAGGACTTTAAAAAAAATTCACGATAGAATGATTTCTGTTACAACTTTGGGATTAAGCTTTTAGAAGTAGCTACATTATATTTCTGCAGCAACTTGCCAAACGTGGTTTTAAATTAATAAGGGAAAACCAGTAAAACAGTGTATTCCAAAACGCTTAAAAGGTGGGGGGAAGTAGGTTGATCCTATGACAGTCGAATCATCACAGGAGAGAATACCTGCTCTTTGGTCTGTGAGCCCTTTGTGCGCAGCATTCGTTTTTATCAGGGTTAGGTGCTTAAATGGAATCGTTGAGAACAAGAAGTGCTTCCCACCCCACATCTGGGTAGTTACTTTGAACCAGGCACCAGTACCAGGCGTGACTATAAGAATATGAAATGAAGCCACTTGTGCCCTCAGGGAGCTCTCAGTCTTGTTGGGAGAGGTAGCTGGAGCCAGAGCGTGCTAAAAGGTGTTCAGTCCTGTAATCAAGTTGGAAATTTAGTGCTGTTTGAGTCTTGATGAAACTGACTAGTTAACCTGGGGGAGAGTGTGGGGAACCTTCATAGACAAAGCAACAGGGATTGGTTTATATGAAGTTTGTCTTACAGCTTTTGATGTTTAGTACCTAGACATGAAAATAGCCCTGTATTCAGTTACAAGAGATGTAGAAATTAGAGGATGAACTGCTAAATTCAGCGTTCTCAAGGATTTTCAAATGCTAGTCAGAAGGCAGCAGTGGTGAGAAAGCGTGCTGCTGCTAAGTCGCGTCAGTCGTGTCCGACTCTGCGACCCCATAGACGGCAGCCCACCAGGCTCCCTGTCCCTGGGATTCTCCAGGCAAGAACACTGGAGTGGGTTGCCATTTCCTTCTCCAGTGAATGAAAGTGAAAAGTGAAAGTGAAGTCGCTCAGTCTTGCCGACTCTTAGCGACCCCATGGACTGCAGCCTACCAGGCTCCTCCATCCATGGGATTTGCCAGGCAAGAGTACTGAAGTGGGGTGCCATTGCCTTCTCCCGGTGACAAAACTTACTATTTTTCTTTTAAAGAAAAGTGGCGTTTTATTTGAGGTTGAACATTAGAAAGAATACATGAAAGAAAGAAAGACACATTTGAACATGGTGATGTAATTTCTGGATTTATCAAACACTGACAAAGGTTAAACATGCTATTTGGAATTTCAGGTGTTACTAGTTTGGATAAATGCTCAGAATAAGATTGTGAAAAGGTGGTAGGAGAAGCACTTTGATTCATTCTGAATGGAAACATTTAATAGTGTAAGAGTTTCCCCCATGGTTCTTGACAGGGGCAGGGGTAGGAATGAAGGCATTTCAACAGGAGTGTTACAGATTTGGTGTGATCAGATTCGAGGAATTTGTGGACATTATAACAGTTAGAGTTGGTAAGGGAATTAACTGGTAAAATCTTGGAGAAATAGCAGCAAATCGGATTACTTAGAAACAGAAGACCCTAGAATGATGACATCATTGTTTATATAACAATCATTTGTGAAAGTTTAAGAGGTTTTATTTTGTTTTGATTGGAGGGCCTCACTCAAGAGTACCAGGATTATGCATGAGACAGCAACAACCAAAGATTAATGTTCTAGTCAGTTCTTAGGCCTGGAAGTTCTGACATCTACTGAGAGAAAACTTTTCACCCATCATTGTGTAGATTGAGAATCCTGAATCCTGCCCATAAGCAGTAGTCTTTTGTGATTTTGTGGACATTTTATAAAGTTTTATTAGCTCTACTTAAAAATGATTAAAGCTTTCTTTAGGAACTTTACCTCTTAAGTTCTTCTGAGACTTCTCTAGCTAGACAAGGAATGACTGACATTCATTTCATTAGTTAAAGCCCAGGGTGTCCTAATCAGAATGGTGCCTTTAATTTGGAATCAGATGGAAGGGGTGGCATAGTGAGGACGGCTAGGGAACTCTGGTAAATTGAATGTAAGTAGTGAAAAGAAGTAGGTTTTTTTCAACCCTTACTTCTTCAGGAAGTAGTTGAGACTTTCAAAGAAAAAAACTTTCTCTTAGAAACAGCACGGATACATAATGGAAGTTTCATTTTACGCAGCGCGAAGAAAATGAACGGCACCCTGGACCACCCGGATCAACCGGATCTCGATGCGATCAAGATGTTTGTGGGCCAGGTTCCAAGGACCTGGTCTGAGAAGGACTTGAGGGAACTGTTTGAACAGTATGGTGCTGTCTATGAAATCAATGTCCTAAGGGATAGGAGCCAAAACCCTCCACAGAGCAAAGGTAAGGAAGGGCTTTGGATTGTGTGTATTTGCAGTCACGCACAGGCTCTGTCTCATTGCCAGGATGCTGTTGTGGTCATGGCAGGGGTGTTGGCGGGGGAATATGACTGTCTTTTTGTTGCAGCTGTATCTCGCAGTCCAAACACGTTTAATGGCTTAAAAATAAAAGAAAATCCTCATGAGTGACATCATGAGGATAATTTGTAAGTTGGATCTTGGGCAGTCATTTTCAAGATCTGTAAATTCAAGAGACAGACTCATGTGAGTGTCTCATTTGATCTTGGTAATGGAATGACAGAAATAAAGTTGAAGTAAACCAACCACGTAGGTTGCTTTTTAGTATTTTAGCTAGGGTAAGTGAAAAGAGAAAGACTGTCCAGGTACTCGTGGGTTTTTGTTGGTGTTACAGAGGCCTTCTGGGATGGCTTAGCAACTAGGAGGGGCTTGTTTATAGATCATCTGGTTGTTACAGCCTACAAAATGAACAGGGGAAGGAAGGCAAGCTGCCTCCAGAAATACCCAGCAGAGGAGAGGGTTTATAGGACTGGACTGATAGTAGATGAGGTGTTAGCTTTGCCCCTGGACACATGCAGATATACACTTGTTTTCCCAGCTAACCCATTTCAGAGTAATTCTCTATGGAAGCTGTTCTATAGTACAGATGTAAGCAAGCGTGATTGTCATGCTTGAAACCAGCAAAGGGTCTAGAGCCGAGGAATTATTTTCTCTTTGTGGCGTAGTTAACCAAAAGTAAAAGGTATTATAGTTTCTGTAAAATCTTAATTGCAGGGTGATTTTAAAAGAAATCTCTATCATATCTTATGGGACTGCTGGCCTAAGATTTACAAAACATACTTATGCCCTCTGATCCCCAGTAAAGATACAGAGCACAGAGTCTCAAGGTCTCCTCCGTCAAGTGCTGTTGGATATGTAATTTATTTGATGAGAACCAAGGGTCCAAGAAATAGATACTAAGAGATCCTTGCTCTTAAGTCATTTTATAATTTAATAAATGGTGATTATGTTTAAGGCATATGGTAGAAACTGGCTGCAGTGTAAGGCTTGTTCTGAGAAAGGAAGAGTTGTAGACCACAAGCTGTAAGAGGGCAAGGCCGAGTCTTCCTGCCCAGCGCACTGCCTGGGCAGTGGGGAGCGGGTTGAACGGCGTGGTTCTGTGACCTTTGTAAGGACAGCCGTCTTGCCAGAGAAGTTATAGAAGCAGCTAAAGAAGAATAAAACCAGGTGACGATAGCAGTAAAGAAAATGGTAGAAAGTCTTCTTTTTTTTTTTTTCTTCCTTGTTAGATTTTCTCCATCTCCCTCCCTTCCCTCTCGCCACCCACCCACCCATCCATCCATTTGAATAAACCCAGCCCTGGCTTTTGACTTTCAATGTATCCCTGGAGGAGGGAGTGCTCTCGTAAATTATCTGCTTTCAAAGGACTGGTTTGATTTCATTAAGGATTGTTTATTGCAGGGTGCTGTTTTGTTACATTTTACACCCGAAAAGCTGCATTAGAAGCTCAGAACGCTCTTCACAATATGAAGGTCCTCCCAGGGGTAAGAAACTCCTACTAGTAAGTGGAACTGTGGTGGCTCTGACTCGTGGAGCACACTTACGGGGGGAACGGGGTGACTGCCACAGCAACTGGTGCAAAGGAGGAAGAAAGGGAATGTTTCAAAGAAGATAGATTGAAAGTGATTCTCAGCCAAGAGAATTTTGACTTGTTGACTCACATTCTATTTTGAGATTCTGTTGAGGAGAGATAATGAGGCAGGCGTGAGTTCAGAGACAGTTCTTCCTTTCTTTGGTGCGTCGGGTCTCGGTTGGTTGCGTCATTGCAGCGTACAGACTCTGGTTGTGGCGCATGGGGTTAGTTGCTCCAAGGCATGTGGGATCTTAGTTCCCTGATCAGCAGTTGAACCCACGTCTCCTGCATTGCAAGGTGGATTCTTAGCCACTGGGTCACCAGGGAGGTCCCCAGAGACACCTCTTAAAGCTCAGTTTTGGTATTTCCTTGAGAGTCCTCATTTGTGTCTCTGAATGCCTGCAGTGTGTGTAATCATAATATTCACGTGTCTTCCGTTTTAGATGCATCATCCTATACAGATGAAGCCTGCCGACAGCGAGAAGAACAACGGTAAGCAAGCACGTGAGCGAGTCCTCCCCGTATGCGGTTTCTGCTGGTGTTTTTCCTGTCCTCATGGCATTTGGGTTGTATTGTGCACTAATTAACCTTCTATTGAGGTATGAAAGTGAAGTCGCTTAGTCGTGTCCGACTCTTTGCGATCCCATGGACTATAGTTTACCAGGCTTCTCTGTCCATGGGATTTTCCAGGTAAGAGTACTGGAGTGGGTTGCCATTTCCTTCTCCAGGGGATCTTCCTGACCCAGGGATTGAACCCAGGTCTCCTGCATTGCAGGCAGACGCTTTACCCTCTGAGCCACCAGGGAAGCCCCTATTGAGGTATAATTGGCATATAATATGTCAGTTTCAGTTGTACAGCATGATGATTCAGTGTTTGTATGTATTGTGAAATGACATTGCAAAAAGTCTCAATATCTGTCACCATACATAGTTACCAAATTATTGTTCTTGTGATGAGAACTTTAAAGATCTACTTTCTTGACAACATTGAAACGTGCAATGCAGTATTAACTATAGTCACCATACATCCTCGTGACTTATTTTAAAACTGGAAGTTTATGTATAGTAAGCTTATTAATACTTCTTGGCCTCCTTTACCCATTTTGCTTGCCTCCTTTCCCTTGCCCCTGGCAAGCACCAGTCTGTTCTCCATGAGCTCAACTGTTTTTTTGTTTGAAATATTCATATTTAAATGAGAGCAATACAGTATTTATCTTTCTGTGACTTAATTCACTTAACAGAATGCCTTCATGGTCCATTCATGTGGCCACATATGTCCAGATTTCATTTTTCATGGCTGAAGAATAATCATGTGTGTGTAAAATACCCCTTTTTCTGTATCCCTTCATCTGTTGATGGATACTTAGGTTGCTTCTGTACCTTTGCTGTATAAACATGGGTGTACATAGATCTTTTCAAGTAAGTGTTTTCATGCTCCTTAGATAAGTGTCCCTGCGTGGAGTCGCTGGATGCTGTGGCGGCACTCGTTTTAATGTTTTCAGGAACTTCTGTGCTGCTTTGCACAGTGGCTGTGCCATATAGATCCCGCCAGCAGTGCACAAGGGTTCCCTTTTCTCCACAAACTCACCAACACTTGTTCTTTTTTGTCTTTTCGATAATAACCATTCTAACATATGAGATAATATCTCGTTGTGGCTTTGATTTCCCTTTCCCTGATGATTAGTGATATTGAGCATCTTCTGTGTCTCTGTTGACCCTGCAATTGGAAGTATGGAGTCGTAACCACTGGACCACCAGGGAAGCTGCCCATTTTTAAATCAAGTTGTTTTTCTTTTACTGTTGAGTTCTTTAAGTTCTTTATACATTTTACATATTAGCTCCTTACCGGATACATGATTTGCACACACTTTCTCCTGTTCAGTAGGTTGCCTCTTTGTTGATGGCTTTTTGTTTGTTTTTTGCTATGCAAAAGCTTTTTCATTTGATGTAACACCACTTGTTTTTTTTTTTTTTTTTTGCTTTTGGTGTCGAATCCAAAAGAAATCATTGCCAAGACTCATGTAAAGGAGTTTACCAAGCCCAACTCACCTAGGAGTTTCATGGTTTCAGTTAATCTATTACTTACTCAGAATTAATGCATTTTGAGTTAAGTTTTGTGTCTGGTGGAAGATAGTGATTCGGTGCTGTAAGTAATCTGTCATCTGAATTGTTCTTTAAAATAAGTGTGGTAAATAGATGAGATAAATAGAGTTGACAGGGAAACATTACAAGAACTTCTGAGAGTGAACTGGAATGCCTTTGATCTGCATAGTTCCTTATCAACCAGAGTAAGGAGGGGAACTGAAGAAATTCCCTCCCTAAAAAATTAGGAAGAAAAGCTTAGTCCTCAAGAAGATAGCCAGAATATGAAAGTGGACCGTTACATTCACTGACTGTGTGTTCTGCTTCTTTGTCATATCAGTTAAGTGAACGCTCGTCCTTTGGTACCAGTGTTGCTGGTGAGGGCAGACCGCTAAGTATGAGGCAGGATGCTGAGTACTTGGTGTTTAATACCCACAGCAACCTCCGAGGTGAACTAAGTTTCCTCTAGTAATCACATGAGGAAACAGGCACAGAATGGTTAACTAACTTTCATAAGATCCTGAAGCTACTATATTTTATCCAAGTGCTCCCAATTATGATTTCTAAGAGCAGGTGCTAAATTATGAAACAAGGGCTTCCCCGGTGGCTCAGTGGTAAAGAATCTGCCTGCCAATGCAGGAAACATGGGTTCGATCCCTGGTCTGGGAAGGTCCCACATGCCACGGAAGAGCTAAGCTCGTGCACCACATCTACTGAACCTGTGCTTCAGAGCCTGTGCTCAGCAACAAGACAGAAGCCACCACAGTAAGAAGCCCCACACAACGAGTAGCCTTCCGCTCACCAAAAGTCTGAGAAAAAGCCCATGCAGCAACGAAGACCCAGCATACCCCCAAATAAATAAACGAATAAAATTATTAAAAAAAAAAAATATATGAAACAAAATGCATCTTAAAGTCAGTGCGGCAGGTTGGAAGGCACCGTGCTCTGCTGCGCCGCCTCCTGCAGTAACGGCCAAGCGTCTGTGTTTGCTCTCTCAGCAGTGGAAGACAGGAAGCTGTTCATCGGTATGATATCCAAGAAGTGCACGGAAAATGACATCCGAGTCATGTTCTCTTCGTTTGGACAGATTGAAGAATGCCGGATACTGAGGGGACCTGATGGGTTGAGCCGAGGTGGGTACACTTTTAACTTTTAAAAGTACCTTTAGTACCTTTAAAAGTACTCATCTTAAGTTTGGAGTTATTTTTAATTGCATCAGTGGAAACCAGTGATCTCCAGCTGCCATGAATGATACTGTCAAGATGGAAAGGGTTGAGTATGGTGTTGTGTTTCTAGGTCCCATCATGATTCCTGTCAGTTGATTCCAATTCCCCCAAGGAATCTGCATTCTGCACTTAAGTGTCGTGCATTAAAATTCTATTTCTGTCCTTGGAGAGATTCTATGCCAAAGTGTAAACACCCCTTTCACGTGAGAAACTAGAGAATGTGATTCCTCCTTTATCTCTCAAGCACTTTCTCTCCTGTTTGTGCTTCCCTGATTTCTCCGTGAAGCGTGTATCACCTGGTTGTAACACATCGCCTTCCCCACTAGATCGTGAACTGCTAAAGGCAGGAATCACGTCTGTATTGTTAGCGTGGCACTTGGGCGCATAGTAGGTGCTCAGTAAATGTCAGCCAGATAAGTCACTGACTGAATGGATGAGCTGTTGACTCTTCTCTCACCAGGGTGTGCGTTTGTGACTTTTACGACGAGAGCCATGGCACAGACGGCTATCAAGGCGATGCACCAAGCACAGACCATGGAGGTAGGGGCCGATGAATGAAGGGAGCGCTCCTGAGCGTGAGAGTGCTAAGACCACTGAGCATCGAAGCCCGGTAGCATGTATAGCATTTGCTTGCCCTGAAAGTTGCTGTGTGCTAAGTCACTTCAGTCAGGTGCAACACTTCGGAACCCCATGGACTGTAGCCCACCAGGCTTCTCTATCCATGGGATTTTCCAGCCAAGAATACTGGAGTGGGGTGCTGTTTCTTCCTCCAGGGGATCTTCCCAACCCAGGGATCGAACCTGGGTCTCTTAGTTCTCCTGCATTGGCAGGTGGGTTCTTTACCACCAACGCCACCTGGGAAGCCCTAAAAGTTAAGCAAACCAAACATCTGAAACACTGGTGCCTTCTTTAAAATGAGCATATTGCAACTAGTTAACCCTTTTAAATTACCTTTTGCCACTTGTATCTATCAAAGAGGAGAATCATTTGGCACTGAATAAAATGAGAGTGCAGCCTGTGGGCACTGGAAAGGAGGGTTTCCCTTCACCCAGAATAAGGAATTTGACCCTTTGATTTTGGTGTTTTCGTAGGGTTGCTCCTCCCCCATGGTGGTAAAATTTGCTGATACACAGAAGGACAAAGAACAGAAGAGAATGGCCCAGCAGCTCCAGCAGCAGATGCAGCAAATCAGCGCAGCCTCTGTGTGGGGAAACCTTGCTGGTCTAAATACTCTTGGACCCCAGTATTTAGCAGTGAGTCTTTGTGGTTTGCTTTCTGCGGGCTGTGCAAGCTCCCAGCTGTTTCTTCTTCTGCTGTCCCTAGCTAACATAGATAATAGCACTCACAGCTTTTAGCGTATCCAGGTTTTACCAAAAAATTCAGACAACACGATATTCTTTGTCACATTAGTCTCGCGTGTGCACTGGCTCACTCTCGTCACACATCATTGGTTATATTTTGAGCTTCTGCTCCAATTAGAGTGAAATCCTAATTTACTAATACAAAGATTTAGAAACATGTGTCCCTGCCCCCAAGAAAAAAAATTCCTGGGGAATTCTTAGCTACCAAGTACCTCTCTCCATCTCTTTCTTTAGTAGATGTAGAGGCCATCAATAAAATTCTTCCTGAGCCTTCCATGAAGAGTATGACGGTAGATCTTCCCGTTGACAGAGAGGTCAAGAGATTAACATGGACATTATTAAATGAGTGTTACAGGTGTCTATTTGAGTTCACTAAATAGTAAATAGATTTCCTTTAATTCGAATTCTCTCTTGTCAAGTTTGAGTCATATAATCCAAAAGCAGGCTCTAATTTGTTAGATGTATTAGGTCTGCAGTGTATATTACAGGGGATTATCACTGCTTTAACCCTCAAAAGAATCACAGATGGCACAAGACACTTAAAAAACTGTCTCATCTTTGAGTCAGAAAGAACAAGTCATCTGTGAAGCTACCAAAGAAGGAAAACAAACGGTGAAACCACTAGGTTAGTATGGATAGTCTAAGAATACACACAGAAGTATAGTCATTCATTCCTCATCCTTTAAAATATTATTTTACATGGAAACAGAAGAAAGGCAGTGGTTTCTGCCCTCAGTGCCAGGTTTTGGCTAATTTAATGCTCTCTGGTTTCCATGTTTCTAAAATATTAGAAGAATTATCTTTGCTGGTATTTCTCTGAAATCAGAAAGCCTAGATGGTTGTTCTATTTCTGCAGATTAAATTGCTCCTTGGTGCTAGAACATTGCTTATAAGTTGAGAAAATTCAGAGATTTTAGTCTTCTGCCAGAATGATAATGCTTTGGAAATTATCTCCATGGCGTGTGCTTGCTTCTCTTAGAGAGTTTGGCTCCTTCTTTTAGGGAAGACTCACCTTTTGTTGTCATTGCCACATCTAGCAGGCACATGATGGTATATGTTGAGAGGTGGGGCATCTTTGTTTCAGTTAAACATGATCCCCGCGCTCAGAGCTGGTCTCATTTAGGGAGGAAGTGCCAAGTACAGTATTTACAGCACACTAGTTGGCACTGAGCCCATTGGCCAGGATATTGAAGAAGACAGAAATAAAGACGTGTGAGAGCTGATGGACTGCGGACGTGATTGCACGCCATCATTAATTAGGATGCACTAGAGTGTGTCAACTTGAAACTAGAGCAGTAGTTCTTAAATCTTCCAGGTCGTGGAGCCCTTTGAGAAGCTGATAAAATTCTATGTGTGTACATTTTTTCATCCTACTTCTGGAAGTTTGTGAACTTCCCTGAAATGCCTGTAGACTGGAGAGATTCATGATGACAGAGGAGCCAGGTCAGATGTTTCTAGGAATGGGTAACAGATTGAACAAAGGATCCAGAAGCAAGAATACCAGCCATTCAGTGATTGGGTTTGAATGGAACAGAAGGTTTCAGCAGGTTGCTTAGATCAAGGTTCCAGTTTGCTAGGTACAGGGTAAGGCCGTGGAGATTCATGGCTTATGGACAGGTCCTCTCGTTGTATTTGTCACGGAACACTCATTAAAAGAGAATGTTCCGTGGGTGAAAGCAGCCTGAGCGTCATCTGGTCATCTGCAGTGGTGAGATGAGTGGGGCTGGATGAATGCGTAGTATTCTGGTCCTGACAAGGTTGATCTAGTCACAAGTTCATCGTGGCTGGTGAAGGATACTCGAGAAAGAGCCTGAAATGGCCCCATTTGGTATTTTAAGTAGTCGGCTAAAGTAGAAATTAGGTCTCCAGATGGGAACAGCCTACAGAATAAGGTGTGTGGACCTGACCAAGGAGGATTTGCGAGAGAAGTTAGACATGGCAGTCACTCGTCTGCAGATGCTCCTGAAGTGGGCCGCATGGCTGCCTGAGCTGAGCTCGGGTCTCCCCTCCCACTCTGTCCTCTGCTGCTGCGCTGTGTTGCCAGGGACTCGGGCCTGGCTTAGGACGCAGCTGACATGCCGTCCTCTGCGCCAGGGCTTCAGTTGGCTTGTGCTGTCGTAAGCCTCGTGTTTTTGTTGTGTTGGCTTGGGTTCTTGTCTTCGACTTTCTTCTCTCTGGGGGCCTCTGCACTCTCGCTTTGCTGTGCTGTAGAGTTATCCCAGATGCAGAACCAGCCCTCACTCTCACTCTTGTTCTGTTTTTTGGTGTAATGTCTAGCTTTATTTGCAGCTCCTTCAGCAGACTGCCTCCTCTGGGAACCTCAACACCCTGAGCAGCCTCCACCCGATGGGAGGTAAGTGTTTCACTGCTGCGGAGGAGCAGCAGCAGCCAAGCCAACAGACGCAGCTAACAACAGTCTTGAGAGTTTTCTACTGTTCGTGCAGGAAAAAAAAAAAATTCCCACTCATTACATAAACCTGACATAAGATGAACACCCTGGGATTCATGCCTCCTCTCTCGAAGGCGGCCCATTTAGTTTACTGGTGTCATACTGCCCTGCAGCTGTCTGCTCCCCACCCCTGTAAGTCTCTAGTAAGAAGAGCTGTTCGTACCTGCAGACTGTCTGCAGCCACTTTGATAAGGAGAAAATTGCAGGCATTATTTCCACAATAAAGTGACTTTCCCACTGATTCTCAGAAGAGAAGTCTAAGGTGGCTTCTGTGTGTGTGGCTTGCCCTGCAGCTGCTAGAACCTCGAAAGTTAGTGTCTGATACATGTTATTCTTAGGTAATTACTATTTTTGGTGTTAACAAACACCAGAAACTTAACTGACAGATGCCCAAGTTGTTAACAAAGGCGGCTCCACAGACAAACCTGAGGCAGGGACAGGGCCGCTCCAGAGCCGCCCAGCCCCGCCCCCCCCGGCAGTGGGGTACGGCTAGGCAGGTGCATCTGAGGAAGGGCTACTCCTGGGCGAGGTGCATCGTGCCACTGGGAAGTCTGATGGATTCATTTTTTGTCCCAGGGACTCAGAGGTTGCTGTGTTTTCAGAAAGTTGCCCGATTGTAAATCTGTGCTGCAGCCTCTTTACTCTCGTCAATTCCCCACCCCTGCCCATCTGCCTTTCCACTGTTGAGTGAATCGTTTGCTGCACGCTGGTGCAGTTCAGATTTTTTGCTTTCCTTTTGCCAGTGTTGCTAGGTTCCACTTGGAGGTCTTCTCCTTGGAGTTTGTTTTCTCTTGTTTTCTAATGATTAATTAGCCTGCTGTTCAGGTGGTGGTTTTTTCTTTGTTCTCTCTGCTGTTGCAGTTTTCACGTGTCATTCCTCCGTGGTCTTCTGGATCTCTGCTACATTTTCTGCTTGGTTTGCCTCCATTGCAGAACAGATCCCCTGTAAAGCATGAGTGAAGGCTCAGATACAGATTCATTCTCTGCCTCGGGCTTTGCCATTGCTCTCTTCAGTCTGCCTGTCTCCATGGTAGACCACAGAATCCACCCCTTTTTTTCTGATTTTCTAATTGCCCATCCATTTATTAATGCTCACTCACTTGGGCTGGCCTGCTATTGTATTAGACTTGTCTTATCTGAGGAAATGTCAAGTTTCTTAATGAGTTGAACGGTATCTGAGTCTTCTTGGAGCTCTATAGTATTGCCTGTAAGGCTTATACCTAGAATAGTTCCGTTTTGGGACGAGCCTTCTGCCGGTCTGCACGGTCGTTGCCGGAGTGGATATCGGGCCCTCTTACCCGCTGGCTGATCGCTTGCTCTGGCTGTTGCAGGGTTGAACGCGATGCAGCTGCAGAGCCTGGCTGCACTGGCTGCTGCAGCTAGCGCAGCTCAGAACACGCCAGGTGGTGCCAGCGCCCTCACCACGCCCAGCAGTCCCCTCAGCGTGCTCACCAGTTCAGGTAAGCGTGTGATAGCGGCCGGGCCCTTGTGGGCCCTGGGCAGAATCCCATGTGAGGATTATGTTGTTCTGGAGAATAGTTAACACCCATTTCCAAAGGGGTCAGATCATGAACAGGAAAGTCTCACATGTCTTCTTCTGAGTTAAGAGAGCTCTCATAGTTGTCAGTTAGTTGTAGTCATGACTTCTGTGTACTGCAGGAGCACGTTGTTACCAGAACCACTCGCTGGGGCGAGCAGGGGGCGGGGGGCTTGGTGACCGAAAGCCTCCCTGTAAAGAGAACGAAGAGCTGAGTGGTGTGGCTTGCGCTTTGGCTCCTGTTGACACGGGAAGGCAAGTGTTGGTTTGAGTTTAACTGGTGGGTGTCTGACAGCAGGGTCCTCACCGAGCTCCAGCAGCAGCAGCTCTGTCAACCCCATCGCCTCCCTTGGAGCCCTGCAGACATTAGCTGGAGCAACAGCAGGCCTCAACGTCAGCTCTTTGGCAGGTGAGGGCCAGTCCCCGGAAGCCACCCAGCCACTCTGCGCAGGCAGCACATTCTCAACTGCTCTGATAGGGACACTCAGAGCGAGTGAGGGGGCGGCCCCGTGAGGTTAGAGACGGTCGTGGGGTTTTGAGTCAGACCTGGCCCTGTACCTTAAGACCACCTTTCTAAGGGCATTTTCTCGTCTGTGAAGTGGGACTAGAGTTCTCTGAGGATTGTCAGGTTAAATGAGAATCCAGTGCAGTGCTGAGCACATCACCTAGTATGGCGTCTGACCGTGGTACACGCAGTAAACGTTGGCAGCTATCCTGATGATGGGATTTGCCCACATCTGTCATACAATGCATGCACTCGTTTTAGGCCCCAGGCCCGGGCCTGCTATTTTACCACATTGCATTCTTAGGAGAAAATGGCAGCGAATCCAGAGAAGTGGGGCAGGTCACGTGTCAGTGGCAGCGCTTCTTGGGCAGGTTGGAGGATGAGCTGCCTCTGGGTGTGGCCGTTTAGAATGTCCCCGTTAGCCGTGGGCCCTGGTGACTGTCCTAAAACCTGACCCGTCAGATGGCTGTTCCTTCTCAGGGAGAAGCTAAGGAGGAGATGACAGGGTGTACTTGGGCATTTGTCTTTCGCATCAGTTGAGTCTTTCCGATTTGTCGATCCTCCTCTCCCTCACCCCCACCCCTACCAAGGGATGGCTGCTTTAAATGGTGGCCTGGGCAGCAGCGGCCTTTCCAACGGCACCGGGAGCACCATGGAGGCCCTCACGCAGGCCTACTCGGGGATCCAGCAGTACGCTGCCGCGGCGCTCCCCACCCTGTACAACCAGAGCCTGCTGACACAGCAGAGTGTCGGCGCTGCTGGGAGCCAGAAGGAAGGTGAGTGCGGGGGACTGGAGTCAGGGCGGGGTGGGCACATGCTCTGCCCCAGCGCTGAAGGGCAGGCAAAGCCCAGGAGAGCCGTGGAGGTGGTGAGGCCAGCACTGCTCTCTGGCATTGTCAAGGGTGGACTGAGAAACTGTGGTCTGCACTAGAATGTGTTCTGGTTGTGGCTTGTCTCAGAACCTCTGTACGCCCTCCTCGAATGGGGCTGCAGCTTTCAGGCGAGGAAGCATACTGGCCTCACTGTGTCTGGTGCCGTTTGGCAGTCCGTTTCTGAGAGGAAGTCTTCTCTCTTAGAAGTCTGCTAGCGGATACCTTCTGTCTAGGTGTCCCCTTAATCCTGTCATTTGGCGTTTTCCTCACTTTCTCATCTGTGCTTTTCCTTACTGAGGACAAACCGAAGGGTGATGAGACAGAGTTCCAGCCCGTGGGCTGATGGAGTGGGGAGTAGGCGCTTTGACACAAATGGTATTAAATTCAGGAGAGGCTTTCTAAGCAGAAAGAGGCCTGAAAGTGGTTTGTGTGAGTAGAAAACCCTGCTGACATCTCTGTGCTCTTATTTGATGAGTTTTCATAGCCAGGAGCTGGCAGGATCTAAGCATTTGTGTAGGAAAAGACGAGCATCCTCTCTTGCTTTAGCCCCAAGGAGCCCCGGTGCAGCACGCCCTCCCTGCTCTGAGCTGGACATTTACCACCTGCCCTGGGCTGTGTTGACAGGGAGCTCTCGGAACCCTGGAGACAGGTGGTGAGCAGAAGCGTGAGGTGTTCCGGTGGTGCTCTGAAGAGTAACGCACAAGAGAGCGGAATAGAGTGCCAGAAAGATAGCATTTTACATAGAGGTTTCTCCAAATTGACGTTTAAGCGCAGACCTTGGGGAAGGAAGGAGTGAGCCACGTGTGTATTGGGGAAGAGGAGGAGTGGGGCAGAGGGGCAGCAAGCGCAGAGACCACGAGGCAGCGTGTGCCGTAGCGCCTGACAACAGCAGGGAGGCCGGGGCGGCTGGAGGCTGGCTGGACTGCCGTTGTAATAACACTCGTCTTCAGCACGTGGTGCATAGATGGAACAGGCTGTTGCCCGGCCGTTACAGAGAATGGAGTAGTGCCATTTGCAGCAACGTGGATGGGCCCTAGAGATCGTCATGCCAAGTGAACTAAGGCAGAGAAAGACAAATATGATGTTGCTTATGTGGGGAGTCTTTAAAAAATGCTACAAATGAACGTACTTACAGAACAGGAGGAGTCACAGATGTAGAAAGCAAGCTTGTGTTGACAAGGCGGAGAAGGGGTGAGGAGGGGTAAATAGGGAGACGGAGATTGGCATATACACGCTGAGACACGTAAAGCAGACTAGTCTGGACCGCTGTGTAGCACGGGGGACTCTGCTGCGTGCTCTGAGGACCTGTATGGGCAAAGAACCTACCTAGCTGCACAGCAGAAACTAACGCCACATTGTAAATCAGTTATACTCCAGTAAAAATGCTTTTTAAAGCTTTTCTTTCGTTGGGAAGTCCTTGAGCTGAAGAGGAAAACATACTCTGTTTTTTAGCTTTGGTTATTTATCATATATAGTGAAAGTCGCTCAGTCGTGTCCAACTCTTTGCGACCCCCTGGACGATACAGTCCATGGAATTCTCCAGGCCAGAACACTGGAGTGGGTAGTCTTTCCCGTCTCCAGGGGATCTTCCCAATACAAGGATCAAACCCAGGTCTCCTGCACTGCAGGCAGATTTTTTACCAGGTGAGTCACAAGGGAAGCCCAAGGATACTGGAGTGGGTAGCCTATCCCTTCTCCAGCAGATTTTCCAACCCAGGAATCGAATTGGGGTCTCCTGCATTGCAGGTGGATTCTTTACCAACTGAGCTATCAGGGAAGCCTGATTATTTATCATAGGCATGTATTTTAAAAATACATTTTTACTGAGGCACAATTTACTTATGGTAGAATTCACCCTTTGGTGAATATTCTGTGCGCTCTGACGAGCACATGTGGTCACATCCTGCCACCATAGATGCGGAATATCTCCGTGACCCCTAGAAACTCCCTCCTGGCTCTCTCGGCAGCCCCTGCCCCAGCTGCCTCTGGCGACTACTGACCTCTTTGCTGGCCCTCTAGTTTCTAGGCACTCTTTTGAAGCCCATTTTACTTATAATCTCTTTCTACTGTTTTTTTTTTTTTTTTCCAAATGTAAATCTGCCTGCCACTGTCTCAGCATGCCATCCTCCCTCAGGGTCAAATTCTGCCCTCTATCGGTGAGACAGAGCGAGAATGGTGAACAGGAAAGAGGGCAGGAGCCTGTTTCAGAGATTGCCCTTCAGCTCCCTGCTTTGTGTTTGGAGAATCTCTTTAGTTCTCCAGACACATTTCTGTGTTTTGGAGATGCTAAGAGTTTTAACACGGGTGGAAATGGGGTTCAGTTGGTGCGGGGGAGAGTGTGCTTGACCCTGATGCCGTTTCAGTCAGTGGGAATCTTGCAGGTCCGGAAGGAGCCAATCTGTTCATCTACCACCTGCCCCAGGAGTTTGGAGACCAGGACCTGCTGCAGATGTTTATGCCCTTTGGGAATGTCGTGTCTGCCAAGGTTTTTATAGACAAGCAGACAAACCTGAGCAAGTGTTTCGGTACGTTGGTGTTTCTTCTGGTGTGGGGAGGGTTGAGTGTTCTTACCAGTGAGCGAGAAAGGGAAGGGGCTGACAGCAGGAAGAGCTGAGTTTGGCTTTGCTTAGCTTTAGTTCAGCTTTGCTTTGAGTAGATTACATTACCTCGTTTTGAGCCTCAGTTTATTTTTTCATTTCTTTAGTGGGAATGGTGATTTGTACCCACACTGTCGCTCCAGAGGTAAAAATAATGTATGGAAAATGGCTTGGCCAAAAAATACTTGAGGATACTGTGTAGATGTCAGCTGATACTGTTAGGAACCTGATTTGTTTCATGTGATGTAATTTCAAGAAGTCTTCCTGCTGAGAAGAATTGAGATTTGAGACAGCTCATGTAAGGATCCTGCTGCGTAAGGAGGACTGAGGCTGTCCTTGCCCCTTCACGCCCTCACTGGGTTTCTGCTCGGACACACAGGTTTTGTAAGTTACGACAATCCTGTCTCGGCTCAGGCTGCCATCCAGTCCATGAACGGCTTTCAGATCGGCATGAAGCGGCTTAAAGTGCAGCTCAAACGTTCGAAGAACGACAGCAAGCCCTACTGAGCGTGCTCCCCTCTGAGACTGGAGTGAGAGGGTCTTCTGGTAAGTGGGGGAGGAGCACCCTTAATGATTCGAAGCCCTAAGGCTGTGTGTTGACAGCCCTGGACCCTGATCCCTGCCACTCTCGCAGGCACAGCTTGCCCTGAAGACTCAGCTACTGCCTTCTGTGGGAATTTCGCTTCGTACAGAGGACAAGTTTGTGCTTTGGTTTCCAGTGTTTTACTTTGGAGTTTAGGTGCCATATCCTGAGTTGTTTTTTTTTTTTTTTTCCCTTTATTTAAAAGTTTGCTGTGTTTGTAACCAGTGTGTGTTGAGAAGGACCAACATCAACCTGCCCTGGGGGAGGAGGGGAAATGGAGAAACATTAGAAAGAGGATCAGAAGTTGCCCCAAACTATCCCAAGAAAGAGGACGAAGTTAGACGAAAGTGGACCCCCAGAATCTTCCTGAGCACGAGAGTGGGTGACGTGAGAACTGATACCCAAGAGCTTTGGGGGGGCATAGCAGGTGGGGTTGGCTTTGGAGAAGGAGAGTGACTTGAAACCCGGCAGCCCTGGGAGCTGGAGGCTGAAACTCCTCCGTAACCGCCTTCACTGGAAAATCTGCATTCTTGCCAGCGATTTTTTAGATTCTCATCTAGGATTTCTGCCCGCTTACCTAAGAAGGGGTAACAAGTCTCTGGAAATAATGCAACTATTAAATTAGCCTAACATGCAAAAAGCAGGGATTTGTCATCCGTTACTCAGCCAGCCATTGGTGTTGGATCAGCCCTTCCTTCCTGGCTGGTGGCTCTTAGGAAGAAGCAGCCAGTCAAAGGGGTCGTGTATAGTTTATTTCAACACCAGACCGCTAGACCACGGCCCACGTCTACCAGGCCCCTGTAAAGAAGGCCTCTCGGGAAGACACTGTCGGGTTTCCTGTTTTGGAATTGACCACAGCAAGGAATGTCGCTTCCACCCCCAGCCACAGTTTTCTTGTGAGGGTAGATCCAGGAAGGGCTTATGGTATCTGGCAGAAGGGAGCACCTCCCCTGAGCAGAGCGATTAAAAGCCGTCGCTGGGGGAGGAGGAGCCTGCTTCTCAGTGTACCTGAGTCCTAGGGTCCCTTGGAGCCGGTGCTGCATTTCCCGGTGGCCAGCACCCAGTTCTTAAAGGGATTAAGCAATCCGCGGGTGCCTCCTTGGTTGAGGCGGCCCAGGCGTGGTGTCTGGATGGAGACAGGCCCCGCTCTGCCCCTCCAGCCCCGTGCTCTGCTCTTGGTGGCACAGGAGACAGCAGGACGTTTACAGCCTCCCTGTGGGCTCAGGGTTCATTTACCTCCGCATCTCCCTGTTCCTTTTCGGCCTCGTGCCTACAGTCCGCTCCCTGCTGCCTCCCGCAGGCCTCACTCCTGCCTGGGACCCGCACAGCCTCCGGGCTCTGCCTCTGGTCCAAGAAGCGCTGGCAGTGGGGGGGCCCTGCCAGCAGGAAAGGCCCTGCCGTTGGGAATGTGGCCCTGTTAGGAAGTGACCCGCAGCCAAGGCCAGGGGCCGCCCCTGGGGTCCTCAGCCTCACAGACGTCAGCCCTGCCCCCTAGCGGCAGAGGCGAGATCACAGGGGTTGCTCTGCTGTCCGTCGGGCGGGGCGCTCTCCTTGTCACGCTGTCCTTGGGCCTCGCCGTTGACCGGCTTGCTGTTGTGCGGGTAGTTGGTGGTGGTGGATTATCCCAATGAAGCTGGGACAGCTGTTCCCTTCTTATAGTGATAACTTGGGTCTGTTGTCCTCTAAGAAACCTGAAACATACTTCTTAAGCTGAACCACGTAAACTTGAATTCTGCGCACTGGGAGAAATGTGTCCTGTGTTTCAAGGATAAAACTGTTCCAAAGGCTTCCAGGGTCATGATGGGATTTTTTAAATAAATGCAAAAAATAAAAAGAAAAAAGAAAAAAGAAAACAAAAAAAAGAAAAAAATGCTAGGTTGGGGAGGCGCTGTTCTGAATCCCAACCGGCTGGAACCAAGAATGTCGTTTCTATTTTTATAGAAGTTTTATACAGCTCCGGGGTGGAGAATATTTATTACCTAAATTATATCTCTGGAAAAGGCCAGGATTTTGTAGAATCCAGAATGTGATTGTTGTACACACAGGGTGCTGTGTATGATTGAAACTACTGACTTTCTGTGGCCGTCTGCAGCCCAGCTCATCTGCCCGAGGGGGAGGCGTTAACGCTGTGAATTGGCGGAGGAGAGGGCTGTGCTCCCCAGGTTGCTGCCGGTCTCACCTTCTGTTCTGTCTTCCTCCTTGGCCCGCGTGGGGTTTTCCAAAGCCCGGAACTCCACTCTGAGCCCACCTTCGTCCCTGTCCCTCCCTCCTCCCCCATTTCACTGTTATTTGCATACCTATTTGTCCTGGGCTCCGGAACCCCTTCGCTATTGGCATGAAAGTTAAAGGTGTAATCAGCCTGCCTCTGATACCAGACCCCGGGTTTCGTACCTGCTGTGGGTTCCCTCGGCTGCCCCGGCCCCGCAAATTCCCACAGCAGCGCCGCCCTCGAGCACAGTTCTCTCCCCGGGCCAAAGGTGGTGGTGTGGAGAAGCTGCTCCCCCTACAAGTCTCACGGTGTGAAAGGGTTCAGCTCGGAGAGGGGAGACTCGCGGTCAAGTCTTCAGCAGCCCTTTTCTGTTGTGGGGGCTTCACTTACATCAGCGCGTTTTCTGCTGTAGTTTTGCTTCTTCCTTGGGTTTCATCATGAAATTGATTTGCCTTGAATGCAGCCAGACACTGTCTCCTGGGTCCCACAGGAGTGGCCAGGGCCCTCGTGGAAGCTAAGAGCTTGGATTTCTGGCAACAGAGGGCCATCCCTATAGGAAGGGGGAGAAATTCTGGCCCTCTCCCCCAAAGAATTCACACACACCCCCACCCCCCCCACAAGCCAGCAGCTCCAGCTGTCTCCCTGAGTCTCGACCAGGAGTGGGACTCGGGAGGCTGAGGCTCTGCTCCGCCTTTTTGGATCCTTTTCGGATGCGTTTGGGCGCTTCTGGGGAAATCCAAGCCTTAGGTTCCCCGTGTCTCTGGCAGTTGGGTGTTTTCTTGGTGTCCTCCGTGTCCTTTTTGACTTTCCCGTGTCCATCGTTAGCATGTGCGAGAGTCCGTCATTGCCCAGCCTCCCCTGCCCGCCTCCTCATTTCAGGGCTGTACACAGTGAGTGTTCCTGTTCTCTCTCTCTGTTTGGATGTATTGCTCTGTGTAACTCAGTGGGTCTCCCTCTTTCTGGTTTGTTTTTTTTCTAGATTCCTGCCGTTTGTTCATCGTTGTGCCTAAAGCATGTCGATGTGGCGTCAAGTACATCGTCCAAATCCCTGTCTCTTCAGCTTCTCTGATGCTTGAACTCTCACCTTTGACCTTGTGTTGACCTTTGATGCTGATGTGTATTTTTATTATGTTTGTTTCTTTCTTTGTTTTTTCTTTTTTCTTTCCTTTTTTTTTCTTTTGTGCTGCCAAATTGGTTTTGCTAGAACGACTGCTGAAGGGGAAATATTTAAACTTGCATTTGAATATAAAAAATCTATTTTTCTAGAACTTCATAAGATAACCACTTGATTTTGTGATTCCAATTCTTTGTAATTGTCTTCAGAGCAGCCCTACTAGCACATACCGCGTGGTGTTTGTATTTCTGTGAACACACAGCCAGCCCGCTTAGGGTTCCCTCGGCTGCCCCGGCCCCGCAAATTCCCACAGCAGCGCCGCCCTCGAGCACAGTTCTCTCCCCGGGCCAAAGGTGGTGGTGTGGAGAAGCTGCTCCCCCTACAAGTCTCACGGTGTGAAAGGGTTCAGCTCGGAGAGGGGAGACTCGCGGTCAAGTCTTCAGCAGCCCTTTTCTGTTGTGGGGGCTTCACTTACATCAGCGCGTTTTCTGCTGTAGTTTTGCTTCTTCCTTGGGTTTCATCATGAAATTGATTTGCCTTGAATGCAGCCAGACACTGTCTCCTGGGTCCCACAGGAGTGGCCAGGGCCCTCGTGGAAGCTAAGAGCTTGGATTTCTGGCAACAGAGGGCCATCCCTATAGGAAGGGGGAGAAATTCTGGCCCTCTCCCCCAAAGAATTCACACACACCCCCACCCCCCCCACAAGCCAGCAGCTCCAGCTGTCTCCCTGAGTCTCGACCAGGAGTGGGACTCGGGAGGCTGAGGCTCTGCTCCGCCTTTTTGGATCCTTTTCGGATGCGTTTGGGCGCTTCTGGGGAAATCCAAGCCTTAGGTTCCCCGTGTTTCTGGCAGTTGGGTGTTTTCTTGGTGTCCTCCGTGTCCTTTTTGACTTTCCCGTGTCCATCGTTAGCATGTGCGAGAGTCCGTCATTGCCCAGCCTCCCCTGCCCGCCTCCTCATTTCAGGGCTGTACACAGTGAGTGTTCCTGTTCTCTCTCTCTGTTTGGATGTATTGCTCTGTGTAACTCAGTGGGTCTCCCTCTTTCTGGTTTGTTTTTTTTCTAGATTCCTGCCGTTTGTTCATCGTTGTGCCTAAAGCATGTCGATGTGGCGTCAAGTACATCGTCCAAATCCCTGTCTCTTCAGCTTCTCTGATGCTTGAACTCTCACCTTTGACCTTGTGTTGACCTTTGATGCTGATGTGTATTTTTATTATGTTTGTTTCTTTCTTTGTTTTTTCTTTTTTCTTTCCTTTTTTTTTCTTTTGTGCTGCCAAATTGGTTTTGCTAGAACGACTGCTGAAGGGGAAATATTTAAACTTGCATTTGAATATAAAAAATCTATTTTTCTAGAACTTCATAAGATAACCACTTGATTTTGTGATTCCAATTCTTTGTAATTGTCTTCAGAGCAGCCCTACTAGCACATACCGCGTGGTGTTTGTATTTCTGTGAACACACAGCCAGCCCGCTTCTCGGCTTTGTTTCTCGGTGTGTTTAGTTTTAAAGACAACTTTGGAGTAAACAGTGAAATAAAAGATGTCACTAAAACCTTTGAGGCTCCTGAGCACATTTTGCTGATACAGTTTGTAGGGCTTGAGGAGACCGCATGTGTTCCTATTTTTGTTTTTTCTGAGTTCGCAACTGCAGAAAGCCCCTGAACCCTTTTTCCTTTGTGACCCCGGCTGCAGCTGGGCCCAGGCAGCCCTCGCCGCCTGTGGCCCTGCCCGGGAGCACCCTTGTGGGGAGCCTGCGGGCCCCCGGCCCTGCCGCGCCCGTCCCACGCCTGTTCCTGCCGTCTCCACAGCAAAATGTGATGCTTCGGGTTTTTTCTGTTTTTGTATTGTTTTTGTGTTTTTGTTTTGGATTTTTCCCTTCCTACTAAGATTGTGCCCAGAAACCTGAGCTCTGCGTGTTTCCTGCTGTTTCTTCACACCTCCGTGTTTATCACCTCCACCTCTCTGTTTTCTATAGTTTGTGCAAAAACTGACCGATTTAAAAGGGTTTCAAAGAAGCTGTTTTAAATTGTTGTGGGGTTGATTTTTTTTTTCCAAGGTTGTACTGTTTTGTTCTGAAGCGGCAGCTTTCTCCTCTCTCGCCCTTAGAGCGCGCGCCTGTGCATTTAGACTGTCTCCCCACCAGGCCTGCAGGCCTCGGCGGGCCTCCGGGGCCGGCTGCTCTGCTCAGAAGGGTGGGAACGGGGTCCAGAGGGGCACAGGAGCAGAGAGAGCACCCCGGGGCGGCTGTGGGCAGCAGGGGGCTGGGCTCGCTGGGGCCCCGGGCCTCCCTCGCCCCTGGTGGCAGAGAGTGCCCTGAGCCCCTCGGAGGCGGGCCGTGCCTGCACCAGGCACCAGTGCCCCTGCCAGCGGGCTGTGCAGCCCCCGGCCCCCGCCACCCCACTCTGGCCCCTCCCTGCAGCTCTGCTCTTGCTTAGCTGTTGGGGTGGGGGTCAGGGCGGTTTTTTTGTTTATTTTTTTAAAAACTGGGTGAAGAGCCAGATAGCTACTGTCCCCAGGTGCCAGGCAAGCCCTGGTCCTCGGTCCCCTGAGGGGAGCCTGCCCTCCTCTCTTGGGGCACCATCCAGCCTCAGGGTCTGCAGGGATTTGAGTGAGAATGTGCATGGTGAAGGGCGAGGCCGGAGGAGACGTGAGGTCGCAGGGTGGGTCTGTGGAGGTCAGAGGTTGCAGGGGGCGGCGTTTGGGATAGCTTCCACCCAGGCCTGAGCGGCTGGTGGGCGAGCGAGCGAGCGAGCTGGGAAGTAGGGCTGTCCAGGGGCGGGCGGGGACAGTAGAAGCGCTGTCCCGTCATCCTCGCGCTGTCTGCGTCATCCTCGCTGCAGGTGATGAGGAAGGGTCTCGGCAGCGCCTCTGCCCCGGGACCGGGCAGGCAGCCTAGTGTTAGCTCAGGGGCCCCTTACCCAGAGGAGAGGGTGGCCAGGTGGAGGCCCAGTGGATGGTAGGCTGCTTCATTTCTTCAGAGGGGTGAGTGGATGGAAGGAGGCCAGGAACCCCAGCCTGAGCGAGACCACCGCGCACCCCACAGTCTGACTGCACAGAGCGGCCTCTGGGCAGAAGGCGCCGAGGCTCCCCTTCCTGTGTATTCAGAACCCATGTTTGCCAATATATTTTGCTTTCAATTCCAAGAGGAGCTCTGGGAAAACCTGTGGATAAAACCAAATGCCAAATGTTGGACGTTGTTTGCTTTTCCTTTTTCTCTCTCTGATTGTTTTAATTGTTTTGTGGTGGTTTTAATGGATTTGAGACCCTGGAGCGGCAGCTGCCTTTCTGATTTCCAGCTGCTTTTTGTGAATAATTTAAAAAGAAAAAAAAAAAAGAAACTTTACATTTTGGAGACAAACCTGTGTGAGTTTTTTATTGGTACAAACGTTGTATTTAACACTAGGGGTTTTGTACAGTTTTTTGCCTTTTCTACTAGAAAACAATGTAAAGTGATTTCACAATGTGAAGAGAAAAAATTGCCACTATGACCAAACGCACAGTCTGTTCTGCAGCAACAACGGGATTCAATCAACTCAAAGTCGTGATTCAGCCGTAGAAATGCTTTTTCTTTACCTTGTTTGAGCTTTTCCTTTCTTTCCTGTTTTGATTTGCAAAAGAAAATGTCTTTTTTGTGTGAACTTGTGTTGTACTATGTAGAAAATTATGGATTTTACTTTAATGGTTTAAAAAAAAAAAAAAAAGGCAAGAAGAGCCCCTGTAGCTTTTCTGACCTGATCACAGAGTTTGTGTAGTGGATAAAAAAGAAAAAAAAAATTGTCACAAGTTTGGAGCAAGGGAGTATGTGTTTAAAAGGAAATCTTCCTTTTTTGTGTGTTTTTCCTTTTGTCCCAATGGGGAACCTAAAATCTGTTTTAATTGCACAGACACACGGACAAAAAGTCATTTTGTATCTGCCAAGTGTGGTACCTTCCTTTGTTTATTTGCTATTAAACTGTTTGAGAAGAACTGCCGTTGTCTTCTGTGTTATTGATTGTTGGGGCGGGAGTGGCCTTTGGGGCAGATTGGCCTTCCTGAGGGAGGGGTGGGCACTCTAGTATGGTTTCACTTTGATGTACCTGTTGGCATCCAGTGGGACCACCCCAGGCTCCTGAAAGAACAGGATTTCTTCCAGAAAAATGCCTTTGTACGGATCCTGCGTTCTTCTCAACGGACCCACTAACCAGGAGGCACTTACACAACCTTTTGGCAGCCTTCATTTCTGTGCTGCTTTCATCGCCAGTAGCGGCCGCCACCCTGCAGGACTGGCCCAGACCTGTGAGTGCAGGTCCCTTCCTTGGCTGCGGGGTTCCTGCCCCCAGGGAGGCAGCCAGAGCACCGAGGTGCCACGTCGGGCCTTCCTCACTCCAGACCACAGTGCGTGGGCTCCTTTTCCCTCTTTCTGACCTTAGGACAAGGTCACATTTCTAGGATTTCTTGGGTTCACCTCTCAGTAATTCTAGGTCATTTTCCAAGTGAGGCCCATACCGAGGCTTCCCCTCCTGCCTCTGTGAACTGCGGATGCAATCAGCCCCTGGGCCGGGAAGCTCGCCCCCTGGCTGAGGCATGAGCTTGTCTGCCCCTTCCTACTGCGGTCAGCCTCACTCCCCTGGGAGGCCCATCCTGGTGAAGCTGGTGCCTGAGCTGGGGCCTGCAAGCAGCTGTGGCCGGTAGGTGGGCCAGGCCTCGGCCTTCTCATCAGGCTGGCTCTGTGTGGGGTGGGTCTGCCGTAGTGTTTGCCACAGTGGGTTGTACTGGGCGCTAGCCCAAGTGTTGATGCAGTCACTGTCCCAGCTCGTGTTCACTGACCGCCGTCCTACTGCTGCGGGGAACTCTGGACACGCTAAACGCTCTCGTCTTTATAACCCCTGGGGGGACCTACTGTTCCCATCCCCACTTAGCGGATGAGCAAACTGAGGTGAAAAGAAATTGGGTTGTGGACTTCTCTGGTGATCCACTGGTTTAGACTCCATGCCTCCACTGCAGGGGGCATGGGTTTGATCTCGCGCGCCACATGGCATGGCCCCCAGGATGAATAAAAATAAGAAAAATACTTAAGAAAAAGAAATTGTATCGGGGTGGGGGGGAGCATTAATCTTACCCTCTGCAAAAAAGATAACTAAAGTTTATTTACAAACATCTAGTATGTTGAGTTCAAGAGTTTGATCCTTTTTTCAAAGAGATTGCACCTCTTAAAATGCTCCCCTTCATATCTGTCTCCTGAATTCCCCACCCAGCCCCAGCCATGCCGCACAGCTTTTGGAGTCTTACTTCCCCAACCAGAAATTGAAGCCCAGGCCTTCAGTGGGGAAAGCGCAGAGTCCTAACCACTGGACTACCGGGAATTCCCTCTCGGATTATATTTCAGGTCGTGAGTGTCTTGCTATAAAGGTCAGCAAATCCAGATCTAAGCTACAAAGTTAACAGCTAGTAGCTTCCACTTGTTTTCCCCCGAAAGTGGGGAAATCTTCCCACGGACCGCAGAGGTTAGGGCCCTCTGGACGCTCTGTCCCAATGTCATAGCACCGCTGGATCTCTGCGAAAGTCTTGGAGCCCGAAGGTGGAAGTGACGGCGGCCGCACAGCAAGACCACCTTTCCCAACCACCCCGTCCCCATGTCCAAAGTACTGCCATACTCCACTGAGTCTTTTTGTCCTATGCACATTTTAGAAGTAGAATTAGGATCATACTAAAAAAATGGAGACACCGAGTTGCTCCTGGGAAGTGGTGTGCACCTAAGAGTCAAAGGTCTGCCTGACTTGCAGGCCCTCATCCTAGAGAAGTAACTCCGTAAAAGCGACTGTGTCTGCTGTGCTTACCTGTGCACTCATCACATGTGATCAGCGTGCTGTCCTCTAGGCCTTGAGGGGAGGGACCCTGCATCCGTCTGACTCCCTCAGTGGTGCATTTATCTCAGCTTTGTCCTCAAAGTGACCCTCAGTCACTTTAAGGGATTCACTAGTAACTCGGTCTCCAGATTGTTGGTCAGCATGCCCCTGCGAGGTTTCACTTTCCTTGAATACTGGGGTGCTTCCTAAATGTCATTCCTGCCACACAGTTCTTTCTTTAGATCAGTTCAGTCGCTCAGTCATGTCCGACTCTTTGCGACCCCATCAACCGCAGCATGTCAGGCCTCCCTGTCCATCACCAACTCCCGGAGTTCACCTAAAACCATGTCCATCGAGTCAGTGATGCCATCCAGCCATCTCATCCTCTGTCGTCCCCTTCTCCTCCTGCCCTCAATCTTTCCCAGCATCAGGGTCTTTTCCAGTGAGTCAACTCTTCGCATGAGGTGGCCAAAGGATTGGAGTTTCAGCTTCAGCATCAGTCCTTCCAGTAAACACCCAGGACTGATCTCCTTCAGGATGGACTGGTTGGATCTCCTTGCAGTCCAAAGGACTCATCTCCTCCATCACCTGTTGCCACTTAAGCTCATCTTTACCTTGTGTTTAATTTTTTTTTTTCTTTTTTTTGCATTGTGGTAAGTTAACAATTTCCTATTCTAACCATTTTTAGGTAAACAGTTCAGTGACATTCAGTACATTGACAATGTGGTACGACCATCGCCACTTAATGTTTTAAGTCAGCTTGAAACACACCTTTTGTAACTTCACCTCCTTCGGGCCGTTGGTGTTTGTGAAGTCACAAGTTCGATGCCCTAGTTGTATGTTTTAAAATAACACATCAAGGGATTTACCTGGCAGTCCCGTGGTTAAGACTGGGGCGGCACAGATTTGTTCCCTGGTCAGGGAACTAACACCCCACATGCTGCTCGGCCAAAGTAAAAAGCACCTTAGGCTACATGATCATCGGGACACAGAAAATGGCCACACGGCACCTTCTCAAAGGATCTGTGTTTCACACTTTGGGAATTTGGACCAGGGTGAAGAGTTGGGCTTGCCCGTGAACTCTTTGGGACCTGTTGCCTCTGAAATTAGAAGGCACTTGGTTGAACCTGAAGCTGTCTCCCGCCTGACCCGGATGCTCTGTCATTCATGGTAAAGAATGAGGTGGTAGATCTCTTTTTAAGTCTTTGCGTTTGGACTCCTGTATTCCTGAAACAACTTGACATAAAAATAAAAAGTACTACTTGAACATCTTCCAGTTTAACATCATACTTAAAGGCTGTTATTTCTCTTTAAAATTTACCAGAAAGGGATTATGTCAAAGGTATTATTTTTAACCTCAAAAAATTTTAGGCTGGTGCATCTCTATAATCATATAAACTGTTTATATATATATTTTAAGAAGCTCCCATTCAGTCACCTTTATTTTATTTTTTAATAGAGTCTTCAGGCATCTAGTTTTTGCCACACTCCTAGTTCCCAGCTTACTGGCTTTCTCAGTCAGCACACGACCTCCCTAAATCTCCCAGGAACATCACATACTGTGCTCACCTGAGCATCGCAGTCCCTGATGAAGATGAGCCATCAGGAAGGAAATGAAAACGCAGGTTTGTCTGTTCACCTCTGGGAATGTCAAACTAATGTATGATGACATTGCCCTTTCATGAGGGACTGTAACTCGGCTTTCTCTTGGACCTTATGCATTTTTCAAGCTCTTCCTCAGGAGCCCTTTCCAGCCCCCCACCACCACCATCTGGTGTTCAATTTCTTTTGCATACGTTGACTTTCTTTTTACTGGCACAGGCTCCAGCTATAGAAAGGGCTCTTGTTCTTCTAAATCACAGTCAGATCTGGGGATGGGAAAATGAACACATTTCAGTCAGGAAGCCCTCGTCGCCCAACGCTCCAGCCAAGTCCATAGGACCTCAGCCCCACTTCCATCCCCACGCCCCCATGAAGGCTCCCAGGGACCTGAAGCCACCTGTGGTTTTGAGTGTTTTTGAACTGCCTTCAGTTCAGTTCAGTCGCTCAGTCGTGTCCAACTCTTAGCGACCCCATGAATTGCAGCACGCCAGGCCTCCCTGTCCATCACCAACTCCCGGAGTTCACTCAGACACGTCCTTCGAGTCTGTGATGCCATCCAGCCATCTCATCTTCGGTCGTCCCCTTCTGCCCCTAATCCCTCCCAGCATCAGAGTCTTTTCCAATGAGTCAACTCTTCGCATGAGGTGGCCAAAGTACTGGAGTTTCAGCTTTAGCATCATTCCTTCCAAAGAAATCCCAGGGTGACAATATACAGCCTTGACGTACTCCTTTTCCTATTTGGAACCAGTCTGTTGTTCCATGTCCAGTTCTAACTGTTGCTTCCTGACCTGCATACAGATTTCTCAAGAGGCAGGTCAGGTGGTCTCGTGTTGAGATGTGATTCACACACTGTAGAGTCTGCCCACTAAAGCAGCCAGGTCTGGATTTTGAGTATTCTGCGCCATCACCATAACCTAATTTTAGAACATTTGCTTCACCATAGAAAGAAACCCTGTACTCCTTAGCCATCACTCACCTTACGCCCCACCCCCACACCCCATTCCCATTTCCAGCTCCTCAGTTCAGTTCAGTTCTGTTCTGCTCAGTCACTCAGTCGTGTCTGACTCTCTGCGACCCCATGGACTGCAGCACACCAGGCTTCCTGTCCATCACCAACTCCCGGAGTCCACTCCGACTCATGTCCACTGAGTTGGTGATGCCATCCAACCATCTCATCCTCTGTCGTCCCCTTCTCCTCCTGCCTTCAATCTTTCCGAGCATCAGGCTCTTTTCCAATGAGTTGGTTCTTCTCATCAGGTGGCCAAAGTATTGGGAGTTTGAGCTTCAGCATCAGACCTTCCAATGAATATTCAGGACTGATTTCCTTTTGGATGGACTGGTTGGATCTCCTTCTGGATTTGTCATATAAATGCAGTCATGCGGCACATGCCTTTCGTGTTTGGCCTTCACTTAGCCTACTTCCGGAGGCATCTTTTCCTTTCCGCACTAGCCCGGGACCGCCTGCTCCTGCCGTTTCAGCCCTTCTGAGCGCGTCTCCTGCTGTTTCTGCAGCGGCCAGTCCCTTCCACTTCTCCCAGCTCCTCCCGCCACCTGCTGTGTGACCTGCCTGACCCGGAGTCTTTAGGACCTGCCCTGCCTGCATCGTCCACTATGGTTACCTGTTAGCCAGTAGAGCTATTAATTAAGAATGAAGACTTCCTTTCTGGACTTCCCTGGCTAAGACTCCATGCTCCCAATGCAGGGGTCCCAGGTCTGCTCCCTGGTCAGGGTTCTAGACCCCCATGCCACAACCAAGAGTGCTCACGCCACAGCTAGAGAGCACACGCTGCAACTAAGGCGTGGCACAGCCAGGTAAAGGCGTATCTTTTTAAAAATAAATGAATTCCGCCTTTGGAATGGAGCTTCGTGAAGGCAGGGGCCGTGTGAAGTCGCATTCTTCACTGGAGCCCTGCTGTATTGTCGAGTCGCTCAGTCGGGTCTGACTTGCGACCCCATGGACTGCAGCCCGCCAGGCTCCTCTGTCCGTGGGGTTTCCGAGGCAAGAATACTGTAGTGGGTTGCCATTTCCTTCTCCAGGGCACCTTCTAGACCCAGGGATCAAACCCCGGCCTCCTGCATTGCAGGCAGATTCTTTACCACTGAGCCGCATGGGAAGTCTCACTGGAGCCCTAGGGGCTGGTAGATAATAAGCATCCAGGAGACATTTAATGGGTAAGTAAACAAATATCCAACATGAGCAAATAAATATCCAAAGGTGACGATAGCTTCTGTCAAGAGCTTCCAGGTGCGCTTCTATATTGTGTTAGATTTTTATTTAGAAAGCCATCCACTCCAGGAAAAAGGGAGGAACGTTTCACACTCGCTTATAAGCCACTAGCTACCAGCCAGTACCCCAATTCTCTGCAGGTCCCTTAGAGACACTTGGCAGGAGTGCTGCTCATACAGCTTCCTGCTCCTTGAGGAGATTGGTGTGCCACCTGTTCCCTGGGCCCCTCTGCTGCTGAAGAGCCCCTTGGGGAGCCAGGGAAGGCCCTTGGCAGAGGGGAACCCGTGTGTGGCCCAGCAGCCCGGAGAGCGTCCCCAGCCTGGCCATCCCTGCAGTGGAAAGAGTGCCCTGAGCCTGGGGCGGACATGACTGGCCTTCTGAAAGGTTATAAGGGTTGAGGGGTTTTTTGTTGTTGTTTTAAATGCAAAGTGTATATAGAAGAAGGTTTAGTGTGTGGTGGGAAGAGCTTATGTATGTTTAGGAGCCTCTTCCACCAAATGAGACCCAAGTCCCAGGTGGCGCCTGTGGTAAAGAACCTGCCTGCCAATGCAGGAGACTTCAGACGCCTGAGTTTGATCCCTGGGTGGGGGAGATCCCCTGGAGGAGGAAGTGGCAACCCACTCCAGTATTCTCACCTGGAGAATTCCATGGACAGAGGAGCCTGGAGGGCTACAGTCCATGGGGTTGCAAAGAGTCGGCCACAACTGAGCATGTGCACATCGCTGTCCCATAGCTCATTGAGGACTGTCAAACAGATGGGGAAAGTACGCTTCCAGAATTTCTCTCTACAAAGATGTGTGCATATGTGATTTTTGTTAACAAAAATGAGATCATGCCTTAATGTACAGAATGTTCTGCCGTCTGCATTTTTTTTTCAGTTACTGTTCCATGGGCACCCTTCCATCTGGTATCTACGATTTTCACTTTTAGAGCCTTCATAGCATTTCATGGTTTCTCAATGACTTTCCTATTGAACGCAGGTTATCTCTAAATTGTTCACTGTTGTAAACTGAAGAGCCAATTCAAGGGAAGTTCAGGGGGTCCTTTAGAGGGCTGTTTGTGCCACGTCTTGTTTTCAAAGCCAAGTTCTTCCTTTATCATCTTGTTTGGTTTTCACAGAAACCTTCTCAGAACGGTAAATCCCCATTCACAAACAGAAAAACGAAGTTTGTTGAGAGGGACCGACATCTCAAGGATACCAGTCATCATGGCAGAAGGGGCCTGGGACTGTCACCTCCAGTTACACTTGTGCAGGGGCTGTAAAGTCAGGGGCCTGCAGGGGCCAAGCCGGTGATTCAAGCTGCAAGAGGAGGCCAGTCTAAGATGGTAAGAGACGCTTGGCTTCAGTGTCGAGGCATGAACAGCAGGAGGTGGGGGCTGCGGGTGAAGGGGGACATTGTTGGTCTCTTGACTTCAGACACCGACCCCTTGAGCCCAGACACTGACCCTTTGACCGGTTGACTGTGGACTCACCAGCCCAGGGATCACTTGAGCTTCCAGTCTTCAGGAGAAGCAAGAAGTCCGGATTCTTACATGAACTCTCCCAGGTAGCAAATGTAGCCACCTTATGTGGGAATCTTCAGCAGGCCAGATGGTGAGTCCCACTTCAGGCCCAAATTTCATTTTCTACTTTCGATGATCAACCAGGGCACTAAAATGTAGGCCATGTAGCTGGTGCCCGACACAGCAGGCACTTGGAACAACAAACCCCCAGGCCCTTGCTGTCCCATCACCCTGTGAGGGCAAGTGGCCCAGAAAAAGACTCATTTTGTGACTTGCTCTCCTGGGTCAGCCTTTGTTGCTGGGCTTTGTGAGTAAGGCTTGATTCCATTCACCTTCTCCTTAGCCTTTTTTTTTTAAGAGCAATTAAAAAAAAATACTCATTTTTTAATTTATTTGGCTGCTGGGTCTTAGTTGCTGAACGCAGGATCTTTGATATTCATTGTGGCATGGGGGATCTTCAGTTACGACATGTAGGATCTAGTTCCCAACCAGAGATTGAACTCGGTCCCCCTGCATTGCGAGTTCAGAGTCTTAGACCCTGGACCACCAGGAAGTCCCTCCTTAGCCTTCTTTGTATACATTTCTCCTGGCCAGCCAGGTCAGAGCCTGGACAGGGTTCCCAGTGGGCTTGGTGTGTCTGGCGAAAATCACTAAGCTTCCTAAACATGGCTATCTACGTCCCCTTCACTTTTCTCCCTCTCTCCTGGGACAGTGTCATGATCAAGAGTAAGACCCCTGGAGTCACACTGCTTGGGGTCCACTGCCTGCTCTGTCTCGAGGTCCAGGTGTGGCCTTGGGCAGGTCACTTCACCCTTGGGTGCCACCCAGTTATCTGTAAGCTGGAAGAAGTGCTCAGCTCGGGCAGTGTAAGCCTCCTTTTGATCTCCTCTAACTTTGCCAGGGGCTGAGCGGATGCTAGTACAAAAACCACCCCCTTGCCCTAAAGGAGCGTGCTGCTGCTGCTAAGTCACTTCAGTCGTGTCCGACTCTCTGTGACCCCGTAGACAGCAGCCCACCAGGCTCCCCCGTCCCTGGGATTCTCCAAGCAAGAGCACTGGAGTGGGTTACCATTTCCTTCTCCAATGCATGAAAGTGAAAAGTGAAAGTGAAGTCGCTCAGTCATGTCTGACTCGTAGCGACCCCATGGACTGCAACCTACCAGGCTCCTCTGTCCATGGGATTTTCCAGGCAAGAGTACTGGAGTGGGGTGCCACTGCCTTCTCCGAAAGGAGCATGACCCTGACCTAACTATGTTCGGAAGTCAGCAAATGGCTCACTCGGGAGCAGAGGAAACTCGGTCAGGTTTTTGAGTTTTGAGATCATTTGAGTTCCCAGGTACCTGGAAGGCTGAGGTTCCAGATTCCTCTGGGATGCTGAGGCAGAGGGCCCATCTACTTCCTGCCAAAGACTCAAGGCAGACTCGGGGCTGGACTGTATCTCAAGCACAAATGGGAGAGAACCTGCTGGCTCTTCAGCACTTTCCCTGTGGGTTCAGCTTCCTTCCCCTCTGGAGATCAACCCAGGACCCACCTGTCCCAAGACGGTACTGTGCCAGTGGCTCCCAGCTCTCCCCCTTTGCCCAGCTTCCTGTGTGCCAGGTTCGAGAGCACGTCCCCCAGGACTTCCCTGGTGGTCCAGCAACTCAGAAGCCTCCCACCAGGGCAGGGGGCATCAGAGCAACTAAGCCCGTGCACCTAGAGCCCACGCTCTGCAACAAGAGTAGCCACGGCACGGGGAAGCCCGCCCACCGCAGTGAAGCGCAGCCCTCGCTGCGCCACGACCAGGGAAAGCCCGAGCGCAGCAACGAAGCCCCAGCACGGCCCCAAGCAGACTTAACTCATCCATTTAAATGCGCTTCCCTGGTGGCTCAGACGGTACAGAATCTGCCTGTAATGTGGGAGACTCAGCTTTGGTCCCTGGGTTGGGAAGGTCCCCGCGAGAAGGGAATGGCTACCCCACTCCAGTATTCTTGCCTGGAGAATCCCATGGAAAGAGGAGCCTGGCGGGCTAAAGTCGGGGTCACAAGGATTCTGACTTGACTGACCAGTTAAATAAATTTGAAAATTGAATTTAAATATTAAAAAAAAAGCACTTCCCCTGGGACAGCCCAATGTCTTTATCTAGTCCCAAGGGCCTATTCCTCTATCCCCTCGACGTATGACCCTGGGGCATGGACCCCCCCCTCATGCCCAGATTGTCCCACTCTGGACCTGTTTTGCTTGCAGCAAACAGGAGGCAGTGATCTCTGCCTCTGCTCAGCTTCCCCAGGATGAAGGAGGCATGGCAGGTTAACTGTAAGCCTGGAGCAGCTACTTTAAATTTCAAAATTAAGCTTTCATTCCTCCCTGTTTTTTCCCATTCATTCATTTAACATATTTATTGAATGGCCACTGCATGCTAGGTTTTGCTCTGGAGACAGGTCAGTGAAAAATGAGATAAAGTTCCTGCCCACATATTTGAGAGGGGCAAACAGATACTGAGCCAATACCCTCATCAATGAATATAAAATTATAGAGCTACATCTTGTATCAGAATTGAATTTAATTCTCTGTGAGTATTGTAAGCTGGTCCATCCCAACTAGGCCTTAACTGGACAGTAGGGAGAAGAAAAGGGACCATTCGAAGTAGGGAGGAGAAAAGGGGCCATGAGGGGCAAAGGCCATGAGGGGCAAAGGCCCTGGGGCAGTCAGATTCCTCACAAGCTGAACACAGAGTTACCTATGACCCAGCAATTCCACTCCTAGGTATATACTCAACAGATACGAAAACTTGTCCACATGAAAACTTGTACATGGATGTTTAAAGCATCATTATTCATAATCGGAAAGAGAAACAACCCAATGTCCATTAACTAATGAGTGGATAAGCGAAATGGCATAAATGCACAATGAATACTGAAAGTGAAAGTCGCTCAGCCGTGTCCGACTCCGCGACCCCATGGACTATACAGTCCATGGAATTCTCCAGGCCAGAATACTGGAGTGGGTAGCCTTTCCCTTCTCCAGGGGATCTTCCCAAGCCAGGGATCGAACCCAGCTTTCCCACATTGCACGCAGATTCCTGACCAGCTGAGCCACGAGGGAAGCCCTAGAATACCATTCAGCCAAAAAAAGGAATGAAGTACGATTCACGCTGCAATATTGAAAACATTGGGCTGAAAGGAGCCAGTCACGAGGGGCCGCATGTTGTACGAGTCCATTTATATGAGATGTCCAGGGCAGACGAGTCCACAGAAAGGAGGCTGTGGTTGCAGGGTGTGTCCGTTTGCTCAGGCTGCCGTGAGGCTGTGCCACAGACGGGCGGGGGGCGCTGCTTAAACAACAGAAATGTGTCGTCTCACAGATCTGGAGGCCGGAAGTCAGAGAGCAGGTGTCAAAAGGGTTAGTTTCATTCCGAGGCCCCTCTCCTTGGCTTCTCAATGGCCCTCTTTCTCCCTTTCTGTGTGTCTATGTCCTGATCTCTTCTTACGACGCTAGTCACATGGGATCAGCGCCCTCTCTAGTGACCTTGTTTTACCTCTGTAAAGATGAATTCCTGGCAACCCCGTAATTAGGACTCTGAGCTCTCACTCCTGAGGGCCCAGGATCAATCCCTGGTCAGGGAACAAAACTCCCACAAGCCAGGCGGTATGGCCAAAAAGAGATGGTGTCTCCAAATAGATCACATTCTGAAGTCTGCAGTCAATATCACATATGAGCGGGGTGACCGCTAATGAGCACAGGGCTTCTTTCCAGGGTGATGAAAATCTTCTGGTGTTAGTGCTAGATCAGTGTTCAACTTTGCGCATACAGGCACACCTCAGAGATACCGCGGGTCTGGTTCCAGACCACCACAATAAAACGAACATCACCATAAAGCGTCACACGAGTGTTTAGGTTTCCCGTTGCATACAAAAGTTATGTCTATGCCATATTGCAGTCTATTAAGGGTGCATCATGTCTACAAAAACAATATTCAGACCTAAACTGAAAAATACTTCATTGCTGAAAATGCTAACTATCAACATCAAAGATCACTGATTACAGGACATCCCTGGCGGTCCAGTGGTTAAGACTCCATGCGCCTAACGCAGTGGGCTCAGCTTCAGTCTCCGGTCGGGCAACTAAGATCCCACGTGTCCCACACGCGATATGGCCAAAAGGTTAACAAAACAAAATGAAACCAAAAAAAAAGATGTTAAGCCAAGAGCACTGATTACACGTCACCATAAGAAACGTAATGAAAGAGCTCCAAATACTATGGGAACTGCCAAAATGCAACACAGAGACACGAAGTGAGCTTATGCGCTTGGAAAATGGTGCCAGTAGACTTGCTTGATGCTGAACTGCCGCAAACCTCCCATTTGTAAAAGACAAGCATCTGGGCACTGCAATAAAATGAGGGATGCTTGTATGCTAAAAGCCGCTGTCCACTCTGAAAGGACAACTTTGCCCTGGGACTTTCCCACATTGCACGCAGATTCCTGACCAGCTGAGCCACGAGGGAAGCCCTAGAATACCATTCAGCCAAAAAAAGGAATGAAGTACGATTCACGCTGCAATATTGAAAACATTGGGCTGAAAGGAGCCAGTCACGAGGGGCCGCATGTTGTACGAGTCCATTTATATGAGATGTCCAGGGCAGACGAGTCCACAGAAAGGAGGCTGTGGTTGCAGGGTGTGTCCGTTTGCTCAGGCTGCCGTGAGGCTGTGCCACAGACGGGCGGGGGGCGCTGCTTAAACAACAGAAATGTGTCGTCTCACAGATCTGGAGGCCGGAAGTCAGAGAGCAGGTGTCAAAAGGGTTAGTTTCATTCCGAGGCCCCTCTCCTTGGCTTCTCAATGGCCCTCTTTCTCCCTTTCTGTGTGTCTATGTCCTGATCTCTTCTTACGACGCTAGTCACATGGGATCAGCGCCCTCTCTAGTGACCTTGTTTTACCTCTGTAAAGATGAATTCCTGGCAACCCCGTAATTAGGACTCTGAGCTCTCACTCCTGAGGGCCCAGGATCAATCCCTGGTCAGGGAACAAAACTCCCACAAGCCAGGCGGTATGGCCAAAAAGAGATGGTGTCTCCAAATAGATCACATTCTGAAGTCTGCAGTCAATATCACATATGAGCGGGGTGACCGCTAATGAGCACAGGGCTTCTTTCCAGGGTGATGAAAATCTTCTGGTGTTAGTGCTAGATCAGTGTTCAACTTTGCGCATACAGGCACACCTCAGAGATACCGCGGGTCTGGTTCCAGACCACCACAATAAAACGAACATCACCATAAAGCGTCACACGAGTGTTTAGGTTTCCCGTTGCATACAAAAGTTATGTCTATGCCATATTGCAGTCTATTAAGGGTGCATCATGTCTACAAAAACAATATTCAGACCTAAACTGAAAAATACTTCATTGCTGAAAATGCTAACTATCAACATCAAAGATCACTGATTACAGGACATCCCTGGCGGTCCAGTGGTTAAGACTCCATGCGCCTAACGCAGTGGGCTCAGCTTCAGTCTCCGGTCGGGCAACTAAGATCCCACGTGTCCCACACGCGATATGGCCAAAAGGTTAACAAAACAAAATGAAACCAAAAAAAAAGATGTTAAGCCAAGAGCACTGATTACACGTCACCATAAGAAACGTAATGAAAGAGCTCCAAATACTATGGGAACTGCCAAAATGCAACACAGAGACACGAAGTGAGCTTATGCGCTTGGAAAATGGTGCCAGTAGACTTGCTTGATGCTGAACTGCCGCAAACCTCCCATTTGTAAAAGACAAGCATCTGGGCACTGCAATAAAATGAGGGATGCTTGTATGCTAAAAGCCGCTGTCCACTCTGAAAGGACAACTTTGCCCTGGGGCAGGAAGGAGCCTGGTTTGCAGACTGCAAAGAGATGGATGCAGTGAGACGAGCTGTTAATTTTGGCAGAGCCCTCTCTCAACCCCAGGAGACTTCATGGGTCTGCCTGCTCCCTCTATAAGACCTTGCCCTTCTCCATGGTATCTGGCATTCAACCTCATTATAAGGGACTCTTTCAAACTGGGATTGGAATTTTATATTTTTTGTTTATTTTTGTTTTTTTTAGGTGAAGTAGAAAAGAATAGCTTTATTGCTTTGCCAGGCAAAGAGAGGCCACGGTGGACTAAAGCTCAGAACTGTGCGTCCCTGGAACTGGATATTTTTTTAAACCTTCAAAAACCAATTTCTATTCCTTGTGGACAATTTGCCATGGAGCAGACGAATGCTGCTTGAGATAACCTCTTGCTTATTGTCACGTGGTGGTTCCCGTGTGTCAGGCACTGTTCCAAGTCCCAGCCAGCTACTAAGGCGTATAGTTCCAACAGTCCAGTGAAGTGGGAACCATTGCTCTCCTGCCCAAAGGCATGCTGCCCATAGAACTAATAAACGGCAAAGGCAGCATTCGAAAGTCGGCAACCTGGCCCAGGGCCCACGCTGTTACCCATCATAGGTGAGGGTTTATTAGCTTATGACAGTTCCATTTTACAGATGAGGAAACTGAGGCCCAGAGGTGAGCAACTCGTTGGCTGGGCTGAGCTGTGGATTAGGACTCACTGGGATGGGGTGGGCCTGGGCGCAGGTATGTGCCTTCCGTGGCCAGTCCCTCTCAGAAGCAGAGCCGGGGACGGTGGCTCTGGGGATGGTGGTGAAGTGGCAGAGGAGGGCTCAGAGCTGGGCATCCACTCCAGCCTCCCTGCCGCCCATGTGCCCAGCTTCATCCCTGCCTACTCCAACTCTCAGGCAGCAGGGAGAGCCTGCCCCGCCAGGGGGGCTCGTGGGGCCGGGTCAGAGGTGCTAAAGAGACGCCCGAGGGGGTGCCCAGGGCAGGAGGGGGCGGGCACCTTCCTCCCAGCTTGGGGGCGGGGGCGGCAACAGCCTGCGTGACCTTGTGGCTGACATTCCTTGGTGGCCACGTGGCCCCAACTGGCAGCGACAGCTGCGCACAGGGGCCAGCCGGCTTTGTTCCCAGGGTGGCGCCCGCTCCCCATTCGGGCCCTGCGCCTGCTCAGGGCTGGGTGGGCAGCAGGCACCAGGGGTGGAGGGGTGGTCCCATGAGAGCCTAGAGGCACGGGGCCCCCGGGTGTCTCTGGGAGGATGGGGCAGGACCAGACGAAGCAGCAGATCGAGAAGGGGCTCCAGCTGTACCAGTCTAACCAGACGGAGAAGGCGCTGCAGTTGTGGATGAAGGTTCTGGAGAAGAGCTCAGACCCTGTGGGGCGCTTCCGCGTGCTCGGCTGCCTCGTCACGGCCCACTCGGAGATGGGCCGCTACAAGGAGATGCTCAAGGTGGGAGCGCGCGGCCAGGCTGGGCAGGTGGGGCCCGGCGGGGCTTCTCCCAGGCTTCCCGGCCCCCTCCCGCCTCCTCAGACTCGCCCGTATCCCCCAGGCTGGCGGCCAGGGCCGGAGGCCCCAAATGCTCCGCATCTCAGGCCCTGGCTCTTGGATGCTCTGTCTTGGCTTTGGATTTGGGCCCGTGGCCTTGAGCTTTGGTGTCTGAGGTTCTCAGCCTCGCGGTTTGAAGCACTCAAGGCCAGCTCTCAGACTCGAGGCTGCAGTCCTCTCCTGTGGGGTTCTGAGTCTAAGCCTGGGGAAGCGGGCACTGGCTCCAGGTTTGAGGCTGGGGGGCTGGGCGGGTGGTGGAGACTGCAGACCAGTTTCGTGATGAAGTTGAAAGCAGGGGGTCTGGGTTTGGGAGGTGAAGGCTCCCGGGTTGCAGCTTCCAGTCTGGCTGGGGAGCCTAGCGCGTATCTGAGGCTTGGGGTGGGCACTCCGAGTCTGAGGCTCTGGGCTGGGGTGGGGGTGCTTGGAAGGGCACAGGCTGAGCACCCCGGCCCACCCCCGCGGCGGGCAGTTTGCTGTGGTCCAGATCGACACCGCCCGGGAGCTGGAGGATGCCAACTTCCTCCTGGAGAGCTACCTGAACCTGGCGCGCAGCAACGAGAAGCTGTGTGAGTTCCACAAGACCATCTCCTACTGCAAGACCTGCCTTGGTCTGCCCGGCACCAGGGCAGCTGCCCAGCTCGGAGGCCAAGTCAGCCTGAGCATGGGCAACGCCTTCCTGGGCCTCAGTCTCTTCCAGAAGGCCCTGGAGAGCTTCGAGAAGGCCCTGCGCTATGCCCACAACAACGACGACGCCATGCTCGAGTGCCGCGTCTGCTGCAGCCTGGGCAGCTTTTATGCTCAGGTCAAGGTGCGCCCCGGGGCCCCCAGGGGAGGGCGGTGGAGGCCCCGGCTCCCAGAGAGCCTCCTAGGAGCCGTGCTCCCTGATGCCTCACTGTGTTCAGTCCTCCCATATAAATAGGGACGAGGCAGATGGGAGTCTGAGAAGAGAAAGACTTAGCCGGGAGGAACAGAGATGGCCAGGCTTCCCAGGTAGCGCTAGTGGTAAAGAACCCACCTATCAAAGCAGGAGACGTAAGAGATGCAGGTTCGATCCCTGGGCCAGGAAGATCCCCCTGGAGGAGGGAATGGCAACCCACTCCAGTCTTCTTGACTGGAGAATCCCAGGGACAGAGGAGGCTGATGAGCCACAGTCCACTGGGTTGCAGAGTGAGACACAAGTGAGGTGACCTAGCGTGCAGAGATGTGGCCAGGCAGGGCAGAGTCAAAATTCAAGCTTCAATCTGTCTGACTTCCTGGGGAAGTGGGAAGCTCCTATGTGAGGACAGGCCTTAAACCTGTACTACTCTGTGTTTGCTGTGTGATCTTAGGCAAGTCACTTCTCCTCTCCAAGCCTATGAAATGAGGGCGAATGGAACCCACTTTATAACATGGTCGTAAGGATTCATTCATCAAACACATATTGAGCATCTATTGTACCCCAGGCACTGTTGGTCAGGATACAGCAGTGAAAATAACAGCCAAGTGCCTGGGCTCACGAAGCTTGCTTTCTAGCTGGGGGAGGAAGTTGAATAAATATAATCAGCAAAGCCAAATATACATCGTGGGGGAAAGTGCTTAGGAAAAAGGGAGACAGGAAAGGGCTGAGGAGGGGGTGTTGCAAGTTCAAACAGGGTGGTAGGGGTGATGTCTGATGACTTGGAGAAGAGAGGGTGAGCCATACAGAAATCTGGCTTAAGAATGAAAAAGGGAATGGTGAAAGCACAGCTCTGCTCTTGGGGGGAGCCTACCTTGCGTATTCCAGGAAGGGTGGAGGCCAGCGTGGCGGCTGCAGGTGTGTGAGAGAAGGGGGGAGGTGGTGGGGTCCGGGGGGTTAGGGGTAGGGGAGATAGCAGAGAGAAGACACTGATGGAGCCAGTGACCTCAGGCTTCGGTCCCTGAGCCTTTGCTCTCCTTCCTGCAGACATCCAGGCTGCACTCAGCTCTTGGGGCATGTCAGCACCCGGCACATAATAATGCCTAATAAATCTTGCGAAAGTCAAAGTGTGAAAGTGTGGGTCGCTCAGTCGTGTCTGACTCTTTGAGACCCCATGGACTGCAGCCCACCAGGCTCCTCTGTCCATGGAATTCTCCAGGCAAGAATACTGGAGTGGGTTGCCATTCTCTTCTCTAGGGGATCTTCCCAACCCAGGGCTCGAACCCACATCTCTTAAGTTTTCTGCATGGGTAGGCAGGTTCTTTACCACTAGCTCCACCTGGCAAAGCAGTTGGGTGTGAGGAAATGACCGGGGGGTTAGGGGAAAGGGAGATAGCAGAGAGAAGACACTGATGGAGCCAGTGACCTCAGGCTTCGGTCCCTGAGCCTTTGCTCTCCTTCCTGCAGACATCCAGGCTGCACTCAGCTCTTGGGGCATGTCAGCACCCGGCACATAATAATGCCTAATAAATCTTGCGAAAGTCAAAGTGTGAAAGTGTGGGTCGCTCAGTCGTGTCTGACTCTTTGAGACCCCATGGACTGCAGCCCACCAGGCTCCTCTGTCCATGGAATTCTCCAGGCAAGAATACTGGAGTGGGTTGCCATTCTCTTCTCTAGGGGATCTTCCCAACCCAGGGCTCGAACCCACATCTCTTAAGTTTTCTGCATGGGTAGGCAGGTTCTTTACCACTAGCTCCACCTGGCAAAGCAGTTGGGTGTGAGGAAATGAGAGTCATCCATGGATTGATGGATCATCCTTCATTTGAGGATTTTGTTTGCAGCAAGAAGACATCTGGAGAAGCCATTCTGTGAGATCAAATAGGATTGGAGAGAGAGAGATGTGTTTTAAAACCTTCTTTTATTATGAAGAAAATTAACCATATTAGGAATTCATAGAGGATGATATAATGAATCACCATATACCGGTTATACTTAACATTTATTAATATTTTGCCATGTTTGATTTACATATTTTTCACTGAAGTGTTATGATATAAAATTATATCACATTATATCCCATACATTATGGGACTTCCTTGGTGGTCCAGTGGCTAAGACTCTATGCTCCCAGTGCAGGGAGCTGGGGTTCGATCCCTGGTCAGGGAACTGGATCCCCTATGCTGCAACTAAAGACCTGGAGCAGCCAGATAAATAATTTTTTTTTTAATTATAGACATCACGAAATTTTACCCCGAAGTAGTTCAGTAAGCATTTCTGAGGAATAAGAAGACTATTTTCTGATATGAGGACACTTTATTATATAACCACAATACTATTCTTACACACACCATGGTGAACAATTATCTCTTAAATTTCTCTGTTTATCCTGAAAATACGCCTTAACTCTCAGCTTGTTTGAACTGGAACACAAGCAAGAACCACACACTGCAGTGATTATTATGTCACTTTCAATAGAAAGTTAACACACTACTCTTTATTCTCCATGATTTACTGAAGAAGCCAAATTAATTAATATTCCATCTCATTGTCTCATTGCTTCCTCAAGGAGTCACATAAGCTGTTTGTCTCCATTACTCTCTATGAACGAGAATTTTAAAAATGACTTGGTAAGATCTAGGTCATGCATTTTTAAATTTTTTTTTAATGTGGAGCCTTTATTGAATTCATTACAATATTGTTTATGTCTTGGTTTTTTTGGCCACAAAGCATGTGGGATCTAAGCTGCCCAACGAAGGGTTGAACCTGCGCCCCCTGCATTGGAAGGGGAAGTCTTAACCGCTGGACCACCAGGGAGGTCCTGTAGGTCATTCATTTCTGGTGAGAACCTGTGCAAGCAGGAATGCGTGCCTCATAAGATACCATATTGACATCTGAGCAAGTGACCACGTTATCCCACCGTTTTCAGCTTTGACTTCTTCTTTGCAGGACCAGCAGCTTAATTTGTGGGGTGACACTTTGTGAATATTCAGTTCAGCAACAGTATTTTCCATAATGGTTTGAGCATTTTTTGATGTCTGTTGCCCGAATCAATTCTGTCAACTCTCATGAAATGGTGACTTCCAAGTTCTATGATGCCTTCTACAATTATTAGTTGGGGTTTTCCTATAAGGAAGAACTTTCCCTCATCAATTAGAGCTAGCTGATTACTCTGAAAAATAGTTCCTAAAGGAAAGGTAGATAAATCCTTTGTCCCTCTCCTTTAATTGCCATGTTTCAGGATAGCGAGTTGATGTGATAGTTGACTCCAGCGATCACACTTGTTTTGTTTCCTCTTTTTGGTATTTCATCATGAAATCTTGGACTTAAAAAAATATTCAGTACTCTTCAGTCATTTGCAATCATTGTTCCTTTTGATACTTACGTTATCTTAATTTTAGTCAGTGGAATTCTCTTCAGCATGACCCCTATGTCCTTTTGACGAGACTTCCTTTAGTCTTTGAAAGAAAGCATTCTTGTTTTCTGGCACAACAACCTGTATTGTGGAGAGTTGGCCCTTGGTATTCTCAAGGGATTTGTTCCAGGATCCCTGAGGACACCAAAATCCAGGAATGCTCAAGTCTCTTTTATAATACGGTGTAGTATTTGCATAGAACCTGCATATATGGCTGCAGTGGGTCTTAGCTGTGGCACGTGGGATCTAGTTCCCTGCCTAGCGATCAGACCCGGACACCCCGCGCTGGGAGTCTAGAGGCTTACCCACTGGACCACCAGGGAAGTCCCCCCTCCTGTATTCTTTAAATCATCTCTTGTTGTTTTAGTCGCTAAGTCTACAGGCCCACGGACTGTAGCCTGCCAGGCTCCTCTGTCCGTGGGATTCTCCAGGCAAGAATACAGGAGTGGGCTGCCATTTCCTTCTCCAGGGGATCTTCCCCACCCAGGGATCGAACCTGCGTCATGGGCAGGCAGCTTCTTTTCCACTGAGCCACCAAGGAAGCCCAGATTATTTAAGAAGCCTAGTGCACTGTAGATGCTACGCTGATCGTCATGTGCCTGGCAACTTCAAGCTTTGCTTTTTTGGAACTTTCTGGATATTTTTTCCCCCAATATTTTCAAGCTTTGATTGGATGTGGAACCCTTGGGTACTGAGTAAAGTCACTCAGTCGAGTCTGACTCTTTGTGACCCCATGGACTGCAGCTCACCAGGCTCCTCAGTCCATGGGATTCTCCAGGCAAGAATACTGGAGCGGGTTGCCATTTCCTTCTCCAGGGGATCTTCCTGACCCAGGGACTGAACCCGGGTCTCCCGCATTGGAGGCAGATGCTTTAACCTCTGCACCACCAGGGAAGTGGTACTGAGGTCCACTATATTTCCTGCTCCAGACCAGTAAAGACTGGATGTGGGCTCTCAGGGTGCTCATTGCCACTGGCTTGTTATTGCTACTAAATCTTCTTGGTTTCGAGGACAATTGGACTTTATACTGAAATCTTCAACTCAAGCCTAATGTTTCAGGATTTTCTTTATTTCAAACTTGATTCTTTTTTTTTCTTAGGCTGAAAATCTTGGTTTCTAACAACATAATTAAATGTTTACTTTATCTTACAAAGTACACAAAATAATTTCAAAAGATAATATACCACTATTGCTGAAAAAAAAAAAGATGACAAATGAGGTTTAAGACTTCTCTGCTGTTCTTTTGTCTTTATAATATATCCCACTATGGTTGAACTGTTCAAGTGTATGTTTTAAGGTCATTTGAAATAACACTTGTTCTGTATGGTTATATTAATAAGAAGTTATATAATATATTATGGCAA
>SJYT01081599.1:237348-287604 GCA_006410635.1 Cephalophus harveyi | reverse complement strand
TAATCTTAGTTTTTTTTAATGAAATTTCCTATTTTTAAGTCTGTAAAACATTTACATGGCTTCGAATTAAAAAGTACATAGTACATATTAAGTTTATTAGAAACAAGTTTATATTGGGGTTACCGAGAGTTCTCTTCGGGTCATATTAGCTTGTTCGATATCAAATAAAAATTCCAGTCGGTTTTCTACAAAAAATAACAGAGAATCGGGGTTATAGTTGAATGGGACGTGAAGTCAAAGGTGGTTGGTTGATTTTTATTTTGCTTTTCGCGTGAGGTAAGGAATGCCAGACTGTGTTTTCAGGGAGACGGGATGACAGTGGAGGCACTGCCGCCTGGAGCGGGTTCTTTAACTGCCGGGAGCAGGGAGAGCAGGAGCCAGGCCGCGTGGAGACAGGGCCGGTGGGCTTGGCCGAGAAGGCGGGTGAGCCAGCGCGTCTCCGATTTCCTCCTGTTTCCTAACGGAGTGTATGGTGAGGTCATGTGCCCGTAACTGGCAGGTTGAAGACATCCGGAAGTCTGAGAAGGGAAGGGGGAGGGGATGAGTTCTTTGCCTCAGTGAGTCTGTCCTACGTTCTCGGAGCTGACGCTGCTGGCAGTCCGTCCTCCAGCCTTCAGTGATGACCGCCGCCAGGAGGCCCACTCCAGCGGGGCGTCAGGGTGGGCTCCGACAGCCCCCCCACCACACTTCTGTGCATCTCTGCAGGCCAGGGGCCCAACCGGGACTGGCTGAGAGGAGAAGCCAGTTGCCTTTCTTGCTTCTTCATTCTTTCTTTTCTTACTTCATTCATTCGTTCATTCAGCAAATACTTTCTGAGCCAGGAACTGTCATTCGTTCATTCAGCAAATACTTTCTGAGCCAGGAACTGTGCTAGGCTCTTGGCATATGTCGGCAAACCAGATGAAAACCCGTCCGTTCCTGAGCCCACCGCTTTGCAAGGCTGTTCCCTCTGCGTGGATCACGGGCTTCCTGGACACCAGGATAAGCGAATGAATGAATGAGCGAGCACGCGGTGGAGCGCTCCACTTAGGGGCAGCTCCCGCTACTCAGCATGCGCCCTCCCAGCCCGGCCCCTCCCTTTGTTCCCTGCAGGACTACGAGAAAGCCCTGTTCTTCCCCTGCAAGGCTGCGGAGCTCGTCAACGACTATGGCAAAGGCTGGAGCCTCAAGTACCGGGCCATGAGCCAGTACCACGTGGCTGTAGCCTATCGCCTGCTGGGCCACCTGGGCAGCGCCATGGAGTGCTGTGAGGTGGGGCGCGGGCGGACGAGGGGAGGCCGGCGGTGGGGCGGGGCCCGGGCCCGGGGCTTCCTCCTGCCCAGCCCGCTGAGGCCCCCCAAGGCTGGCTCCTGGCCCCCCCTCTACCGCTGAGCCCCTGGAGGATGTGCTTGCTCCCCTTACCCCGTCTGCCCCAAATCTCATTCCCTTATAGTCTATTCCCAGCGGAGGGGGCTTTCTTTGCCCGCCCCCGCCCAATCTCCTCTCTGTGGGACACTTTTAAGTTGGAAGCCAGCCAGTCTGGAGTTCCACCGACCTAGGTCGTAATCCCAGCTTTGCCGCTTAATAACCTGGTGGCCTCGGTCAAGCCACTTCTGCTCTCAGAGACTCAGTCTCCAGGGCTGTCAATCCCCAGTGGTTCAGTACACGGGGACTCAGCACCAGGAGAGGGGTACCGGGCTCCGAGGGTGTCAGAGGGGCCGACGGGGCGAGGATGCCTCTAGGGTGGGGGGCAGACGCGCTGGCCTGAGGGACCGGCTCCGTCACAGGAGTCTATGAAGATCGCGCTGCAGCACGGGGACCGTCCGCTGCAGGCTCTCTGCCTGCTCTGCTTTGCTGACATCCACCGGAGCCGTGGGGACCTGCAGGTGAGGTCATCGGGACGCAGGGGGCGGCGGTGCGGGCCAGGCCGGGCCTGATCCCACCACCCAACCCGGCTGCACAGACAGCCTTCCCCAGGTACGACTCCGCCATGAGCATCATGACTGAGATCGGGAACCGCCTGGGGCAGGTGCAGGTGTTGCTGGGCGTGGCCAAGTGCTGGGTGGCCAGGAAGGCGCTGGACAAGGTGAGGGGGACTCCTGTCCTGAGGCCCCCAGCTCTCCCCAGCGCTCCCACACGTCAGCCAACGGTGTGTGGGTCTGCTTCCCGACTGGGCTCTTTCAGACCCCTTGTCCAGTATCAGCCTCACCCCAGATCTGTGAGGCCAGGGCATCCCAGGTCACTTTCCAGGCTCAGAGCAGGGTGTGACTTGCCCAGTCACCCAGCTCGTAAAGGGCCAGACCTGGGTTTGGAACTCGAGACACTTGAACGGCCTCCTATGATTTCACATGGAGGAGGAAACCCAGGGCAGTATTCTTGCCTGGAAAATTTCTCGGGCAGAGGAGTCTGGCGGGCAACAAGCAATTGCAAAGGGTCGGACACGACTGAGCAACGGAGCCTGATTTCATAACCCCACCATGAGATAGGAGTGTTCTTCCCATTCTGTATCCAAGTAAACTGAGGCAGCCCAGGCCAGTGTACCCCAGCCTCTTCCTCTCCCCAGCCCCGCCCCTCCCTGCCCTTCCTTCCCTGCAAGGCAAGGCATCCGTCCGATGGCCCTGCAGCCCTGGCCTGTCTCCCCTTCCAGGCCCTGGATGCCATTGAGAGAGCCCAGGACCTGGCCGAGGAGGTGGGGAACAAGGTCAGACCTGATTCCATCTGCTGGGTCTGGAGTCAAGAGCCCAAGGTGGGATCTAGGGTGGCTGGGTGGATGCAGGGGAGACCCCCCCCCCCGACCAGCCTGTTCATGCCCTGAGTCCTTCCTGATCTCCAGGAGATGCCCCAGTCACCCCTGACCCTGGCTGTTTCTCCTCCACTCAGAGGGCACTTGTGGGTTCGGGCAGGGTGAGAGTTCCGTACCTCGGGGGTCATCAGAATTCCTCAGAGGATTCTCTCTTTTTGCAAAGTTTCTTTCTGGCTGCGCTGGGTCTTCATTGCTGCTTGGGCTCTGGTTGCGGCGCACAGGCTTCCCCCCGCCCAGGTGGCTTCCCTTGTGCAGCACAGGCTCCAGGGCACCTGGGCTTCAGAAGGTGTGACCTCCCGGGCTCTGGAGCACAGGCTTAGCTGCTCCGTAGCACGTGGGATCTTCCCGGATTCCGGGATCGAACCTGCGCCCCCTGCATTGGCAAGCCAATTCTTCACCACTGCGCCACCAGGAAAGCCCCCGTCAGAGGTTTCTTGATAGTCGTTAAGACTCTGCCACTGATAGGGAGGTGGGCACCCCAGGGTTCTTCTAGCTGTGGGTTCCGGGACTCACTGGCTTCCTGCAAGGTGGGTACAGCAAGACCCCATTTACAGATGAGGAAAGCGAGGCTCAGAGAGGTGCTCAAGGTCCCACACCTGGTAACTGACCTGTGTTAACTCCACAGCCTGTGTTCTTCCCACAGTTTATGCAGCCTTCAAATTTCATCATCCTATCCAAACCTTTTGAAAATAGCGTCAGAGTCTTCTAGAAGATGCACCTTTCTCAGAGGTCAGGGCGCAGTCCTATTAAAATGCCAAATACACCTGCCTTGGCTGGACAATAGCTGCTCTGGCTTACCCAAATATCAGAAATGCCAATGAGCTGCTGTGGGTATGCAATGAACAGAAACAGGAAAGCAAATTAGCAAGTAGGGTGTCGAGGCAGCAGTCTGGTCAATAAAAATCCTTCACAAACATGAGGTCCCCTGTCGCTTCTAGGAGTAAGGATCACTGATTTCGCCGACCCCTTCATTCTGCATGAAGGGAAGCTAAGGCCCGGAGAGGGCCAGACATTTTTCCTAGGGCCCTCAGCAAGGCAGGAGCGTGGCAGGACAGGGCCCCCGTGTACTGAGCGCCCTGTGGTCCCGGGCGGACAGGTGGCGTCTCGGGACAGCTGCTCACTGGCACTGACCTGGCCTCGTCCACCCCCCGCTGCAGCTGGGCCAGCTGAAGCTGCACTGCCTGAGCGAGGCCATCTACCGCAGCAAAGGGCTGCAACGGGAGCTGCGCGCCCACGTCGTGCGCTTCCACGAGTGCGTGCAGGAGACCGAGCTCTACTGCGGCCTGTGCGGCGAGTCCATCGGCGAGAAGAACAGCCGTCTGCAGGCCCTGCCCTGCTCCCACATCTTCCACCTCAGGTGAGCGCCCTGCCGGCGGGCCCTCGGGGGCTCCCTGGGGCCTAATCACCCTTAGGCGGGGCTTTCGGGGCCTCCTGGGTGCCTGCTCTAAGAGTTTCCTGTCTAATTATTCATCGAACCCTCCCAGCGTCCCTGTTTTTCTTCCCAAAGAGACCACAGAGAGAGAATTCTCGAAGGTCATGGGAGAGCGGCGCCCAGGGCCAGAGGTGCCTCTGTCCCCCATGCCTGACCCCTGGCCCAGGCTCTGGCCCGCAGGCCTCCCCAGGCACAGGGCCAGCAGGGCTGCCTGCCATGGGGAGGGGAAGAGGGAGCTGCGTCCAGGGTGGGTGGCCAGGCCGGCCGAGCGGACAGCGCCCTTTGCACCAACCCCCACCGCCCCCCCCAAGGTGCCTGCAGAACAACGGGACACGAAGCTGCCCCAACTGCTGCCGCGCGTCCATGAAGCCTGGCTTCGTGTGACCCAGCGGGTCGTGGACTTCACCTCGCCTCCCCTGCTCCTTCTCTGCCCCTACGCTGGCGGGCCCTGACCGGCTGAGCCCCCTGCCATGCCTGTTTACTCCTGGGGCAGGGGCCAGGGGGGCCTCCTGCGGCCTCAGTCAGGGCCCAGGGCCTGCCCACCGCAGCTCCACCAGGCCCAGCTGCCCTCCCCACTGCCTCTCTGGACTTTGCTCTTTTTCGAAAAATAAAACCGTTTGTACCTCGTCCCAGTGATTCGGACGTTCCCTGCCCACAGTCTGCTCAAGGGTGGGGGAGAGCAGCGGGCTTCCTCAGACACCCCTGTCTCTCTGCACACATGGACAAATGCCTCCACCGCCCTCCCGGCTTCTCGGGCTGCCGTGGGAGCTGGAGGCAAGATCCTGCTGGTGAGCAGAACCTTTAAGTGCCGACACGCGGGGGTGGGCAAGAGGATGCGGCACAGAGTAAACACAGCAGACCAGCCACATAGAAGGTCTGTCAGAGGACTCCCCTGGGGGTCCGGTGGATAAGAATCTATCTGCCAATGCGGGGGACATGGGTTCGATTCCTGGTCCGGGGAGATTCCACATGCCACAGGGTGACTAGGTCGGTTCATCAAAACTGCTGAGCCTGCACTCTACAGCAAGAGAGTACAGGAGAGTAGCCCCAGTCTCTGCAGCTAGAGAAAGCCCGCATGCAGCAATGAAGACCCAGGGCAGCCAATAAATAAACAGAATAAATGTCATTTATTTTTAATTGAAGGATAATTGCTTTACAGTATTGTGTTGGTTTCTGCCATACATCAACACAAATCGGCCATAGGTATACATACATCCTCTCTCTAAAAAAAAAGACTGTTCTAGTCAGCTCAGGCTGCCATAACACAATACCACACACCAGGTGGCTAAAACAATCGAAATGTATTTCCTCGCAGTTTTGGAGATTGGAAGTGCAAAATCAAGGTGCCAGCAGGGTTGATCCCTGGTGAGGCCCCTCTTCCTGGCTTGCAGACAGCCCTTTCTCAGTGTCCTTGCATGGCGTTTTCTCTGTGCTTATATGTAGAGAGGAGAGAGCAAGATTTCCCTCTCTTTAATCCCATCATGAGGGTCCCGCTCTCATGATCTAATCGAACCCTAATTACTTCCCAAATGTCCCATCTCCAAATACGTCACATTGAGGGTTAGAGCTTCAACGTATGAATTTGGAGGCAGGAATACAAAATTCAGTGCATAGTAAGGATTAATTAAACAAAAATCCATACTGATGTTAAGAAATAAATGAACAAATTAAAATCTTAATTAAAAAGAGAATGAGATATTTGCATAGTTTCAAAGTACTTCCTCACAAAATACTTGTTAATTTCAAGGGGAAAACCTCACCATGGAGAAGGTTTGTAGAACCAGATTAATCACTGAGAGAGATTGACATCTCCAGTAAGGAGACAAAATGAAATCAGCTGCTACCTGCATGAATGGAGTGAGAAACTCAGCGTCTCTTCTGTGAGGCTCCTGCAAAGATGAATCACGTGAATGGGATCATGAGGACACACCAGGAAAACACAAAGGTAGAAATACTCTGCGGGACTTCCTTTGCGAGACTTCCTTTGCCGTCCAGCGGATAAGAATCCACCTGCCAATGCAGGGGACACGGATTCGATCCCTGGACTGGGAGATTCCACATCCAGTGGAGCAACTAAAGCCCCCGCACCAGGACTGCTGAGCCCACGTGCTGAGCCCTAGAGCCTGTTCCCTGCAACAAGACACTGCAGTGAGAAGCCCATGCACCGCAACTGGAAAGTAGCCCCCGCTCACTGCAACTAGAGAAAGCCCGTGAGTAACAGTGAAGACCTGCCACGACTAAAGAATAACCACATTAATTAATTTCTTAAAAGACTGTTAATGCCAGATTTTTTTATTTTTGGAAAGAAATATTCTACAAAGTAACTGTAATCTTCAAAAGTGTCAAGGTCATGAAGCTAGGGAAAGACTGAGAAACAATCCCAGATTGAAAGAAACTAAAGCCCTGCAACTAAATACAATGCCTGATTCTGATCTTGATTCTGGACTGAATCCAAGTCTGAATGCAGTCTGTCCTTTAAAGCTGTGAAGAACATTACTGGGACAAGTGATGAAATTTGAATGGAGTCTAAGGGTTAGATGGTAAAAACATATCAAGGTTAACCTACTGGTACTGAAGTTGTATTGTGCTTAAGTAGGAAAATGTCCTTGTTTGTAGGAAATTCCCACCGAAGTATATGAGGTGATGTGGTATTTAATCAATAATATTATCTCAAAAGATGCAAGAAAAAAATTATTTACACTGTATTTGCAACTTTTCTTTAGGTTTTAGATTTTCAAAATAAAAATATATAATTAAAAAAAAAAAAAAAGAATAGCACAGGGTAAGCGGTAGAGGAGCGCGGGAGCAGAAAAGGCCCAGGAGGTGCAGGCTGAAACATTAAAAGGCTGTGCGAGTGGGTCTGGATGAGAAGGAGGCATTTAAGCAAAGACTTGAAGGAGCAAAGGTAAGGGAGTGAAGCAAGAAAATATCCTGGAAAGAGCATTTCAGGACAGCGGAACACAGTCCAAGGTAGGAGTTGGCCTGGCCTGATCTCGAAGCAACAAGGAGCCATGGAACTGTGAGCAGGGAGGAAAGGAGTGGGAGTCAAGGTCCTGGAGCAAATTGTGGGGGAGGAAAAAAGTGGTGCCAGTGGTAAAGGACCCGCCTGCCGATGCAGGAGATGTAAGAGATGTGGGCTCAATCCCTGGGTCGGGACGGTCCCCTGGAGGAGGGCATGGCACCCACTCCAGCATTCTTGCCTGGAGAGTCCTGTGGGCAGAGGCGCCTGGCGGGCCACAGTTCATAGGGTTGCACAGAGTTTGGACACAACTGAAGCAACTTAGCACGCAAGCACGAAAACCCGCGCAGGACCTGGGAGGCTGTTTCAGGGACCTTGGCTTTTACTCCAAGTCTCGCAGCTGCTGCAGGGTTTTGAGCCGAGGAGTGACATGATCTAAAGAGGGTTTAAAATAATTCCTTTGGTTGCTGTGTTGAGAACAGAGTACACAAGACAACTGGCCAGGATGTTTCAAAAATGTTGATGTCATGAAAGACCAAAAAAGATTGGGAGATTGTTCTAAACTGAAGACGACTATAGAGACCTGACAAATGACTGCCATGTGTGATTTTTGACTTGATATTGGATTTTTTTTTTTAAAGGCTCTAAGGCATGTTTTGGAGATAACTGAAGAAATTTGAATATGGACTGTATATTAGATTTTATTGCCTCAATATTAAATTCTTTAGGTATGACAATATACTACGCGATAATGTATTAGAGTTCCATTATTAGAATGTCTTTACTCTTAGGAGACACAAGTTGAAATATTAGAGGTGAAGTAACATGATGTCTGCAATGTACTTTGAAATGGTTCAGAAAAACACACAGACAGCAAAAGAAAATACAAATCAATTAGTGAATCTAAGTGAAAGCTACATAGGTATTCATGAGCTCCAAATGAAATATTCTTTCATTTTTTAAATATATTTCACAGTTTTCAAAATAACAGATTTTAAGAAGTATTTTAGTAGGGGTCCCCAGAGGGACAGATCCAATAGGAGACATACATGTATGTAAAGAGATTTATTATAAGGAAACCGACTCATACAATTACAGAGGTGGGAAACCTCCATGGTGGGTAGGGTAAATTGGCAAATTGGAAACCCAGGAATGTTGCTGGTTTAGTTTCAGTCTTAATCAGAAGGCCTGAGATCCCGTGGAGCTGCTGGTGTACATTTTAGTCTGAAAGCCAACAGGCACAAGACCCTTTTCAGTTCAGTTCAGTTGCTCAGTCGTGTCCGACTCTTTGCAACCCCATGGAATGCGGCATGCCAGGTCTCCCTGTCCATCACCAACTCCTGGAGTTTATTCAAACTCATGTCCATTGAGTAGGTGGTGCTATCCAACCATCTCACCCTTCTCCTCCTGCCTTCAATCTTTCCCGGCATCAGGGTCTTTTCAAATGAGTCAGTTCTTCGAATCAGGTGGCCAAAGTATTGGAGGTTCAGCTTCAGCATCAGTCCTTCCAACGAATATTCAGAACTGATTTCCTTTAGGATGGACTGGGTGGATCTCCTTGCAGTCCAAAGGGACGCTCAAGAGTCTCCTCCAACACCACAGTTCAAAAGCATCAATTCTTCAGTGCTCAGTTTTCTTTATAGTCCAACTCTCACATCCATACATGACTACTGGAAAAAACATAGTTTGACTAGATGGACCTTTGTTGGCAAAGTAATGTCTCTGCTTTTTAATAAGCTGTCTAGGCTGGATCATCGAAAAAGCAAGAGAGTTCCAGAAAAACATCTATTTCTGCTTTATTGACTATGCCAAAGCCTTTGAGTGTGTGGATTACAATAAACTGTGGAAAATTCTGAAAGAGATGGGAATACCAGACCACCTGACCTGCCTCTTGAGAAACCTATATGCAGGTCAGGAAGCAACAGTTAGAACTGGACACGGAACAACAGACTGGTTCCAAATAGGAAAAGGAGTACGTCAAGGCTGTATATTGTCACCCTGCTTATTTAACTTATATGCAGAGTACATCATGAGAAATGCTGGGCTGGAAGAAGCACAAGCTGAAATCAAGATTGCCGGGAGAAATATCAATAACCTCAGATATGCAGATGACACCACCCTTATGGCAGAAAGTGAAGAGGAACCAAAAAGCCTCTTGATGAAAGTGAAAGAGGAGAGCGAAAAAGTTGGCTTAAAGCTCAACATTCAGAAAACGAAGATCATGGCATCTGGTCCCATCGCTTCATGGGAAATAGATGGGGAAACAGTGGAAACAGTGGCAGACTTTATTTTTCTGGGGTCCAAAATCACTGCAGATGGTGATTGCAGCCATGAAATTAAAAGACGTTTATTCCTTGGAAGAAAAGTTACGACCAATCTAGATAGCATATTAAAAAGCAGAGATATTACTTTGCCAACAAAGGTCCGTCTAGTCAACGCTATGGTTTTTCCACTGGTCATGTATGGATGTGGGAATTGGGCTGTGAAGAAAGCTGAGTGCCGAAGAATTGATGCTTTTGAACTGTGGTGTTGGAGAAGACTCTTGAGAGTCCCTTGGACTGCAAGGAGATCCAACTAGTCCATCCTAAAGGAGACAAGTCCTGGGTGTTCATTGGAAGGACTGATGCTGAGGCTGAAACTCCAATACTTTGCCCACATCATGCGAAGAGTTGACTCATTGGAAAATACCCTGATGCTGGGAGGGATTGGGGGCAGGAGGAGAAGGGGACAACAGAGGATGTGATGGCTGGATGGCATCACTGACTCGATGCACATGAACTCTGGGAGTTGGTGATGGACAGGGAGGCCTGACGTGCTGCGATTCATGGGGTCGCAAAGAGTCGGACACGACTGAGTGACTGAACTGAACTGAACTGAGGTTGGTCATAACTTTTCTTACAAGGAGCAAGGTTAAGAACTGATATTTCAGTGTAGGTCCCAAGCCTGGATCCGTATTCTTGGGCTTCCCTTGTGGCTCCGTCAGTAAAGAATCCGCCTGCAGAATGGGTAGACCTGGGCTCGATCCCTGGGTTGGGAAGATCCCCTGGAGGAGGAAATGGCAACTCACTCCAGTATTCTTGCCTGGAGAATCCCCATGGACGGAGGAGCCTGGCGGGCTGCAGTCCACGGTGGCATAAAGAGTCGGACACGATTGAGCGACTAAGCACAGCACCCAAGCCTGGAAGAAACCCAGCTCAAGACAGGAAGAAGGAGTTCTCTCTATCTCTGAGGGTGTTCAGGCTTTTGGAGCTATTCAGGCCTTCAACTGATTGGAAGAGGCCCACTTATTTTGGGGAATCCCCTAATTCCTAACTAGGCCAATTCTGCAGTTGAAAGACCCACCCCCTCCACCCCTCCTCCTTCAAAAGCGCCCTATGATCCGCCTGAGTAGGACTACATTTCCCAAGAGCCCTGGGGACACCGGGCCTGGTCTCCCTCCCCTTGCTATTTCTTCTCCGCCCCAGGTCCCGCCCCTCTGGGCGTGCCAGCCAATGGCGCATCCTCCTCTCGCGGCGGCACAAACAGGACGAGGGCGGGAACTTGTCAGCAGCCGCGGGGGCGGGCCCTGTGGCCTGCGCTTCATCTTTTGAATCCGAGCAGCAGATTCGCCGCCGCAACGCGGCCCAAGCTAACTTTTTTCAAGAGCCAGGACTTGTTGACGGAGTCTCACTAGTCAAGAGCAGACGTAAAGAGAGGTAATATTATAATATTAATCTCTCCCCGCGGCTGCCGCCCGGTGCGATCTTCAGGCTGCTCCTGCAAATGGTGAATCTGCTGCCGAAACTCGAGAGTCCAGTGACTCGGCAGGAGAAGATGGCGACGGTGTGGGACGAGGCCGAGGTGCGCGCTGGGGAAGCTGGCGGTTCTGGAGCCCGGGCCGCGGGGAGACCCCGCCGGCGGGAGGGGAGGCGGTGGCTGCGGGGGTCAAGGTCGAGCCCGGTCCCGGGACTGGGGCCGCTTGGTATGCGGTCGCGACTCCGTTCTGGGTTTTTTTGGCGGATAGTGGGCTAGTTGAGGCAAAGAGTTGGCTAACTCACAGTGCTGAGTTAACTGCCTTGAATTTAAGAAAAAAAAATTATTTTTTTCACAGCAAGATGGAATCGGGGAGGAAGTTCTCAAGATGTCCACAGAAGAGATCGTCCAGCGCACACGGCTGCTGGACAGTGAAATCAAGGTGGGCAGTGAAGCCCGCGCTCCCTGCCCGCGTCCCCCCACGCCCGGCAGGCCTGGCGCGCTCACGGCGTCCCCAGCCTCCCTCGGAGAGGTGTGGGGACCGCGGTTTCCTCCTCAGACCAGAAATCGAGAAAAGAAAACTAAGTTTTGAAAGGGAGGGGGAGAGGGCCAGGGTGGGAGACCAGGCCTGAGAGAAGGAATTGGCTGACTGCTGTTCCCAGCGTGGTCTTTCCAGTATTCCTCTTGAGAGTCTGTCTTTTAAGAAACCCCCATTTTACAGATGAGCAAACTGAGGCTAAAAGAGGTTTTGTTTTGTTTTGTGTGTTACTGTGGTGAGATACGGAGCCTGTAACGAAAGGCAGAACCTGAAACCCATGTGTGCTCAACTCAAAGCCTGGCTCTCTTCCCTTGACTACAGCCGCTTCCCCTGGAGGTTTCCCAACGGGCCTCCTGTTTCGACCTTTGCTGGTTGTGGACACAGTCAGGCTGAGCATTCAGAGAGCCTTCGAGCTGAGTGAAGGGGTGCAGGAAGGTTCCTCCGGCCGCCTGGATGAGATGCTTCAATTAAGTGGCCCTCAGATAAGCTGAGGTAAGGCTGAATATTTCCTTCCATTCACCCTCATCCCAGATCATGAAGAGCGAAGTGTTGCGAGTCACCCACGAACTCCAGGCCATGAAGGACAAGATCAAAGAGAACAGCGAGAAAATCAAAGTGAACAAGACCCTGCCATACCTGGTCTCCAACGTCATCGAGGTGTGTGTGTATGTGGAGGGGAAGAGGGGTCAGTGGGGCTTGGAGACAGCCTGCCATTGGGGAAAGAGTGGGTGGGCCTCTTGAGGCCAAAATTGCATGTAGGATCTAAACCTCTTAGGTTCTCCTCCCCACTGTAAGTTTTTAGAGGAATATACAGGCCTGAAAAGGCATCGGAAGCTTGTGTTTCTTTTTCTACTGGGTATTTTTCCTTGGAGGGTAGATGAGCTCTGTGCAGAAAAGCAACACCTGAGCAGAGATCACACTAATCTTCCGATTTATTAACCGCACCTTTGCTGGGCTCGGGGCTAGGCTGAGGCGTGAGGTAGGGATGCGAAGCCTTGGGAGTGCTGAGGTTGTCTAGGCCCCAGAAGTGCTGGGCTCTGCAGAGTACGGGGGGCTGAGCAAGGCCTCTTGATCTGAGCTTCTTCCTTTCCCAGCTTCTAGATGTTGATCCCAACGACCAAGAGGAAGATGGTGCAAACATTGATCTAGACTCCCAAAGGAAGGGCAAGTGTGCAGTCATCAAAACCTCTACACGGCAGGTGAGGCTGGCTCAAGAGGAGAGTGCAGAGGATGAGAGGGGGATGTGGGGCAGGACTCGGGAACCTGAGGGCAGCGACTGAGGCTGCACCTGGAATCCTTCTGCAGACCTACTTCCTGCCTGTGATTGGCTTGGTGGATGCTGAAAAGCTGAAGCCGGGAGACTTGGTGGTGAGTGGTGTCCCTGAGCCCAGGCGGGCCTTTTCCAGCGAGGCTTCCCCCACTGCTGAGTCGAGCCCCTGGCCCCGGCCCAGGTCACTGTGGGTCCTGAACGTTTGCAGAGCTGCCTGCCCTTTGACTCTTGTGTTGCCCTGTCCTGTGGCTCTCCTTTCACTCTGGACACCTGTCTCCCAGTCACTTAGGTCAGCCTTGAGCTGGGACAGAGCTGAGATTTTCATGCTGTGTCCCCAGGGCGTGAACAAAGACTCCTATCTGATCCTGGAGACCCTGCCCACCGAGTACGACTCGCGGGTGAAGGCCATGGAGGTGGACGAGAGGCCCACGGAGCAGTACAGTGACATTGGGGGCCTGGACAAGCAGATCCAGGAGGTGAGGGGAGCCCGGCGCCTCGGTGACCAGAGCACTGTTCCTCCCGTGCCTCTTATCCTCGCAGCCCCTAGGGAGGCAGGGAAGCGGCCACAAGACAGTTTAGAAGACTGAGCTATGGAGATGACTTGCTCAGGATCTCAGACAGTTAGGGCCAGAGCCAGGACCGGAGCTCAGGCTCCTGTTCTTAGCCCGTCCTTCTGCCCCGTCCTGCTGTTCTGGGAGTCAACCGCCAGCCTTGGTGGGAGTGAGCATTCTGTGTCCTCTGGATGTGGGGCAAGGAGACGGCAGTGTCCCAGAGTTGAGTGGGAGGGCTACAGATAGGCGGTGGGGGCCCACAGGGTTCCCTGTCCTCACCCAGGTCTTCTTCCTGGCAGCTAGTGGAGGCCATTGTCCTGCCAATGAACCACAAGGAGAAGTTTGAGAACTTAGGAATCCAGCCCCCAAAAGGCGTGCTGATGTACGGGCCCCCAGGTACGGGGAAGACCCTGCTGGCCCGGGCCTGTGCTGCGCAGACCAAGGTGAGTGCTTTGGGAAGGATGGGGGGAGACGGGCTGGAGCTGAAACTCGGCTGGGTGGGCTTGAATGGAAGGGGCCTCTTGTTGCACCTTTGGCCTGATTCTGTCACCCCCCACCCCAGGCCACCTTCCTGAAGCTGGCTGGCCCCCAGCTGGTGCAGATGTTCATCGGGGACGGTGCCAAGCTAGTCCGGGACGCCTTTGCGCTGGCCAAGGAGAAAGCGCCGTCCATCATCTTCATTGATGAGCTGGACGCCATCGGCACCAAGCGGTGAGGGGTGCGGGATCCCACCAGGTGGGGTCTGGATCCCTGCTCTGGCACCCTGCTCGCCCTGGGATGCTGGCGGCTGTCCGTGTGCTTGGACTTCCTAGCGCTCTTCTGACTAGCCTCCCTGCTTCGTTTCTTTTCCCCCACCATCCTTTCTCCTCACAGCTGCCAGCAGGTTCCTCTCAAAGCTTCACTCATCGGCTCCCTCAGCCCCTCAGGCAGACAGAGCCCACTTTCCCGTGCCGGGCCTCCCCGCTGCTCCATGGCATAATCGCTGGGCTTGCCACGGCCTGCGGGGCCCCTGTGTTGGTGCCCCGGCTCCCCTCTAGCCTCACCCCGTCCCTGCCTTCACCTCCCCGCCACCCCCGGCTTCCTCCAGGCGCCCCCGTTTGCAGGCCCACTTGTTGGCAGAGATTTGCCACCTGCTCTTTTCTCTCTGGAATGTGCTTTTCGTTTTTCCCTGATCTCCCCTGGTTGGTTGCCAGTGATGTGTTTTCAGCCTTCAGATCTCAGCCTGAGGGATATTTCCTCGGGGACAGCTGCCTGGGCCCCCTGTTGCACGCCAAGTCTGGGCCAGATCTCTTTATTCCTTCTGAGTTTTAGCTCAGTTTGTGATGGCACCTTCATCAGGGGCGCAGGCCAGGCAGCGGGTTTTGCTCACTGCTCTGTCCTCAGTTTGGCACCTGCGCCCAGGAGCTCTCACCTCTGACACCATTTCCGTGTTGGTCCCTGGGCTGGGGCCCCCCAGGCTGAGCGGGACTCCTCTCTGCCCCGGGATGGGTTGGGTTGGGCTTCTGGTGGTGGAGCAGGGGAGGGCACCCCCCGAGCTGTGGCCTCACCGGTGTCTCCTTCGGGGCCCAGCTTCGACAGTGAGAAGGCTGGGGACCGGGAGGTGCAGAGGACCATGCTGGAGCTGCTGAACCAGCTGGACGGCTTCCAGCCCAACACCCAGGTGAAGGTGAGTGTTGTCTTCACAGGGGAAGAAGGGGCGCTGAGAGGTCCGGGATCTCCTGCTGTCTCACTGGCACAGCTCGAGTTAGAGTTGGAGGCGGTCTTGAATATCTGGTGCCGTCTCCCCTGACCTGGGCCGCCTCTATGCCTGTCGTGGCCGTGCCTGTCGCCTGTCTCTGAAAGCTCCCTCATTCAAGCGGCCACGTCTCCTCAGGTCATCGCAGCCACCAACAGAGTGGACATCCTGGATCCCGCCCTGCTCCGCTCAGGCCGCCTGGACCGCAAGATCGAGTTCCCCATGCCCAACGAGGAGGCCCGGGCCAGAATCATGCAGATCCACTCCCGGAAGATGAACGTCAGGTGGGTAAAGTCACGAGCGAGGCGCTGAGACCTCAGGGGTGGCAGAGCCATCCCAGTCCTCTTCGTACTGAGCCTCCCCGGGCTTCCCCTCTCCCTCCACCTCCCGTTCATACAGTGCTGTCCCCGCGGCGGCCTCCGTTTCTCCCAGATGCCTGACCTGACACAGAGCCTTACTGGGGCCAGGGATCCTTAGCGTTCACCTGCACACACACCCCCACCCCCGGGATTGGAGGGCAAGCTGGCCCGGGCCGTTTCCTGGCCTCCCCCGCCCCAGAAGGTGAACAAGCCCAGCCTGGCCCAGGGGAACGCTGCCAGGGGCCAGGCAGACCTGGGTTCAGATCTGTGTGACCGTCCGCAGGTGGCATAAGCCTTGGTTTTCTTCCTGGGACTTGGGGGTGAGGGCTGCAACCTCCTGGGGTTGTGATAACGTCAGGTGCAGTGCTTGGCGCGGGAGGGGAGTCGGTGCAGTGCCGCACTGGTGCAGGCCCCGTGCCGCCTGAGAGACAGTCAGATGGCCGCCTTCTGTCTCCACGACCTTCTGCTCCCCGCAGACTGGATCCTGGGGTCCAGGTGCATCTCGAAGGCTGGAGATGCTAGAAATGACTTGGTCTAATCTACTCTGACCTCCCTCCCTCCTGCCTCCCCCCTGCCTTGTGCAGAGGGACGGAGGGACGAGGCCCAGTGGGGAAGAGACTCACCTGTGATCCAGGCGAGCCGACCTCGCTGCCTGAGGGATTGTGTGGGGGACAGCTGCTCTTCCTGCCCCTCCCCGTAAGTCACTGAGTCTCGCCCCACCTCCCCACAGTCCTGACGTGAACTACGAGGAGCTGGCCCGCTGTACGGATGACTTCAACGGGGCCCAGTGCAAGGCGGTGTGTGTGGAGGCGGTGAGTGTGGGCCGCGGAGGGTGGGCGCTTCATACCACCTCCCTGCTCAGGCTGGTGGAGGCGGGGTGGGGAGTGTGCAGTCAGAGGGGTCTGGAGGCCAGGAGACCGCAGGGAGCAGCTGGGGCGCACACCTGTCCCTGCCGGGGGGCCCTGCCCTGACAACTGGTCTGAGGCCCATGGCTCGCTCGGGTTTCCAGCAGCAGCACCCAGGGAAGGGCCTGCGGCACACACCCCTACTCCTCTACCCAAGGCCCGGGGAAGGCGAGACAGACAGGCGGCAGGAACAGGAGCACCCTTTATTGCGCCTGTCTGCCGGCAGGAGGCCCCTAGGCGTAGTACTGCAGGTTGGCCTTCTTCTTGGCCTGCACCTCCAGGATGCCCTCCATGTAGTCCTCGTGGGTGAGCTCCGTGGCGCCTCTGCGCAGCGCGATCATGCCCTGTGCCCAGACAGACAGACAGGCTCTGGGTCCCTCCCCATGCCCCATCCCCCAGGACAGACACACAGGCTCTTGGGTCCCTCCCCACGCCCCAGTCCCCAGACAGACAGACAGACTGTCTGTCTGTCTGGGGACTGGGGCGTGGGGAGGGACCCAAGAGCCTGTGTGTCTGTCCTGGGGGATGGGGCATGGGGAGGGACCCAGAGCCTGTCTGTCTGTCTGGGCACAGGGCATGATCGCGCTGCGCAGAGGCGCCACGGAGCTCACCCACGAGGACTACATGGAGGGCATCCTGGAGGTGCAGGCCAAGAAGAAGGCCAACCTGCAGTACTACGCCTAGGGGCCTCCTGCCGGCAGACAGGCGCAATAAAGGGTGCTCCTGTTCCTGCCGCCTGTCTGTCTCGCCTTCCCCGGGCCTTGGGTAGAGGAGTAGGGGTGTGTGCCGCAGGCCCTTCCCTGGGTGCTGCTGCTGGAAACCCGAGCGAGCCATGGGCCTCAGACCAGTTGTCAGGGCAGGGCCCCCCGGCAGGGACAGGTGTGCGCCCCAGCTGCTCCCTGCGGTCTCCTGGCCTCCAGACCCCTCTGACTGCACACTCCCCACCCCGCCTCTCAGTCTGAGCTTCTGAAAATTCTTGTTAACCTGCAGCTCACCTGAGGGGCCCACACAGAAGCCAAACTAGCTTCCCTTCCTTCTGCGTCTTGGCGCTGGGCCTCGACCCTGCTTCCCGGTAAAGCCAGGCCCTGGGCCTGGGCTCCCTGGCTCCTGGCTCCCAAGCCTTCTGTTTGTCTCCACGTCCTGGTTCGCTGTTGGCCCATTTCCTCCCGCTGAAAAATGAGCTTCAAGCCAGATCCGCCGAGAGCCCTTCTAGGCCTAACCCCGCTCACGCTGTGTCCTCTCCCACCCCTGGTCCTGCCCCCAGCCCCGTCCCTGTGACACCCCACGTCCTGTCAGAGCCCTTTACCATCTTGCTGGTCATCTGCCTGCCGCCCTTCCAGCTCTGCCACCTGAACGCTGACCAGGCGGTTCACCGCTGGCTGAGGGCTCGGCCTGGGCCACGTGCTTTGCGGACCTTATGCACAATTGTATCTAGTTAATCTCAGCCACCAGTGGGCAGCCCTGTTTTATGGATGCATCTGAGCAGGTGGACCAAGACCACACAACTCTTGGATGGCATAGCCAGGATTCAAACCTAGGAGAGAGAGCCTACTGCGTTGTCGTTAGCAGGTTTGACTGTCCCCCCTGCCCCCCCACACGGCCTGTTAAAACAGCAACCCTTCGAGAACGCCCCATCGGCTCTCACTTGCTCCCTGGCAAGAGCCCCTTCCCTGTTTTTCCCATCCGCTCTGAGGGGCCGCACCCACAATCCCAGAACTGCTACTGCCTGCCGGCCAGTCTGGAGGCCCCTCCCTCTCCCACTGCCTCCGGCTGCCAGCCTGAGCCGGGGGCACCCCCGCTGTGCACTCCTTGGTGATCGGTCCCACTGACTTCCACCCCCCCCATTCCAGAGCAGCCCCAGTACAGCCTCTGATGGGGCTCTGTCCTGGGCGTCCCCACCTGAGTGAGGCTGCAGGCTTCTCACCCCTGACCTCGGAGCCCCCATCTGTAAATGGTACCTGGCTGCCTCTCTCGGCGGGCTGAGTGCACCGACGCCCCGCGCCTGCTGAGGGCTGGTGGGGGCTGGGGCGACAGCCCTGGCTTCCTCCGTACATCAGGCCTGGTGGGACCAGGCCCTGGCTGTCACGAGCAGGTAGACCAGGTCCCTTTTCACTGAAGATAGTGAGTCAGAGCCAGGCCTTCCCCGCCACTGGGCCTCACACCCTGAACCAGACTCCATGCTCCCCCCACCGCCTGCCAAAGGTGGGAGAGGAAGTGGGCTCCCCGTCCGCCTTCTCCCAGGAAGCAGCTCCTTCCCATGCCTAATGCTGGCTTTACTCAGCCTGTTCACTGGAGAGGAGGGTGTGGTTTAGAATAAAGATCTCATTTTTTCTTTTTAACAAAAAATAATTTCATGAAGGCCAAACCTGGAGATGACTTTGTGGGTGGAGCTCCCTCCCGTGGTGAAGTGACTCAGGCCAGGCTGGGAAGAAGCCCTTGGTTCACAGGTCTTCGAGAACTCCAGCCTTGGGGGTGACGTGGACTATAATGGCCTAGAACCAGGCTTGTTTTATTGACATAAGCTAACAACGGAACAAGCCAGGGAAATGTGGAATGTTTATACCCTGTTCGAAGAAGCAGCTCAAGAGAGTGCAAAGACGAGCAGAAGGGCTGGAAGGTGGGGATGACAGGCTGGGCAACCCGCAGGAGCCGTGCGCAGGGCAGCCAACCTGGCGGGGACGCAAGGTGCCCGGCTTTCATGTGCAGAACAGAGGCAGCCAGTTCGTGTATATTTATTTGCATCTCATCTATACAAGTTATTTACAGATACAAACGGAACCACAGCAAAACTATAAAACCGATCAGCCCCTCCTGACGGCGACTCCTCCCGACACCCACGGCCAAGCGGCGGGGCCGGAGCCTGGCTGCGGAGCAGGCCAGCTGAGCACCTGGGCCTCGGCCAAGGGAAATAGCTGGGGATTATGGCTTCAGCATTCTCCCAGAGCACATTCCTGAGTGCTGACAACGTGGAGCCCTCACCGCCCCCGCCCAGCCCCACCGGCGGCGGCTGGGGAAGGGGGCCTGCGTGGGGGGCGGGCAGCCACCGTTCCCCGTCTTCCTGCCCCTAGAGTGTCTGCCAGACCCCGGGCTGGCAGGAGCACCCAAGCGTTTGGGGAGGACACCGGCCCGGGGCTGCTCGCTGCCCTGCTGGCTGCCGTTTGGCAGCTGGAGGTGGCAAGAGCTGCTGGCGCTGCCAGGGAGCGTTCGCAGTGGGGGAACAGGAGCCGGCCCAGGGCTGACGGGGAACAGGTCTTAGAAAGCATCTCCCAGCTCCGCGCTGGGTGGAGTAGGACCGTCAGCGCTGAGTGGAGCGGGGGCGAAGCAGCCGCCTCTCCTCTCTTTGGTCTCGGAGCTGGTGAAGGGAGGACTGGGCTGTGGCCGAGAAAAGGTGCCCAGCCTTGCTCCCCGGCTGCTCGGAGCCGGGTGCATGCACCAGGGGCTTACCCCCAAGGCTCAGGGCCCCCGAGGCCTCGGTGGGGGACAGCTTTGGGGCTCGCTGCAGGCCTGGCTCCTGGGGCGGCTCGCTCCTCCCGGCGTCCTGCGCAGACGACCGGCGCTCCCGTGCCTCACTGCTGACTCTGGGGGTGCAAGCCCACGGGGTGGCAGGGGGAGGAGACCAGTGGGCGGGCCCGGGCGTCAGGGATCACAGTGTCGGCCTCACACACCCCTGGCCACATGTGCACAACACGCACACACACACACCACCCTCTTGTTGGGTTGGCGGCGCACTCGCTCTCTGACACACGCATATTCACAGAGTGAATCCGAGTCTCTTATTGCTGTGCAGGGGTGGGGCGCCGGGGACAGTCACTCCACGAAGACCGAGAACAGCACCATCACCACGATGCCCGCACAGAGCAGAAGCACCTGCTGCAGGGAGCGCCTGCGGGCGAGAGGGCCGGGGCTCAGGGCGCCGCACGGGCCGACGGGCAGCGGGCAGGGCCTGCCAACGGCAGTGCCGGTGGGCAGCTCACCATGGGTCGTCTTCCTCCAGAAGGTCGGGCAGCACGTTCACCAGGGCAATGTAGAGAAAGCCGCCAGAGGTGAAGGGCAGGATCCAGGCCACCGTCTCCTCTGCAGCAGGGGGAGGAGTCCTGACTGGCTGGGGGTGCTAGGCGGCCACGTGTACCGACCGCCCCACCTCCCGCGGGGTGGACCCGGGCAGAGCCGGGCGTGGATACCCGGGTCAGGGTGGCTGTGCCCTTTGGCCAGGGCCCCTCTGCGGACCGCCACCACCCCCACGCCCGTACCTACTCCCTTGGGGGACTGCGCGCAGATGGCGAAGCAGGCGCCCAGCAGGCCCCCCAGTGCCGTCGAGAGCTGCAGCTTGGCTGCGCTCCATCGGTCAAAGCCGGCCCGGAGCAAGATGGCAAAGTCGCCCACCTGAGGGGAGGTCCAGACGATCACTCTGGGCCCCGGTGGGGCCAGACGCCCTGAGCATCTCAGGTGTGGATGGGTCCACCGAACCCCCAGCAGCAGCCCCACTGCTGGGACCCCCGGCCCACATCCCCTCTGCTGAGCCCCCAGTCCCAAGGCGGCTGGAAGCGTGGCTGCAATGGTGGCTGGAGCCTGAGGAGCCCCAGGTCTCTGGTGCAGCCCCCAGGCCAACCACTGCTGGGCAGTCCCACCCAAAGTGCCCCCCACCAGCTGCACACCCCCATGGCTGATCACGGGGGCCCTGTGGCACTCACCTCGTGGGGGATCTCATGCAGGAGGATGGCCATGGTGGTCAGGAGCCCGATCTGCAGGGAGGGGAGTGGGGGGGGGGGTCTGTGTCGAGGCCACCCACCTGTCCACTCATCCTACCAGTATCTGCTCTGGGTGCCCTGGCTGGACACCGTGTGGCTACTAGAAATGCAGCAGCGAATAAAACAGACCAACCAGGAATCCGCCCTCAAGAAGCTAACAGTCGGTGGGGGGAGAGGCAAGGACTGAGTAAACACTGAAGGAGCCGTGTGACTCCACACCGTGACAGATGCCATGGGGACCGGAGGGACTACGTGCCTATGGGACGCGAGGGGCCTGACAGAGAGGGGTCAGCAGAGGCCTCTTAGAGAAAGTGCTTTTGGAATGGAGGCCTGAAGGATGAGAGTGGGAGAAGAACACTCCAAGCAGAGGCAGCAGGGAGGAAGGAGCCACCAGAGGGGGACAAGGTGGGCCAGTCCAAGGGCAGACAGACCTCTGGGCCCAAGCACAGAGGGCAGAGGGAACAGGAGTGGGGAGAAGCATCTAGAAGCAGGCAGGGGCCGAGTCTAGCAGCTTGGCTGAGGCCCGTGGTCCCAACGAGGAGTGTTTGCAGTAAGGAGGCTGGGATAAGGTGCTGGGTGTGGGGAGCGTGGAGGCGGCGGACTGGAGGCAGGGCCACCTGGTCAGGGCGGGCCCTGCATGCCCACTGCGATGGCCCTCGCCCCCGCCCCCGCCCCCGCCCCACTCACCTTCTTGCTCACTAGGAAGCTGGCGGCCACGGCCAACCCATGGGTGAAGTTGTCTATGGTGTTGGCCAGCAGGTTGAGATAGCCACTGACCTGGGTGAGGAGGGACAGGGTTGGGCTGAGCCGGGCAGGCGGGCCTGAGCCGGGCCGGCCACCCGGGGTGGGGCGGCTGTAGGAAGGGGGGCCCCGAGCGGGCCACTCACTTTGATGTTCCGGACCACGGCGCTCAGGCCGGGTTCTGCAGCCGGCTGGGCCAGATAGTGGCCTCCATTGAGCGCGGCAGCAGCTGCGGGGTCTTTGCTGGGGGCCTAGGGCCAGGAGAAGGGGGGAGAGGTGACATTAGATGCCCCCCACTTGGCCAGGGTAAACAAAGGGCGTGAGACAGGGGAGACCCCTTGTATCTGGCTAGACTTCGCTGCTCAAGCAGCCGGGCGGCCCCAGACCCACAGGCCCTCTGCCCTCTACACTGTGTCACCATCATCCGTGGGGACAAGTCACGGCAGGGGCTGGGGCCCGGATCCTTCCAGACAAGCTGGCCCAGCCTCCCAGAGCTCCCAGGAAAGGGCTGAGAGACCCTCTTTTTTAGGGCTTGACTCGAAACCTGAATATTCATTGGAAGGGCTGATGCTGAAACTCCAATACTTTGGCCACCTGATGTGAAGAACTGACTCACTGGAAAAGACCCTGATGCTGGGAAAGACTGAGGGCGGGAGGAGAAGGGGACGACAGAGGATGAGATGGTTGGATGGCATCACCAACTCGATGGACGTGGGTGTGAGTAAACTCCGGGAGTTGGTGATGGACAGGGAGGCCTGGCATGCTGAAGTCAATGGGGTCACGAAGAGCCAGACACGACTGAGGGACTGAACTGAACTGACTCAAAACCTGGGCCTCCAGGCCCTAGCACCACCACAGAACGAAGGCTGGCCTGTGTAGGCTCTGGAGCTTGGGGCTCACCTGGCTGGTCTCCTCCTTCCCTTTGCTGTCCAAGAACAACTTCTCCAACACCAGGAAGGTCAGGAAGCCAGCAATGACCCACAGTCCCAGCTGCTGTTGCTGCTGCAGGCTCTGCCCCTCACTACCTGTAGGGGGCAGCACTGACAAGCCAGGCCAAGCCAGGGCCACAGATCCCGGGTGGGGGAGTCCCCATTGGAACCGGGGCACTGGGACCGTGACAGAGGTCCAGGAACCCCTCTCCCAGTCATTCTGCAGAGTGGGCAGGGCCTAGGCCATTCCTGGGCCTGGGCACCAGCTCCCACCCACTGCCCACTACCCTCCTGGCCTCCCCCCAGCCTGTGGCCTCACTCACCAGAGCTGGCGCTGTTTGTGTAGGCCCACGCCTCCGGGAGCAAGTGGAGAAACACGTTGCCCAGAAGTCCCCCCAAGGCAAAGCTGAGCAGCTGTTTCAGGCGCCGTGCCCCAGCTACAAGGCAGAGATGCGGGACCTGGGAACCGAGGCCAGAGTCCCTGGCCTGACCCCTTCCCCACCCAGCTTACTGGGCTCCTAGTGTGATCCCAACCAGACTGCAGGTCTCTGGAAGGCTGGACGCGGGCTGCTGGCCTCCTCGGGCCCCCAGGCTCCAGCCCCAGTAGGGGCTGGTGTTCAGCAGGAATTCACTGCGTCCTGCAGGGTGCCCGTGGAGCCACTACTGTTCCAGGGCTAAGAGAGCAGACAGGCCCCAGCTCCCAAAGCCAGCAGCTGCTAAGTCTGGGCAGATTACTTCCAGGACCCAGTCTCATCATCTGTAAACTGGGGACAATTGTATCTATCTGACAGTGAGTGATCTTGAGGAAATTACATGGCAACATGTACAGGAAATGCTTATTAAAGAGGAGTTTTTCTCTTCTCAGCCACTGATACTCTCAGCAAAGTGGCAGAGATCTGACAACTTGTGCAGACTCAGAATACCCAGAGTTGGAAGTGCCCTGAAGGGGCCGTCTCAGAACCCTTGGTTCAGTAGACAAACTGCAGCCCAGAGGGGAAAGCTGGCTCGGTGCTGGGGGTATGATCCCAGGTAGCTACTGCTTCCAGGCTGTGACCTTGGGCTCCTCGAAGAACTTCTCTGTGCCCGTGCGTCCCCGTTTGTAAAATGGAGCTAACAATCCAAGTCCTCCCTAGGCTGACCCCGCAGGGATGCCATGAGAGGGGCGGGAGCGCCGGGCCTGAGGAGGGCTGTGCTCACAGCTGCGGCGCCAGCCCTCAGCCCAGTGCCCGGCGCCGCGGCACGCATGTCCATCTGCTGAACGAACGGTTCCTAAGCCTGGCAGGCAGCACGAGTCCCTGGGGGACCCTCGCTTCAAAGATTCCCAGGGCTGGTCCGGAACTTCCATGACATTGTCCCGGCTGGGGGAGACAGGCGCCTGCATCTTTAGGGCTCCCCATCTGATCCTGTTGCTCTTTCATCACAGAATGTCACTGTGGACACGCGCACATGGTAGGAAGGGGAAGCCAAGGAAAGCCCTCTGCCACGCCTGTGCCCACCTCCCAGGTGCCCTCCCTAGAGGAGGCGGGCTGCCAGCCTCTCCGTGTTCCAGGGAAGGCCACCCTGGGGGCTCTGGGTCTGAGCACCCTTTTGCACACTGAACAGGGGCTGAAGCGAGAGGCAGCGCTTTTTACAGGGCACTGGCTGGTGAACATGGAGCCCTTTCCCAGCGCTGGGCAGTCTTCTTTTTTTTTTTCATGTTAACTGCTTAATTTATCTGTGTTGGGCCCACCACCCCTACCTTTGTAGGGGTCGCCGTGGCACCACGTGCCACACAAAGCCAGCCTCACTGTGGTCGGAGCCCGGGACGTAAGCCTGCACCCTCCACGCCTAAGCATGGTTGAGACAGCAAGGAAACCCTGGCCAGAGGTGACACCTAGTCCCACTGCTCATCAGGTCTGTGTACTGCGTTTCATGTATCACCCAAGAGGTATAACATCAAGATGGGCTGAATAGCAACCGTCTTCTCCTGCATCATCCCACCCGCCCCACCAGTTCCACCATGTCATATCTCAGTAAGATCCCAAACCCACTCCTCACTCGCTAAATATGGTACAAGGTGACAGGCTGGTCCACTTGTGTTCAAGAACGCCCCCTCCCAGGTCTGGAAGCCAGGGTGGACGATATCCCCCAGGCTTTTCAGTGGCTGGTCAGTCTTCCAATCGCTTTACCGATATTAGTTCCTTTAATCGTCACAATAACACCTATGAAGTTTATACTGTTATTATCCCCTTTTTTAAGGTTGGGACTTTGAGGCAGAGCCAAGTTAAGGAACTCACGCCATACTACCCTAAGTGGCAGAGCCAGGCTTTGAACCCCAGGCAGCCTGGTGTCCTATTTCCAGCTTTGCCTCTCGCTTCACAGTGAACGTTCGCTGACGTTCATCTTTCAGAATAAACAGGTGCACAGATGGATGAGCAAATAAGCAGGGCGCAGCCCGGCTCACCGGACCGCGGGGAAGAACTGTACTCAGTCCAGCCCCCTGCCTCAGACACGCTGCCGCCCGGGACGAGACCCGGCTCTCCCAGGAAGGGCAGCGGCATGGTTCCCCAGTCACCTGCTGCCCCTGGGTGCCGGAGGGGGGATCACTCACCTTCTGAGCGCAACGTGGTCCCCATCTCCAAGGGAATGACAAGCAGCGGGAAGACCCCACTGAGCCCCACCACGAGCGAGCCCAGGAGGGAGCAGATCCACGTCTCCAGCCTCTCTCCACTCAGCAGGGCCCCCCAGGACTCACTCTCCTTATTGTCCAGGCGACAGGCTGCTGCCACCCCCCGGCTCCGGAGGGCCTGCTGGGAGCCCCCAGCCCCTCCCAGGAGCTCCAGGGCAAGAGCCATGAGGAAGAGGAGCCTCTGTCCCGCCATGCCGATGCCGGGGCAGGGACATCCAGGCATGCCACGTGCTGAAAAAACACACAAAGGCCGCTTGCATGAGCGGCCACCCTTGGCCACGCACCTGCTTAGAAAATGTGGCACCTGGACGCTCCCCGCGCTCCCGGCGGCCACGGCGCCCGCCCTCCTGCCTGCCTCCCCCAGGGCCTCCAAGGACCCCTGTGAGGGTGCATGTAGCAGCGGGGCTCTGCTCCTCCACACCCCACTTCCAAAGACCACACACTTTTTTTTCCCTTGGGAGCCAGTTCCAGACTTTGTGTCAGCCTGTCCGCCTAGGGCTAAACTTTCCTTAATGAGAGGGTGAGGCGCTGGCTGGGTTCCCTTCAGCCACCGGCAGGCCCGCCCCATCAGGGTGTCTGGCTGCCAGGGGAGAAAGCTTGCTGCCAGGATGCGCCCCAGTGAGGACACCCCCAGGGGCGGCGGCCGGCGGCACTGTCTAGCTTGACGGGACGAGCTTAGGAAACGCAGGTGGCGGAAGCCAAGCAGCTGGGCTAGGTCAGGACCGTCAGGGCTTCTTCCTAGGAAATGAGTCTAATATCCCGGGGCCAGGAGACAGACAGGAGGTGAGACTGGAGACTGAAGAGAGAGGCTCCTTCAGTGACGAGCAGCCTCCCAGATGCATGGGGCACGGGCATCCAAGACCCACCCTTAGCTCTGTGCTCCACGCTTAAAGCTGCTGGGCTTGCGGCGCTGTGTGCTCAGTTGCTCAGCCTGGTCGACGCTCTGCGACCCCGTGGACTGCAGCCCGCCAGGCTCCTCTGTCCATGGGGATTCTCCAGGCAAGCACACTGGAGTGGGCTGCGTGCCCGCCTCGCCTGACTGTGGACAAGTCCCTAAAGCTCTTCTCTGAGCCCTTGGTCTCCTCCTCCTCCGAGGGAGATCAGTATGGCCTCCCTCACTTGGTCGTGATGGTGAGATGAGCTTGCCCGTCGGGTGAGCCTGCCTGGCACCGTGAAGGTACAGAGAGCCCTCCTCACGTTAAGGGGCAGCCCAAGTGTACCCAGCGGGCAGATCACAGGATCTGATGTGAGTCAACCAAGAGGGAAGTTCAACCTGGAAACTCAGGCATGAGGTTTAAATGAGGTCGGCCCAGTCTCAGGCCGGCTGTGACCTTGAGCCGGTGATGTCCTTGCCTCAGTTTCCACATCTCCTGATGGAGGTGGGAGGGAGGGAAAGCAGCGGGAAGAGACGCTAGGGTCTGGGATCTCCAGGCCATAACGGGACCCTGATGAAACCCTCTGGGCTCCACTGGGGACCACAGGCGGGACTGCGGCCAGGAGGCCGGGCTTGGGAGGCAGAGGCGGGTCACGGTTAGAGGTGAGGGGGCCCCAGTGTGGAACAGGAGATGGGGGTACCGAGGGAGTCAGAGAGGAGGAGAGAAGGGGGGCGCAAGAGCGGCAGAGTGGAGAGAGGGGGAGCCAAAAACAGATGCGGAGCGGGCAGAGATGGGGACGGCGCGTGGGAGACAGACGAGAAGAGCCCAGGGAAGTTTTAAGTCCCGCGCGAGAGGCCCAGGCCTGACCCGGACAGGGGGACCGGCAGCGTCCGTCCCGCCCGGGGCTCGGGCCGCGGGCGTCGGGCGGTCACTCACCGTGCGGCGGCGGCGGCGGCGCTCCGGGCGGCCCCGGCCATCCAGCTGCGGCGCCGCGCCCCGCCCCGGCTCTGCCCCGCCCGCCCGGCGCCCCCCTGCACCCGGGCCGGGAGCCGCCCCCAGCGCGCGGCCACGTCACACGGGACCTGTCCGGAACCCGGCGCGCCGCGCGCCGCGGGGTCGCGGGGGGAGCGGCGGCACAGGGGCGCGCTTCCGCCCCGCGGCTCTGGGGGACCCAGGAGGCTGGCGCACTTCCGCTCGGGCCGGACCGGGGACGGCGGCGGGGAGCGTCGGGCGGAAGTGGGAGCGCCGTGGGCACCCGGCTTGGCCTGGCTGCGCGAGGGCGGCGGCAGCGGCCCCCGCAGGGACCGCGGGCGGCCGGGGCACTTGGGCGTGCGGGGCCCGGCCGCCGCTTCCTCTCCCGGGCGGCGGTGCCGGCCGCGGCCGCACGGGGGCGCGCTCGGCCGCTGGACGGCGCCGCCCCGGGCCCGGGTCCGGGTGTGCGGGGCGGGGGACAGCTGCCGAGCTCCCGCTCTGAGTCAGCCGGGCCTGGCTCCTCCATGAGCCAGGGAAAGGGGAAGTGCCTGCCACAGGGAGGGGCCTAGCCCCGGGAACCTCAGAAGAGGGAATTTTATTCTTACTCATCGAATTATTTTTATGCTTTGGTTTTTCACTGGGAACCTCAAGCCTTTTGTCTCCAGGGCTTGTAACCCTTTGGAGTCCAGTGCACGGTGGCCCGACGTTGCTGCCCAGTAAACTCCAAACCTTGGGGAGCAGAGACTCTGTGCTTCCGTCACTTTAGACGAGGGCAGCAAACAGTAGCACCATTATTACTATTGCAGTTTAACTGAACGTCTACGACGTGCCATTCACTCTGTCCCTACTGCCTTCACTGAATCCTCGGGTCTGTCCCGTTAAGGCGGGGACTGTTAGCTCAGGGTCGCACAGATGGCAGAAGCCCGATTCAAGCCTGGGTGTCCCTGGACCCAGAGTACGTGAGAGAGCACCTCTCACTTGCAGGATCACAGGAATCTGGTTTGGCATTTCCACTTTTGCATTCTTGGGGAATCAGCCAGGACCATATAATACTAGGAAAGGGGCACTTGGGTGCCCCCTTGGGTAGAGGTGGTGTCGGGGCTGGGAGTCTCCGAGCCTCACCCTCACCTGCTCCCGCAGTGGGTCCAGGTGTCACTCTGTTGCCGGGGGCTCCGACAGCACAGGGCTGTCACGTGCTACACCAGTTGCCCTATTCTACCGCACTCGCCCACGTTTGCCCTTCCTAGACCCCCAACTACACAGCAGATCAGCTTTCCTCTGAAAGTCCTGTCTGCCTCATCCACCAGGCCCTTAGGTCTGCTGGGGCGCCCTCCTGTTCCGCTTCCTGAGTTCTGAAGTGGAAGCCCCAACTTACTTACTTTGTAAAGGGAGGAAGACAGGGATGCTGCTTTGGGATCTCTGAGATGCCCTCCCTACCTATGCAAATCACTCCATCACATGCAAAGCACTTCACAATATACAAATGATTTCACAATAACACAGTCAGCATTCCCGCCACTAGGAGCTGAGGCCTGCTGGCCGCCAGTAAGGGGATGGGCAAGACCCTGCTAGAAACACCACCTGCTGCCTTCCCTCTGCCCTTTCCTCTCACTCGGGCCGGAATTTCCATCATTAGACTCCTTAATGTCCTGGGGGTTGGGATGACACTGGAAAATGGTCATGAGCCAGAAAAGCCCATCTAGAGTTCAGTGGGGGACCAGAGAGAGTGAGGCTGTTGAAAATGGTGTTTGATCTGCCAGGGGTTTCCGGATGTAGACAAGAAAAGAGAAATGTAGAAATATCTTTAAAAAAATTTTTAAAAACATACGTATATAAAGAAGAAGGTATTACAGTTATGAACAGAGGATGACACGGGGGGCCCCTCCTCTCCTTGCTGATCACAGATGAATGGCTTCCAACACATTCATCAATCGGTTTGGAGGCTTCAGGGACTGCCTGGGTCACGGCGCTGGGCCAGCACACTCCAGCAGGGCAAGGTGAGCCTGGACACTGCTTTCTTTGTGGTTGGGAGGCATCTGGCACCCGGGGTGGGGGTGGGGGTTGGCACAGACCAATTTCTCTGATTTCACTGAGTTGCCCAGGGTCTGACTGTAACATGTTGTTCCTGGCTCTGGTACCTTTACCGGGGGGCCTTTCTCAGCAGCCTCAGCCCCCTTCTGGAAGGTGGAGCTGCTCCTCACCAGGCGATGGCCAGCACTGCCCAGGCCCTGCCAACCCTCTCCTCCCTGGTCCAGGCTGGAGGCCCGGGGCTGGGCGCCTTCCTCCTGCTTCCGGAGCGTGGCCTCTGTGAGAGAGCCGGCCTTCTCTGGGCTTTCCGTGGGGGCCTGCAGGGAGGCAGCAGTCTCTTGCTTGGAGAAGGGCGTCTGAGGCTCAGGGGGCCCAGGGTGGGGTGAGGCAGAGCCCAGGGCTCACCTGGGTCCCCGCTGCTCTTACCGTGGCCTCCGGCTCGGCCTCTCCACACTGGACGTGCCCTCTGGAACCCGCAACTCTAACTGTCTCAACTTGCTCTTCTCCCCGTGCGTTCCTGGGGAGCTGTCCCCTCTGAATCTCCAAGCCTGGCTGGCAGTGCCCCAGTGACTCCACCGAGGGGGCTCCCTGCGGCCAGGCTCCCTCCCACCCTGCCTCACTCCTTTCCTGCCGCCTCCCTGCCTTTACTGCCCCCGTGTGACTCCCATCCCACCCCGGCAGGCCCGGCCTGGCCGTCCCCTTCCACCATCTCTGTTGATTGGAATCCAGCCTGTTTATAAGGCCGCCTCCTCTCTGAAGCCTTCTAGGTCTGTCCAGGCCCTCAGTGGCCGTGTCTTTGGAGCCCGGAGACCTGTCCCCTGAACACACAGGGCTTCTCCACCCCCCACCCTCCTCAGCCTCACCCCACTGCGGGCTTCTGGAAAGAAAGACAAGCTCTTGCCAATAACCCTGAGGAAAACTCTGTCCAAGTCAATTTAATGTCTCCCTTTCCCTCTCTCCTGCCTCAGGAGCACAGAATAAGCCTTCTAGGTCTGTCCAGGCCCTCAGTGGCCGTGTCTTTGGAGCCCGGAGACCTGTCCCCTGAACACACAGGGCTTCTCCACCCCCCACCCTCCTCAGCCTCACCCCACTGCGGGCTTCTGGAAAGAAAGACAAGCTCTTGCCAATAACCCTGAGGAAAACTCTGTCCAAGTCAATTTAATGTCTCCCTTTCCCTCTCTCCTGCCTCAGGAGCACAGAATGGGATAAAATTCCTGTGCGCTACACACTGTGTTCTGAGACTTTGCAGGGCTCTTTTTTATTTATGTATTTTTAAATCTATCTATCTATCTATCTATATATCTTTCTTTATTTGGCGGTGCCAGGTCTTAGTTGCAGCAAGCAGGACCTTAGTTAAGGCATACAGGATCTTAGTTTCCCGACCAGGGATTGAAGGAGTCTCAACTCCTGAATCACCCCATTTAATTCATGTTTATTCATAGATTTCCTTACGTGTTACCCCGTTCAAAGCCCATATCTCTGCTTCCTTCTTGGGGGAACCTGAGTTTTAACAATTCTTTTTTATTTTTAATAGACATGAAAAAAAAGAAAAAATAAACATGACAGGCAATATTTTGTCCAATCTGGCTTTTTTTTAATAAGGAAAAGAGCTGCTTTCTTTTACATTATTCAAAAAAATTTTTTTTTTTTTTTTACAATTGTTCTCATATAGGTCCTGCCTAACTCTTAATAAACTTCAGTTCAGTTCAGTTGCTCAGTCGTGTCCAACTCTTTGCAACCCCACGGACTGCAGCACGCTGTTCTTCACCATCTCCCGGAGCTTGCTCAAACTCATGTCCATCAAGTTGGTGACGCCATCCAACCATCTCATCCTGTGTTATCCCCTTCTCCTCCTGCTTTAATAAGCTTACTTTTAAATACTTTACATTTTGCAGGTAGTTAAAAGAATGTATTTCATGTTACATTTTAGATGTAGTGCACAGGAAGGCAAATGATTTTTATGCACTCCTTTGATAACTGGTAAGCCAACTACATTTTCTTATTGGTTCTGGTCAACTCTCAGTATTACTCTTGAGTCTTTTGGGTGGGTAATCACATCATTTCCTAATAATAAAAGTAGCAGAAGGAAGGGACCCACATCATCTATTGTAGAGATATGGTTTGGCTTGGTTTTGAACTTCATAGGAAGTGTTTGGGGACTGGCTTCTCCCCTCAACGATATGGGTACTAAGGGCTTCCCGGGTGGCTCAGACAGTAAAGAATATGCCTGCAATGCAGAAGACCCGGCTTCATTCCCTGGGTTGGGAAGATCCCCTGGAGAAGGGAATGGCTACCTACTCTAGTATTCTTGCCTGGAGAATTCCATGGACAGAGGAGCCTGGCAGGCTATGGGGTCACAAAGAGTAGGACGGGACTGAGCGACTAACACTTTCATGGGAATAAGATTGATCCACAATATTGGGAGAAGCTAGTTTACTTGCACTGCTGAGCCACGTGCCACTGTGTGAATGGGTCCTCTGTAACGTACCCATTCTCTTTGTCAGTGGGCATTGGGGACATTTCCTAGATTTTTGCTATTCAGGACAGTGTGCAGCTTTGAATGTTCCCTGAATCTCTTGGAGCACATGGCGAAGTTTCTCTTGATTTTAGCCTGGAGGGGGATCTGCTGGGCTTTACAAGATAAGGCCAGATTGTTTTCCCCAGAGGTTGTCTGGAGTTGCACTCTGACTAATAATGCACTGGAGATCCCGTGGCCCCACCTCTTCTCCAGCGTTGGGTGCTGTCAAATCTCGTTCATTTTTGCCCTTCACATGGTGTAAAATAGCATCTTATTGTGGTCTTTATTTGCATTTCTCTCATTGCCAATGAGCTTGAGTATCCCTTAGATGTTGATTGGACAAACGTGTTTCTTTTGTAAAAAGGCTAGCTCATGTCTTATACCTGTTTTTCTGTTACATGACGAGGGTTGGTTTTTGTTGTTTTATTTTTTTCTCTATGGATTTGCAACAGTCCTTTATGTATTTTTGATGTTTATCCTTCATGAGTTGGACCTGGCAGACAGGCAGACGTCTCCTCCAGTTTGTGGCTTGCATTTCACTTTCTCTAAGGTGTCTCCACGTCTCTTTCCTCCCACACCTGTGCCAGGGATGCGAGTGTGCGTGCGTGCGTGTGTGCACGCGGGCGCGTGTGTGGTGTGTGTGTGGTGGACTCCTGTCCCTCAGAACACCTTGCAGACCAATGCCACTGCCTCTCCTGCTCCCTGGGGCGTTAAGGGACCCCAGTAGCCCTCCCGTATTTGGTCGAGGGGGCCCGGATGGGGAGCCCCCGTCGGGGTTGGGGTGGACGTGCTGCGGCAGGGAGGGCCTCCTCGCGATGGTGCCCCCTCCCAGGAGTTGTTTATGACTTCCGGCTGCTCACCTGGGGCCCGGGCCCCTCTCTGCTCCGCTGGGCAGCAGCCCGGGCGCTCCCTGGGGGCGGGCGGCCGCGGTCCTCCCCCCAGCCTCCGCCCAGCCCGCCCCCGCACCCTCCGGTCCCAACTCCCGGGAGCCACGTTCAGCCCCGGCGGCCTCCTCCCTCCAACCCCGAGGGTTGATCCCCTGCAGTCTTGGGGGATGGGGCTCCAGCCTGCACGTTCCGTTCCAAACTTCAGTCATCTCCGTTGGAAAATGGGGGTGGGAGCTCCAGTTACCCACCCCGGGGCCGTTGGGGATGGGACAGGCGCAGGCTGGTGAAATCCCTTTGTAGATCTGGGCCCTTTTGTAAAGAAGGGGTACCCTGAGTTCCTCGCATGGGCCCTGCCTGTTCTTGCTGACACTCCAGGCTTGATCCCCACTGTGTAGATGAGGATTTGGGGGGCCTGCCCTAAGTCACAGAGCCGGCCATCAGGAAACAAGTGGGGAGTGGAATGGAGCTCTTTGTATCGCCCCCAACCCCGGGAACAGAGCTAGGTTTGGGTATGCTTGTACACTCTGGGGGCCCTCTTTAAGAAAAAGATTACAAAATCACAAATACAAATTTGCTGAGGCCTCTCCCCGGGCCTTGAAAGGGGTCCAAGCAAGCTGAAGCGCAAGTCCAGCTTCTTGGTTTCCTGGCCCCACCCTGAGGGCCCCCCCAACCCCGACCCGGGAAGGGCTTAAGAGCGGCTCGGACACCAATATAGTTGCAGGGTTGGCCCAAGGCAGGACAGCTGGAGCCTAGAGGAGTCCCCGCTGCAGCTGGGCGCACCCCCTTGCATGCTTAGGCGGCCCTCCGCCAGCCCAGCCCAGCCCAAGAGCGAGAGCAGTCAGGCATTTGGGGACTGCACCACAGCTGGGCAGGGCCCAGCCCTTCAGTCCCAGCCAGCCACTCAGGGCCTCTGACTTGTGGGCTGGCAGTGGTAGGGAAAATTCCTAGGAAAAAAAGGAAGGGGGGACCTGTCTGGGGCAGGGTAAGTGCATCTGACTTGGAGTCACATGGGCCTGAGGTTCAAGTCTCTGCAGGACCATGTGACCTTGGGAAGACTCCTTCACCTTGGTTTCTTCATCTGTAAAATGGGAGTAATAATAGTACCTACTCGTCAGAGCTGTAACAAGGCTTAAATGAGGCCATGCATGAAGAAGGGCTTAGCCTTTGGCCTTTAGAAGCAAATTTCCCTTCTGTGAAATCTTCAGGTCAGGAGAGGTATCTTTCTCTCCATATTAGGGTTGTCACTTATGCAGTGGGGGGTGGAGTGGTGTGTCTCTGGTTGCAAAATTGAGATATAGACCCCATAAATGTCTGGCAGCAAGGCCCTGGTTCTAACCACTAGGGAACACTGCCCCCTTGGGCCTGTCTCCATCCACTACTAGGTGTGCATACGCAGGGCAGGGAGCCAGGGGGAGCATTTGATTCAGGAGGCTGCTCACCTTTCTGGATTTTATAATCTCTGATCTTATGGTCACCTGAGGCTGGAATTTTTCTAACTCCGGCATACTGCAGCCTGAAGCAGGAGAAGCAGGAGACTCTAGGGATGGAGACAGAGCCAGGGAACTGGGAATAGGCCATGACTGTGAACCAAGAACCTGCCTGCCAGTGCAGGAGATGTAAGAGACATGGGTTCTTTCCTTGAGTCTGGAAAATCTCCTGGAGAAAGGCATGGCAACCCACTCCAGTACTCTTGCCTGGAGAATCCCATGGACAGAGGAGCCTGGTGGGCTATACAGTCCATGGGGTTGCAAAGAGTTGGACACAATTGAAGCTACTAGCCAGGGAAGCCTGGTGTGCTACAGTTCATGGGAGCAGAGTCGGACACGATTGAACAACTGAACTGAACTGAGGCTACTTCGCATGCACGCACACATGAGCCTGGGCAACAGTGGCATCCCAAAGGACTCAAAGTCTTCCAAACAAAGAGGCACTCTTCGCCTCACGGTTTGCTTAGGATTTCTCCTGGGCTGATGGACGAGAGAACTGAGTTCTCAGCTCAGAGCTGCCCCTCTCTAGCCAGCTGACCTCACACTAATCCCTCTTCCTCTCTGAGCCTCAGTTTCCTCATCTGTGAAATGGGGGTAAGAATACTTCCAACTGCAAGGATTACAAGATGTGGTGTGCACAGAGTACCTGGTGAACACTACCCGTTGTTCAAACCGTGTGGCTGTCTGGGGATGAAAGGGGGTGTCTTGGGAGGGCAGGAAGTATGTGAGTAGAAGTGGGGCATCCTGCCAGGGCAAGAGTTGAGCCTCCAAGGACCTCGCCTCACAGATGGAGTGCCTTGGGCTAGGGCTGGGAACCCCAGCTCCTGTACTCTCCCAGATCAGGACAGGTCAGAGGGAGGTCAGGGGCCCTGGGTGTGCAGAGAAGAGCAGGGAGCAGAGGTTCTCAGGCAGGTGAAAGGGAAAGGAGGGAGGAAGTGGGGGCTTCTGGGAGGAGACGGTGTGCGTTGCTGGCCACACGGTCACCATGAGGCCCCAGACCATGACCTCCTTTGTCCTACATTCCCGGCTTTCAAGTGAGGCCTTTCCCCAGTGGGGAAACCGAGGCTCCAAGAGGCGAGATCACTTGCTCAGGGTCACGCACTGCACGCTCCCCAATCTGTCTGGCTCTGCAGCCTGGACTCTCCAACAGTCACAGCCACTTTCTTATCTTATCTGCCTGATGAAGTTGAGTGAAGCAGCGTGATCTCAGAGGCGCAGAGGGCTCCTGGGCCCTGCTGCTGTCTCCTAGGACCCTGAGCTCTAGGCTGCCAGCTGTTCAGGAGACATTGCCGGGAGACCCTGGGGGCTGGGAGCCCAGGCGGGGCCCAAAGCATTTGCTCTGAGAGGCAGAGACCCCTGGAGTAAAGGGGAATGAGCCTGCCATCTCAGGAGGGTTCCAGTAAAGACACCCCAACAGCGGGGGAGGCTGGAGGCGTCACTCAAAACAGGGCCCAAACTAGCCAACCTATTTCTGAAATTCCTTCTTCTTGTCTTAAAAATTCATATAGATTTGTATTCTGTTAAATAGGTGGGATCCCCCACCCCACGCACACTTAAAAAAAAAAATCAGTTTCTACTCTCAGTTTCTACCTGCATGGACACTCCAGGAAGACGTGATGTCTTCAGTGACTGCATGTTATCTGGGGCCTGCCCTGTGGACCCCAGGCCCTGGGCCCCTGGTCTGGTTTAAGAAAGTGCAGGGACAGAGTTGAGGTCACCGTCCTGCCTGTTCTCACAGTCTAGGGCTCTCCCCACCTCCACTCCATGCTCCTGTCTCTTGCTTCGGCTCTCCCGTCTCCTTTCACAGACGTTTGTCCAGCCCAGCCCAGCCGTCCCACTGGGACTTCTCAGATGCTTCACCCCGCCCCCTTCATGCCCGGAGGGTCCTTGTCCAGAGAGGCGCTACCCATCTTCAGCTGTCTATGTAGGGCAGTCTAAGCCCTTGCCTCCCCAGATGAACAGGCTTGTTGAATCTCCCCATGCCCATTTGGAGGAAACTGAGGCCTGAGAGAGGCTGAGAGAGGCCCGGGAGGCTGAGAGGCTGGGCCTCCAGGGTTCCTAGGGGACCTCCGGGCAGGTGGGGTACCTCGCCCTAGGGGAGAGGGCACCTGATCCAGGCCCCCCCGCCAGGGATGCAGGGAGGAGGAGGGAAAGCCGTGGGGTGCCGGGGGCTGCCGCCTGGCAGGTCCCTGTGCCCAGGGTAGGGAAGTTTCTTATTTCTCCTGCTCCGACTTCCCCCTTTGATTTATTATAGCCATGAAATGCTCTGCTCTCTTCTCTTTTCCCTGCTGTCCGCGGGGCTGGAGCGGTGCAGGCCCTGCGGGACTCCCATCTCCTTCCAAAGAGTGAGACCCGGCGCGAGAGGTGAGCCGGGGCAGGTAGAGCGGGACGAGGAGGGGCCCCGACTCCCACCCCACTCCCGTTGCCCCCGGGCTGGCCCGGGGGCAGGACCCCAGGGGCGGGCACAGTCTCGGTCGGGAAGGGCTGGGGCCGGGCCGAGAGGGTGTGGCAGGTGTGGGCTTGACGGCAGACAGCTCCCAGGGGCTGTGGGGGTGGCGGGCTCTGAGGCTGCGGCCTCGGGAGGCTGGCGGATGGAGCCCGGTCAGGTCGAAGGCCGTCAGATAGCCTCCCGTGCTAACCCTTAGGCCGGAGAGGCGGCTTCTCTGTGACCCCTGACCCCATATTCTGATTGCTCGACCGCCAGGGGGGCCTGGTTCAGCCGCCTCTGGGGGATGGGGCTGAGCGCCCAGAGGAGGGCGGAGGCCCGCAGCCCAGGCCTGGGGCTCCTCGAGGCCGCCCCGCTGCGCCCCTCGGACGTGGGCTCGAGGCCGGGGCCAGGCAGCTGAGGGCTGAAGTCCGAGGGCCCGGCCCCCGGGGCGGACCTGGCGGCTGAGTCCGGGCCGCCGCGGTGTGGTGCCTGTGGTAACCGGGCTGTTGGCGTTTTGCAATGGCCCGGGGGCGGGGAGGCTGCGCACACAGGCTTCCTGTGGTGACTGGGCGCTTCCTGTTTTCTCAGGCGCCGGACTTGCTGCTGCCGATGTGGAAACAGGGGCAGCTGCAGCCGGGGTGGCTCCAGGCAGGGCGGCCCGCCGACCCTGCCCGGAGGGGCCTGAGTGGGCCCGCACCCCAGGCCCCGACCTGGGCAGTAGATGGCCCGGGTTACCCCCCAACCCCAGGGGCCCCACGCCTCCCATCCCCAACAGCTTCCGCCAAGGGGAAGGGGCCAGGCAGGGCTGCCGCCCAAGGCCGAGCAGGTGGGCCAGAGGGCCCGAGGCCCAGGGATGGGAGCTCTGGTCTCAGCTCTGTCCTCTGTTCTCGGAGTGCCTCTGGCCATCCCTGACCCCCCCAGGCCTTGGTTTTCCTCTTTCACGGGAGGTGCTCATGGTACTCAGAGTCTAAAATCTCTCACCCATTTCAGCCCCAATTCTGACCTTCCTTGATTTTTTCCGTCCCAAGAGCCTCAGCTTTGAGGTCAAGATGGGCCCTGAGCCTGGGACCATCCGAGGTGGGGCTTGGCATAGGTCTCGACAGAGAGGGATTTGGAGAGACTGGGGGTCAGGGGAGAGCATAGCCGCTGGGGGAACCAGACTTCCAGCTGAGGTGTGGAGGCCGGGAAAGGCCAGGACCAGGGTAGGGAGACAGGCTGTGGATGGGACAGACCGAGAACGGTGGCTGACAAGGTTGACTCAGAAAGGTTGCGAGCGGGAGAAAGATCTCCGGATCCTCTGTATTCCTGCAAATGCTAGGAAAGAGTCCGGTGCGCCCTCACATTCTCTCTCAGGAGAAAGACGAGTAGGGCTAGGAGCAGGGCCAGCCCTTCCCGTCTGTCCGGCAGGGAGGTGGGTGCCTGTGAGGTGCGACGCGTGGGCCTCGGGAGGGCCCGGAGCCTTCTCCAGGAGTCAGGTGCCTGGAGGTTCCACCACCAGGGCCAGGCCTCGGAAACTTGGCATTGCCTTTTCCCCGAATGTGTTTTGTTTTGTTTTCAAGCTGCTCTTGCAAGAAGGGGAGGGCAGATGACTTGGCTGCTTGTGGAGATTGCTGACAGCATCTGACGTCTGGAGGAAGAATTTCTTTGCAGGAAGGCCGAGGCCTGGGTGCCCCTGGGGGAACTGACCGGTCCACTGACTGAGTTCAGCCACCCCGCTCGGCCCAGGAGGTTCTGAAGGGCCCACTTCCTAAGTGGCTTCTCCTCAGTCTCAAGGCCTGTCCATCGCGGATGGCCAAGGACTGGTTCCAGCCAGAGAGGCCTCCAGAATCCCAAGACCGTGGTGCTCAGCCTGAGGGGCCGGGAGGCCTGCCTGGCCTCTGCCGTCGCGTCCCCTGCCTTGGTGCCCGGGGTCAGCCCAAGTGCTGAGTTGGCGGCTCCGCAGCTGCTCTTCTGCCCACGGAGGCCCAGTTATAAATAAGCCCAGTGTTGGCCAAGTCATCAAGTTCTATCCCAGCTGTATTACCTCAGTGACCACAGGTTGGGGCTGCCCAGAACTGGGCCCACCAGAACCTGCCCATCAAGGCCAAAGGCCGGGCCAGCCTCGATGCCCACAGTGGGGGGTCCTCAAACCCAGGGTGGGAGCCCGTGCAGCTAGCTGCTCAGACCTGGACCTGCCTGGACACGGGCCACAGAAGGGGCAGGGCCCATCCCGCCCGCACGGAGCCAGCAGCTATTTACAAACCGAAACCGGGAGAAGTGAAGTGGCTGCGGCCGGAGCGGCTCCAGGCCCCCGGCCCCCACTCCGTCCCCCGCGGCCCCCTCCCCGCTGCGCCTGGCTTCCTCTTTCCTTCCCCACACGGCTCCCCAGCCTCCCACCGCCCCGGCCAGCTCTCTCTGGACAACCTGCCAGGACCTCGCAGTGACCCCCCGCCCCGTCCCCGGCCCCTCAGCCACTTGCTCGGAGGTGGGGGGCTCCCCTTTAACTCCTCACCGCCCCCAGGACCCCATGAGCCTGGGCTCCTTGGAGCAGCCCCCTCCCACCGGGGCCCGGCCCACTCTGGCCTGCCCGAAGCACATTCCCACAGTTCTCAGTTCCCCTTCGTGACTGGAAAAGCTCCAGCCCCGATGGCCGCCATGACGCGGCTCGGCCCTGCCCGAGGGTAGCCGCTCCAGCGGCTCCTCGACCTTTCCCGGGGGGATGATGGGGACAAGGAACCTGGGGTGCTGCGCTGGGCCTGGGGCACCCGGGGCCTTCCAGGGGGCTTGTTTCTGGGCGGGAGGCCCCAGCCATCTACTGTCTTTGAGCTGGGTTTCAGCCCCCTCATCCGGCTGGTGTAGGTCACAGGCCCTCTTGCGGGGCAGAGTTGAGCTGGGACAGACGGACGCTGGGCCTGAGACCACGGCTCTCGCTGCTGGGGACCCGCAGGCAGGACTGGCACTGCAGCAGAGGATTGTTCTAGGAAGAGACAGAAGACAGCGCAAGGAGCACCCGTTTCAAATCATGAACAAGCTGTCTCACGATGGCGCAGAGCGGGTCGGTCCTTTTCGTCCCCAGATAGAGCCTGTCCCACCGTCTCCATCAGAAATGGATGCTGGGGTGCAGAGGGCAAGGCGCGTGTCCCAGGCTACTCATTGGGCAAGTGTCTGGACCGGGAGTCAGGGTTTCCCGACACCCAGTTCCCTCGTCTGTCCATCTGACTGGCCCTGGCTCCGTCTCATCCGTCCATCTCCTTCCCAGGGAGGACACAAGTTTCCCAGCCCCAGGGACAAGGCAGGAAGCCAGGCTGGCCCGAAGCTTGAGGGGGACGCAGGCCTTGGACCCTGGAGCTGCTAGACCTGGTCGTCAGCGGCCCAGGTTCCCCTCCACGGCCCCAGGAGAAGGCTCTGCCTGCCCTACTCCATGCCTCCCACCTAGTCCCAGCTGAAGCAGAGCCCTGGCTCCCACCCCTACCTCAGCCCCAGGCAGCAGGCTGCCTTTCACCTAACTTCTCTGAATGTCAGAATCCTCTTCCGTGGATTGTCAGTCCTCAAACACAGGGCACCCACTCCATGCCAGCCACAGCAGGTGCAAACTGTCTCTGGAGCCAGGACGTGGCGCCTGCCCACAGTCCTATGCGGAAGGCAGATGAGTGACAAGATGCTGAGGACTCTGGGAGGGAGACTGAGGCTGGGGGACCCCAGGAGAAGGTGACGGGTGCTTCCCGGGGTTAGGAGGGGCCCCTCAGTTGGGATAGGAAAGAGGTCCCCAACAAAAGCTGGGGGGACCGGCTCTCCATGCTGAGTCCCACCCCTGGGCCTGGGCTCTAGTGGTTCCCACGGTTCAAGTCAACTGCCCTTTCTTCCTCTGGGCCGGTGAACTCCTATTCATCTGTTGGGGCCCATGGACACACCATAGTATGACCAGGCCTGGCCTGGCTTCATGGCTCCTTGCCTCCTGCTTCCCACCCGGAAGCCAGGCCTCCTTGGTCACGACGCCCTCGCCAGCCGCACCCAGGCAGGCATCTGCTCCCGGGCTGGAGCCCCCGCCGTCCTCTGCTCCGAAAAGCACCGTTTCCCTTTTCTGGGTGACCACACGCCATGCACAGGGAATTTCCATCTCACCCTGCGGAGCCTCTGATTCACCCAGGCCCCTTATGCATTTAACTCCTTCCGGGTCCAGGCCTGTCTACTCCTCGCCCCTCGCGCTTGCCCGGGGACCCCTCGTCTGCTTCAAACTAGCCTGGAATCCCACAGCCTGGAAATCAAGTCAGCGCCTCACTCACCGGCCCCCTCAGCACCCTCCCACTCACGCACTGGGCACAGAGACCCCTGTCCTGCTGGCTCCTGGCACGCACGCTGGGGCAGCTTTGGGCTGAGAGCACAGACTGTGGAGTAAGATAAGCCTGCTCCGACCCTGATTCTGGCTCTTCCTGCTTTCTGGCCTGGAGCGGTATAAGGGTCGGCTCTGAGGCCCATTTCTCATCTATTAAGATCGATCCCTGTGCCCTCGCTTTGCTGTAAATGTCTAGCACGCTGGCCCTCTTCCTACCTCAGCATCCCTACTCCAGACCTGGGGCCCCTAGGTCTTCTCCCGAGAGCTGGTTGCTCAGGCAGGGAGGAGGGGAGAAGGGCAGGCAGGGCGAAGGAGGGCGAGAGGCTGCTCTCTCAAGGCTCTCGTCGACAGCTTCTCGGCTCCTCACGTTGCTCAGCTTTTCCAAGGAGGCTTTGGAAAGGCCAGGGGGTGGGAGCTTCCAAGGAACTGAGGACCGCAGAGATCCTGAGCCCTTGGAGACAGGGCCGAGCCTTCCTCCTCCAGAGGGATGGCGGGTGTGCACATCAGATAAAAACATATCCAGTGCGGTCTCTAATGCTCACAGCCCCCTGGGGTGTATCCTGCTGTTGCCCCCATTTTACAGATGATGATACCGAGGCTCTGAGAAGTGACTTGCCCTCAGCCACAGGGCAAACAAACACAGGGCAAGGAAAGGATTCGAAATCAAGGTCTCTAGAGCCATACTCTAACCTCCACGAGCGTCACTCAGCATTTGTGGAGGCCAGTGAGGGAAACGTGCACTAATTGAAAGCCTACTGTATACAAGGGGAAGGCTCACACAGATTGTCTCTTTCTGCCCTCTGGACCATGCTGCGGCTGAGTCTTGTTGGCACCTCTACAGAATCAAGGCTTCTGAGCTTCGGGGAGGGGAAGGGGCTACACTGTCAGTGGTAGGGAAGGATCCAGGGGTGCCTAGTAGGAAGGGATGGTGTCAGGGGCTCCACAGAAGAGGGGGGGCCTTGCGGAGTTGGGGGGAGTGGCTCCTGTCCTCACTGAGCGAGCAGGGCGGGTGCTGCCCGTGGTGAGCAGGAGGAAGTCGCTGTGGGTGGCGGTGGGTTTGAGGTGCCGGAGGCTGAGTGATGTGGCCAGGAGGTGAGCTCCCCGTCTGAAAGGCCTAGTCAACAGGAGACAAGGGTGTGGAGGGGGGTGTCGGGGGAGAGCCGAGATTCAGGGCATGGCGGAGATCGGGCCACCCTGGAGATCTCTGCTGCTTAGCCCCTGGCGCCAGGGAGCCAGTGGGAGTGTGGAGGGGAGTGGGGAGGTGGGCAGGAGCTGGTGCAGCATGCCAGGAGAGACTCAGCAGGGCGGGGGAAAGTTGGAGGTGTGACCTGGGAAGGGACCATCTTAGCCTGGAGGAGGTGAGCCCTCAAAAGATGGAGGAGAAAAAAAAAAAAAAGATGGAGGAGGCCTTCGAGTGTGAAAGGGGGTGGGACTGTGAGCAAAGGCCGTGGGAGATTGAGAAAGAGGTTCTGGGAATGTTGAGTAGTGTCTTTGGGTTGGAGATGGGGGCAGGGCTGGTCCACTCGGGGTGGGGGAGGGTGGGAAAGGCTGGCCAGGGTGCTGGAGGGGAGGGCGGCGGACTCCAGCCCAGGACTCAGAGCTTTGGATTTCAGCCTGTGAACAAACCAGAGCTAAGGAGCACTTTTAGGTAGGAAAGCACCCACGGGAGAAACTCGAGATGGAGGCAGCCGCGGAAGCACAGGCCCCAGTGCCACCCCCACACACCCCCTGGGCCAGCTGTGTGTCCTTGGGCAGCCCCCTCGCCAGCTGAACCCCGTAACCCTTGTCTGTAAAACGGTACTGGTACTAAATTCACAGGGTCATGGGAGGTGGGGTGAGTTAATGCCGGGCGATGAGGGCCTCAGCTGGTGGTGCTGGTCTCCTTGGTCCCGGCCCCTGGCACTTTATGGGCTCCTGCCCTGGTACCACCCGGGTCTCCAGCAGACCTGGTTTAAGCCTCGCCTGTCTCTCGATTGGCTGAGTCATGGACCCCCTTCTGAGCCTCAGTTTCCTCGACTGTCCCAGGGGGGATGATAAGAGCCCCAACTTCAGATCTGAATGAGAAAGTGAACTTCGCGGTGGTGCTCCTGTTCCCGCGGAGTCAGGACCAGACTCCACACGATGCGTCCCTCAGCATCCCCCACCCCTCCCCAAGCCTCTCACCTTCTCCCCCCACACCCCGGCTCTGCTCACACTGGCCCCTTGCTGGTCCCCCGCCTGGAGCTCTTCTCCCAGGTGTCTGCTTGGCTGGTTTGTCCACTTGTTCCCAGGGGTGGTTCAGTGACCCCATTCTCCATTTCTCCACGAGGCCTTCACACTGCAAATGCGCCCCGCCCCCCGCACTGCCGCAGCCCTAGGCTGGGCAATCCCCTTTCCTATAGCGCTTGCCTCCAACCCCACCTGCTCCAGAATCAGCCCCGGAGGACAGGGGCCTTAGTGTCCAACTCTTTGCAACCCTGTGTTCCTGTCTCTTATACACATCTGTTCCCAGGGGTGGTTCAGTGACCCCATTCTCCATTTCTCCACGAGGCCTTCACACTGCAAATGCGCCCCGCCCCCCGCACTGCCGCAGCCCTAGGCTGGGCAATCCCCTTTCCTATAGCGCTTGCCTCCAACCCCACCTGCTCCAGAATCAGCCCCGGAGGACAGGGGCCTTTGCCTGTTTGGTCGCCTGACCCCTGGAGGCCCTGAGCAAATATTTGTCAGATGTCCTAACGCACTCCAGAGCCAGCCCGGCGCTCGGACCAGAGCTCAGAGCTTGGAGGGGCCCAAGGAGCCCCTCCCGGTGTCTCAACCGTGAGAGGAAGTTGCAAGACGGCCATTTCTGTACACGGGCTCAGCTCTTTCTGGTCACCTTTCCCAGCTCGCTGTGTGAAGCCTGAGTCCTCCCACATGCCCCGTCGCGTCCCGTCGGGACCAGTTGCTCGCAAGGGTGGAGGGCGTCTGGAGCTCTCTGGGGCTGAGGTTGAGGGGCCTGCGAGAGAAGGGGCCACGACGCTGCCCCATGTGCACGCAGCGTCGAGGACGTGGGCCCCGTGTTTCCTGTTGCCTGCCTGCCTTGTGATTGCAATAGCACCCAGCCTACCCCAGCAGTCGCCCAGCCCAGGGCAGGCAAAGGCCACCCAGCGCTCCTCCACCCAGGCCTGCCTGACCGCCTGGCCCTCTCCGCAGGGCCCAGCCCTGCGTGGCCACCCGCTTGTCCAGCGGGGGTGGGAACAGCGCTCCCACGGGCTGCTGGTGGGAGGATAAGTGGGGAGAACCTTTACTCAAGACAATGCGACAGTATCTCCATATGTGTCTCGTTTAATCACTCAGTCGTGTCCGGCTCTTTCGAGAACCCCATGGACTGTAGCCCACCGGGCTCCTCTGTCCATGGGATTCCCAGGCCAGAATACTGGAGTGGGTTGCCCCTTCCTCCTCCCGGGGATCTTCCCAACTCAGGGATCGAACCTGTGTCTCCTGCGTCGGCAGGCAGATTCTTTACTGCTGAGCCACCTGGCAAGCCCATGTTTATCTACCTATTTACTTAAGAGTTAAGAATGGATGCAGTAAGCAGGCTAAAACTAATAAAATGTTACATACATCACTTATATATTAACTGAAAAGTCTCTTTTGACTTCAAAAGAGGTAAGTCAAAAATTTCTGTGTGTACTTCAGTAAAAAAAATAAAAGTGAAAATTTAAAAATTAAAGAACTATCTGGGCACCTGCATTGATAGCATCTAAATAACTATCTGGTCTCTTGTCCAGTGAGTTAAGATAGAAAGCTGTGGCATTTTCAATATTACTTATAATTGAAGGAGTTTTTGTTTCTGTTTTAGGTAATTCCTGATACTGTTTATTAGTGTCTGCAGGGAGGTGCACAAAGATTTTTGACTCAGCCTGTGTTTGGTTGTGGTGATTTTCTTTTCACTGTCAAATCTCTTAACTGTCGAGATTAGACTTGGAAAATTAAATACCGAGAAAGAATTTGTAACATTGTAGTGTCTCTCCCTTTGAACATTTGCTTCTGCAGAAGCAGGCCTTTCTCCTACATGGTTTTCGTGTAAGGCAGAAAAATGGGTTTTGTTCTTTACAGCTGCTGCTGCTGCTGCTAAGTCGCTTCAGTCGTGTCCGACCCTGTGCGACCCCAGAGATGGCAGCCCACCAGGCTCCGCCATCCCTGGGATTCTCCAGGCAAGAACACTGGAGTGGGTTGCCATTTCCTTCTCCAGTGCAGGAAAGTGAAAAGTGAAAGAAGTCGCTCAGTCGTGTCCAACCCTCAGCGACCCCATGGACTGCAGTCTTCCAGGCTCCTCCGTCCACGGGATTTTCCACGCAAGAGTGCTGGAGTGGGGTCCCATTGCAGCTGAAGGATGTTTTTTAGAAACAAGCAGAGGTAAAGGCGTGAGGACTGCCTCCTGGAGCCAGCATGGCAATCCCGCCAGTCCTGACAATGAACTTTCACTCACATCTTCACCCAACCATTCCAGTAGACACTCCTCTCTAGGTTTCCTGCCAAAAAAAAAAAAAGCACTACTCTTTGACCCAGTATTTCAACTTTGGGGCATTTATCCTAGACGTACACTTGCATGTGTGTAAATTAGCAAATTTTGCCTATTGCAGTATTATTTGTAATAGCAGAAGACTGGAAATGACCTGAATATCCATCAGTAAGAGACTGGTTAAATAGCTTTTTTTCAACAATGGGATGCTATACGGCAATGAAAATGGACCACAGCTACACGCAACAAGAATATTTACACTATGATTCTCTTCATATAAAGATTAAAATCTGTTAAGGTAAAAACTAAACTATATTGTTAGAGATGTTTACTGAAGTGGGAAAGCTGTAAAGAAAACAGGGAAATAATTACTGGAAAAGTTAGGATCGTTTTCCTTCTAGAGAGAGGCAGGACATTAGGGAGAAGCTTCTGGAGTGCTGACAGTGTTTTATTTCTTGACCTGGATGGTGGTTACGTACGTGTGTGCTTTATCTTTTAAATTGTACATAAATGTTTCCTGCAGTTTTTTGAATGAATGAGGTCTCTCAGGATGTGAAGCTACCACAGTTTACCCAAACAGTAGAATACTCTATAGTCATTAAAAAGAACAAGAGGGCTCTCTATGCATGGGCATGGGCGTGGATTTAGCGGGGGAAAAACAACCAAAGGGAAGTACGGTGTGTTCAGTGTACTACTTGCTGTGTGAAATTTTAGAAAGAATTTATCTGCCTCTGCGCTTCTGTCTGCTAGACTTCCTCCAGAAAAAATATCCAAGAATCAGGTAACAGGGAACAGGACCATTTCCCCTTTTGTTACCTTTTGAATTTCATACCGTGTGTATCTATTACCTATTCAAACATTAACATAATTTAAAGAACTGTTTCAGGGATTTCCCTGGTGGTCCAGTGGTTAAGACTCTACCTTCCAACGCAGGGAACACAAGTTCAGTCCCCGGTTGGGGAGCTGAGATCCTGCATGATGCCGTGGGGCATCTGAGCCCACACAGCACAGCTAGAGAGTCCACGTGCCTCAGCAGAGACCCAGCACGGCCAGAAATAAACAACAAATAAAAAGATAAAAATAAAAAACAGTTTCGCCTCTCACTCCCTGGAGCACCTGTTTTTTTTTTTTTTTTTATCTCAAACCGATTTGTTGCCCACAAAAACTCAAGCCGCGGGGTCAACAAGACGCTCCTGGTGACCCCCAGCAAACCGCGGACCCTCTCTGGTCTGTTTCCCCTGCTGCGGAAGACGGAGGCGGGCCTCCGCTCGCCAGGGCCTGCAGCCTTCCAGAAGCCCCCCGCGCTGTCCGCGCTCGCCCTCCTGTGTCCCCACCACCCCACTCCGCCCTTTCTCGCCTCACTCCTCTCTACCGCCTCCTTTGACTCCTTCTCCTATGCTTTTGCCTTTCTCTCCCTCCCCGGTTCTGGCCGCCTTGGCCCCTGTGGCCCCCCGGCCCCCTGGCCTGCTTTACACTTCCTTCTGCCTCCTTCCTCTGCCCTGCGATCCAGCCCTTCCGAGAGCTCCGGAAAGCAGGTCCAGGCCCCAGCTCCCAACGTACAAGCTGTGTGACCCTGCGGGAGTCATCAACCTCTTGGGCCTCAGGGTAACAGATGATTGTCCCCATTCCATGAGATCACGAGGGTGGAGGCACTCAGTCCAGTGCTGGACACGCAGAAAATAACTATCCCCGCCTCACCCCTTTGAAGGAGTTGCTAGCTCCTGGGGTTGTGGATGATCAGCCCGTCCCTGCTCTGCTTGGAATTGCTTAGAAGCTGGGTCCTGCTGTTCCTAAGGCTTAGGACCTCAGCAGGTCCCTTGGAATCTAAGCCTTGGGCAGAGGTTTCTGGTGCACTTGGGGAGGATGGGCATTGGGAGGAAGGATGGGGAGGACTTGCTGGTGTGGGAATGGATACAGGCTGCTCGAGCTGCGCAGAAAGTGGGAATCAGTTCAGCCCGTTTCCCGAGATTTGGGACCCTGGGGGTTTTCTTACCCGGGGCTTGGCCAGGCTTGGGACAACGGAGTCTCTCACTTCTCTGTGGCCCCTTGAGACTTAGGGCTCAGGAACACAGAGCCGGCCTGGTCTGCTGTCTGCACTCATGGAGGAGAGCAACTCACTCCCTCCTCGTGTGGTGTATGCTCGGTCGTTCAGTCGTGTCCGACCCTTTGTGACCCCACGACCACTGTAGCCCGCCAGGCTCCTCTATCCATGGGATTTCTCAGGCAAGAATGCTGGAACGGGTTGCCATTTCCTCCTCCAGGGGCTGCTCCAGACCCAGGGACTGAACCTGCCGATCGCCTGTGTCGGCAGGTGGATCTGTGGCCTGTTAGCACTGCACCGCCTGGGAAGCCCCCGCTCGCTGCTTGGCACCGGCAGAGGCCTGCAGTAGCCCCTGGAGGCCGCCCAGGCTCCTGGGCTTGGTCCTCAAGGCTCTTGGCCGCCCGGTCTGGTCTTGCTTCCGGCTTGTTCCCTCGTTCTCTCCCACCTCCTGGCTTTGCGTAGGCTTGTTCCTCAGCCAGACATGCTCTGGCCCCTGCGTGCTTCCCTGCCTGTGGCCCTGGCCTGACTGACTATGTGCCAGAGCACCTGGCACCTCTTGTGCCCCTGCCTCCCCAGAGAAGCACGGAGCTGCTCACGTGTCTGTTCCCGCTGGGCCTGTGAGCTCTTGGAGGCCCGCAGCATGCCTCCTTCACGTTCACGTCCCCTCGCCTGGCCCAGCACACAGGAGACCTTCAGTAAAGCGTCAGTGATTAAAAGAATGAAAGAGGAGACAAAGCATATAAGCCAAACAAGCGAAGAATGAATGAATGAACACATCAAGCAGGACGTGGCTCTCGTGCAGCAGAGCCCAGCCTCATGGCCATGCAGTCAGTGGGGACAGGCCTTCTCGGTGAGAAAGTGGGGTCAGGGATGGCACAGATGCTGTCAGCCCGCCTCTCCCCTCTTCTTGGGGAGGGGCCTTGGTCAGGTTCCTAGGGGGTCCTGAGGACCAGTGACCTGGACTCCTTGGAGAGTCCCAAAGCTGGAGGCAAAAAATCAGTGAAGATGTAGGTGGGATGGGTCTAACGGTGAATCCAGGCCTGCGAATCCCTGGCCTTCGCTGCAAGTGAAGAAGCACTCGGGCAGCTGCGGTTCCACTGACAGGAAGGACGCAGTGTTAGTGCGCATGGGACTTAGAGCAAAGGGTAAGACTACACAGGAGAGGAAAGTGAGCTCTCAGTGAGTTGGAGAAGTGGGCTTGCTAGAGACCAAAGATTTAACAATTGCCTCTATTCATCCTTCTACCCTGCAGACTAGATCAGGAACTCCCTGAAGACAGGAGTCTCGTCCAATACCTTTCTCTTTTCCCAGGACTGAGCACAAACCCTGTGTGTGTTAGCCGCTCAGTCGTGTCTGACTCTGCCACCCCATGGACTGTAGCCTGCCCCTCACCTCCGTCCATGGGATTCTCCAGGCAAGAGAACTGGAGTGGGTTGCCATTTCCTTCTCCAGGGGATCTTCCCAACCCAGGGACTGAACCCGGGTCTCCCACATTGCAGGCAGACGCTTTACCGTCTGAGCCATATCGTATGGGCATGAAGCCTAGAACTCAACTGATACGGTAGAATGCATAAACGGATGGATGGCTAGATGAATGAATGGACCAACGAATGACAGACTGACAGCTGGACATGCAGTGGTAGATACACAGATGGAAATGTGGATGAGTAACAAACGGATGGGCTGATAAATGGACATATAGATGGCTCAGTGGGTGGACAAATGGGTGGATGGATAATGAAGTGGAGTTGCTCAGTCGTGTCCGATTCTTTGCGACCCCGTGGACTGTAGCCCACCAGGCTCCTCCGTCCATGGGATTCACCAGGCAAGAATACTGGAGTGGGTTGCCATTTCCTTCTCCAGGGGATCTTCCCAACCCAGGGATCGAACCCAGGTCTCCCACATTGCAGGCAGACACTTTAGACTAACATAAATGGATGAATGAAGAGCTGGATTAAACTGAGAGACAAATGAATGTACGGCTGGCTTGATGGGTGAATAGATGGATTGACAAAACAGATAAGTAAATGGATGGGAAAATAGATGAATGGATGGACAGACAAGAAAAGTTTGTAAACTAGGAAGACTCGATTGACAGTCAGGCATTGGTAAGGGGTGGGGAAACAGAAATCTGGGCTGGGAACAGAGATATGGAAGGCACGGTGATCTTTAGGAAGCTGGGAGGGGAGGGTGTAAGAATCCTCCTGGTGGAAATGAAGCTGGTGGAAGGAAGGAGAAACCAGCACGATGCTGACGACCAGGCCCCAGGGCCCAGCCCCAGGCTGGGTAGGACCGAGCGGTTGGGGGCCTACGGGCCCAGGAAGAGCCAGGCCTGGCAGTAAGCTGGACCAGAGCCCTCGGCCAGCCAGGCTGACCCCAGAGCGTGGAGGCCCCAAGAGGACACCCTTACCAGCTCCGATCCCCCAAGGAAGTGACTGTTGGCCATGTGGGGGGTCTCAAAAGTAGCAGGCATCTGCGGGGTTCGGGGTGAGAGAGCCTCCACAGGCCCCGGGGGGCAGCAAGGCCCTCCTTGTGTGGTGCAGCCAGCCTTCCGCCCTCCCGTTCTCCCGCCCCACCCCAGCCCTCAAGGCCGCCCCTCGCAGTCCCGGCTTCCTCTGGGCAGGGGGCCTGGCCCCCTCAGCCTCCCAGGCCAGCCCCTGGAGCACCACCTGCCCCAGCCGGCCAGAGACTTCCTGTAGCGCAAGAGATTTATGCAAACGGGACGGGCGGTGATGTCACCCCAAGGGGACTATCTCCCAGTGGCAGGCCTTCGATAAAATCAGGAACTTGTGCTGGCCCTGCAATGTCAAGGGAGGGGGCGCACCCAGGGCTCCTCTAGCTCAAGGGGCAGGCCTGAACCCTGCACCCGCCCCGAA
>SJYT01081599.1:226118-237131 GCA_006410635.1 Cephalophus harveyi | reverse complement strand
CCCACCCCCCAACGGGGCGCCCCATCCCCAGGGGCTCCGCACTGGCCCCCACCGAGGCAGGGGACCTGACTGGCTCGGAGCTCGGCTGGATGTTACAGGCGTGCAAAATGGAAGGGTTTCCCCTCGTCCCCCCTGTGAGTATCGGGACTCCTCCACCAGCCCAGCCCGCGGCCCTCGGACGCCCGCCACCTGCCCACCAGCCCGCCGCCTGCCTTCCCCTATCAGTGGGAAGTTGGTGTTTCCTCCCTGGAGCCCCAGGGCCTGAGACCCAAGCAAGAGGGCCATCGGCCTCCTTGGAGCAAGCACGCCCCGGCGGGCTGAGGGCCGCGGTGGGGCTGTGATCGATGGGGCCTGAACGGTTATTTATAGATGGGGCTTGGGTGGCAGCCGGGGTTCCATGGGCCTGGGGGGCCGGGCTGAGGGTGGTGAGGGCAGCGGGGAGCTGGTGGCGGAGGAGCAGGAAGGCTGGCATGGAGGGAAGCCGGTCTCCGGGACGGTGAAGGGCTGGAGGGCAGGAGGCAAGAGGCCAGAGGTCCGGGCCCTGGACTGGGTGCTCCTGGAGACCGAGGCTGCCTTACACCTGGGTCCCCGCCACCCAGGCACAGAGGACGTGCCTGTTGACCCGAGAGGTCTGGGCCTTGGGCCCCGAGTGGCGGAGGCAGAGGCGGGAGCCGGGGCAGCAAGGGGAGCGGAGGCTGGCCAGGCAGCTGGGGCTGGGACTGCGGAGAGGAGGGCAGAGCCTTCCTGGGGCTGAGATTGGGGCTGGGGGAGGACCTCGTCCAAGGAGAGACGGGAGTGAGGGCAGCGGCTGAGACCGGAGGTGAAGAAGCAGGCGTCCCAGGGGACCCCAGGGACGGCAGGGTGGCCGTCTGGGGCAGACCCCCTCCGCTCCCGCTCTCAGTGACAGTTGCAGCCTCCGGCAGGTGTCACATCACCGGGCCCCTCTGAGAGGACCCCTCTCCCCTTTCCTCACCCCCTTCCCCACTCAGCCGGGGATGGGAAGCCCTGGGGGGTAACTGGGAAGGGCTTGGCCGGGCCTGCCCATCTGACTCAGCTTTCCCGGCTTGGAGGCAGCTCCCTTCCCCCTACCCCCGGCCACCCCACCCCAGGCAGGCCCAGAGCCCCAGGGAGGCACCCCAGCTTGACACCCTTCTGTGGGGCTGTGCTGTCTGCAGACCCAGAGCCAGGCTCCACGCAGGGCCGGGCGCAGATGGGACAAGCCAGCCGGCTTCTGACCTGGCCCTGGCCCCCCCACCCCCACCTGGAAGATGGGGGAGATAGGCAGGGGGTGATGGGGGGTGGTCTCAGGAAGAGCCCACTCTGCCTCAAGACAGCCAGAGGCGCCGGGGCCCGGCCACCCTGTCTCTGACCCTTGACCTCTCAATCCCTGAACCCCAGCTAAAGCTGAGGGGGAGACACGTCCTCCTGGGCTCCACGCTGGCCTCCTGGGCCCCCTGGCCCAGTCCAGGGGCAACGCAGAGTCTGTCTCTTATACACATCTAGATGTGTATAAGAGACAGATACTGGAGTGGGTTGCCCCTTCCTCCTCCCGGGGATCTTCCCAACTCAGGGATCGAACCTGTGTCTCCTGCGTCGGCAGGCAGATTCTTTACTGCTGAGCCACCTGGCAAGCCCATGTTTATCTACCTATTTACTTAAGAGTTAAGAATGGATGCAGTAAGCAGGCTAAAACTAATAAAATGTTACATACATCACTTATATATTAACTGAAAAGTCTCTTTTGACTTCAAAAGAGGTAAGTCAAAAATTTCTGTGTGTACTTCAGTAAAAAAAATAAAAGTGAAAATTTAAAAATTAAAGAACTATCTGGGCACCTGCATTGATAGCATCTAAATAACTATCTGGTCTCTTGTCCAGTGAGTTAAGATAGAAAGCTGTGGCATTTTCAATATTACTTATAATTGAAGGAGTTTTTGTTTCTGTTTTAGGTAATTCCTGATACTATTTATTAGTGTCTGCAGGGAGGTGCACAAAGATTTTTGACTCAGCCTGTGTTTGGTTGTGGTGATTTTCTTTTCACTGTCAAATCTCTTAACTGTCGAGATTAGACTTGGAAAATTAAATACCGAGAAAGAATTTGTAACATTGTAGTGTCTCTCCCTTTGAACATTTGCTTCTGCAGAAGCAGGCCTTTCTCCTACATGGTTTTCGTGTAAGGCAGAAAAATGGGTTTTGTTCTTTACAGCTGCTGCTGCTGCTGCTAAGTCGCTTCAGTCGTGTCCGACCCTGTGCGACCCCAGAGATGGCAGCCCACCAGGCTCCGCCATCCCTGGGATTCTCCAGGCAAGAACACTGGAGTGGGTTGCCATTTCCTTCTCCAGTGCAGGAAAGTGAAAAGTGAAAGAAGTCGCTCAGTCGTGTCCAACCCTCAGCGACCCCATGGACTGCAGTCTTCCAGGCTCCTCCGTCCACGGGATTTTCCACGCAAGAGTGCTGGAGTGGGGTCCCATTGCAGCTGAAGGATGTTTTTTAGAAACAAGCAGAGGTAAAGGCGTGAGGACTGCCTCCTGGAGCCAGCATGGCAATCCCGCCAGTCCTGACAATGAACTTTCACTCACATCTTCACCCAACCATTCCAGTAGACACTCCTCTCTAGGTTTCCTGCCAAAAAAAAAAAAAGCACTACTCTTTGACCCAGTATTTCAACTTTGGGGCATTTATCCTAGACGTACACTTGCATGTGTGTAAATTAGCAAATTTTGCCTATTGCAGTATTATTTGTAATAGCAGAAGACTGGAAATGACCTGAATATCCATCAGTAAGAGACTGGTTAAATAGCTTTTTTTCAAAGTGGGGGGGGAGAGGGATGGGGAGACGGAGGGAGGGGGACCAGGGAGTGTCTCTGGAGGAAAGGGGAGGAGGGAGAGGCCCCCAAAATCATGGCCTTAGCGCTGCATGGGGGGAGTCCTGTAAAGTCCATCGGTGTGGACAGCCAGCGTGGGGGTGGGGGCCCTGAGCCGGCCTGGGACCTGGACATTGGGCAGCGAGAGAGCCTGGGGGCCTGGGGGGCTACGGCAGGAGGACAGGCCTGTGTTCTGGGCGATGGGCATGCAGGAACGTAAGTGACCGAGCAAGGACATGGGCGTGAGTGTGTGTGTCAGCGCGCTTCGAGGTGAGGGAGTGTGGGAAGAAGTGTGTCAGGGGGAGTTTGTGTGCATTTGGGGGGTGGTTTAGGCACGTCGATGTGACTGTGAGCGGGTGTGTGAGGCTGGGACCTGGGCATGCAGTGCAGCGTGAGTATGAGGTGGCTGGGGGAGCCGCTGGGCTGTCCCCTCAGACCTGTCTTCTTTTGACCGCTGACCCTCCAAGGTCTCTGTCACCCCCTTTCCACCGGAGCCAAAGCTCTTGCACCCCTGGGTCCCCCGCTTGCGCTCTGCGTGGCCTCTCCCAGTTGCAAGCAGAGAGAGGGCTGTAGGCCTGATAAAGGCGCTCAGTGTGGACCCAACATCCTGGGGGGGTCCTGCCAACCTGGTTGGGGTCTCCCCGCCGCACTCCAAGTTCTGACCCCCTCCTCTCTCAGCAGCCATCGGAAGACCTAGTTCCCTATGACACGGATCTCTACCAACGCCAAACGCACGAATATTACCCCTATCTCAGCAGTGATGGAGAAAGCCACAGCGGTGAGTAGCAGGCCCCGCCCTGCCCCAGCTTCCCCAGCCTGGCCTGGCCCCGGCACCGCTGCGTTCTGGGGAGGGAAAAGCATACCCTTCCTGAGACTCCTTTGGAATCCCGAGGATCGGATCCAGTTAGCTCTCAGGGACATGAATTCTCTACCCTAAAACCCCACGCTCCTGCTCCCCACCAACACCCCACACCCGCAGCGTGCATTTCTGGAGCAGCCTTGGTGTGCAGGCACGGGCGAGCTTCTTCCCTGTTATATCTTCTCATCCGATCCTTTCGGCCTGTTTCCACCTGACGAAACAGGTGGAAAGGCTGCGGGACTTGTACAAGGAGGCGCACTGGCCGCTGGGGCCCAGCTCTGTCTGCTCCAGGCCCAGCGCTTTCTCTTTTTTTTTGGCTTCACTTAGTCGCTCATTCATGTCCAACTCTTGGGGCCCCATGGAACTGTAGTCCACTGTGTTCCTCTGTCCTGGGGATTCTCCAGGCAAGAATACTGGAGTGGGTTGCCATTTCCTCCTCCAAGGGATCTTCCCAACCCAGGGATCGAACCCGCGTCTTCTTCTCCTCCCCCAGTCCCCCATCTTCCTCTCCATTCTTGTCACCGCCCGTGACCCTGAACTCCTCGATGGTGCAGCCCCAGTCCCTGCTGCGTGTGACTAACAGCGTTTGTCTATTGACATTTGGGCTGGATACTTCTATGCTGTGAGGTCTGTCTTGTGCCTTGTAGGGTACTTGCCAGCATTCCTGCTTCTGCCCACTGGACGCCAGCGTTACTGCCAATCATGACAACCAAAAATGTCTCCAGAATTGCCAAATGTCCCCTGGTGGTGGGGGTAGGATGCAGAACTGCTCCCATTGAGAGCTGTTCATTCAGCAGAGGCTGAAACCCTGTCTGCTGGTGGTGGGGGTAAGGATGGGGCCTGGGCCAGGGCTTTTTTCTATCTGGGTCTAACTGCCCCCCACCCCAAAGCCCAGGCTCAATCCTGAAGCAAATTCAGGGAAAGGGAGAGAGACCTTCAGTGTCTGGAACCTGGGCAGGGGGCTAAGAGAGGTCACCGGTGGTAGATCTCGGCGTATTGATGGAATATCTCTGAACCAAAGGCAAAGTGGCCTGGTTACTGGGTCTTCACTGAGGGATTCTTCAGAGGGTCTGGAGGCCTGGGCAAGCCAGACAGCGGGGTGTCTGCAACCCCAGAGGGACAAGCATGCTCTGCCACAGCTGAGGAAGGGCCTCACCTGCGGGCCGTTCACACCTGGAGCTCCATTCTGCCAGCACACCTCTGGCAGTGTAAGCCTGATGTCTGTACCTAGGGATGCCATATGTGGCAAGTCCTTATTTAGGGCCCTCACATCCAGATGGCAAAGCCTGCAAACAGTTTTGCCTGGAATTCACACCTGACATCCATTCTAAAGACTATAACTGGAAACCATATCTTGGGAGTAAGGGGTGGACATCCTTCGAGGCCATATCTGGGAACACAGAGGCTCCTTTCAAAACTTGAGGACTAGAAAGACTTTAAAAACATTCTGCCCCCCGCCACTTCCTTTAAAGTTTTATACTTCTACTGGTGGCTCAGAGGTTAAAGCGTCTGCCTCCAATGCAGGAGACCCAGGTTCGATCCCTGGGTCGGGAAGATCCCCTGGAGAAGGAAATGGCAATCCACTCCAGTATTCTTGCCTGGAGAATCCCATGGACGGAGAAGCCTAGTAGGTTACAGTTCACGGGGTCACAAAGAGTCGGACACGACTGAGCGACTGACACGACATGACACGACAAGAAATGCATCTTTTCTGGGGAAAATCCAGAGACAGTTTAGAGAGTCTCCCTCCTCCAGCATTACCTCCAGCTCCCACTGCCAGGATTGGGGGCTGACTCTCCCTGACTCAGCACCAGCTCTACACCTGCTTCTACCCAGTCTGGGACCTAAGCAGGTCCCTGCTTGAGGACTGGTGCCCCCTGGTGGCCCCAGGCAGCAGGACCGCTCAGGTCCTTGCAAGCTCAGGGCTGCCTCTGACCCCTTCTAGCTAGCATCAGGGATCGTTTCTCCCCTGGCCTGACCCCTTCTCAGTCTTCCTGGGTCTGGGTGCCTTTCCTTTGGGTCTACCGAAGCTGCATTCTCCCTTCCTGTAATACAGGGGTACTATTTATATACTCTAGAAACCAGGTAGGCCTGGGGATGGCTGATGGAGTGAGCACTGTAGAGAAAGCCAGCAGGTCAACAGGGACTGGAGAAGCACAGAAGGTTCTGTGACATCAACAGGCTCATTTTCCGATGACCCAGTCCGCCATTCACCCAGCCGTCCGCTCCCCTCCCATCCACCCAGCTGCCCCACAGCCACCCATCCTTCCAACGCTTGTTGTCCAGCCCACTTGTCCACTCATCCCCTCTCTTGTCCATCCGCCAAATAGCCCCTGATTACATGTGGTGGACCTGACCCTGTTCTAGGCGCTGGATTTGCTACAAGGAGCAGGCCGGGCAAGGCCACTGCCCTCATGGAGCTCACGGTCAAGTGAGAGAGAGATGGGGAACAGCTGAATTAGCAGACGTGCTCTAAAGACGCTCTGTAGAAAGCAGAGTACCGTGAGTCAGGCTCTGCCATCTGCACGTGAGGGTCCTAAAGAAGGACTCGCCACAAACGGCATCTCTGGGTGCAGATGTCAGGTTTAAGCCCAGGGGTATGCCCGCAGGACGGAGCTCCAGAGGCGAACGGCCTCCAGGTGAGGCCCTTGAGTGGAAATCTGAGTGTCCTGAAGGCACACAAATGCACAGACAGGGAGGCACAAGTGTTCTAGGAGCGGGAACAGCAGGTGCAAGAGCAGGAGGGACCTGGGTGGGGACCAGGGTGGGCAGGGAGCACAGGAAGCAGAAAGGACAGGAAGGGAGGCCAGTCTGCAGGGGAGGACCGCACGGGCGCGAGGGCTGCAGCGGGAGCTTGTGTTTCCCGCACCTAACGGGAAGCCACTGGAGGGGGCTGAGCAAAGAAATGACACGATCTGAGTAACCTTGTGTGTGTGTGTATCTGGTAAATATCCAAAGAAATTATAGATGTTTAATTTTAATTATTCAAACAAGAAGTACCCGTTGCAAACAATTTTAAAATACAGTAGCATATGAAGGAAAATAAGTCGGCAATGTAATGTCTCTGCTTTTGAAAATGCTATCTAGGTTGGACATAACTTTTCTTCCAAGGAGTAAGCGTCTTTTAATTTCATGGCTGCAGTCACCATCTGCAGTGATTTTGGAACCCAAAAAAATAAAGTCTGCCACTGTTTCCACTGTTTCCTCATCTATTTCCCATGAAGTGATGGGACCAGATGCCATGATCTTCGTTTTCTGAATGTTGAGCTTTAAGCCAACTTTTTCGCTCTCCTCTTTCACTTTCATCAAGAGGTTTTTTAGCTGCTTATCATTCTCACCCTGCACTGATAGCCATCTTGGTCTATTCTAGCAGATACTTTATTTGACGGTGTATAATCCTGTATGTTTGCAAGTGTATACATCCAAGCATATCCTCTTCATTCAGAAATGAACTGTGGTATCATGCTGTTCTGCAATCTGCTACTTTTTACATAAATTTATCAGAGTTGTTTCTCCATGGCCTATCCAGCGCATCAGAGACAGTTAAAAGCTATTTTTCCAGTCTTTCTATTACAGAGCACTGGAAGTGTATACATGAAAGTTTGAAACAGAGACTGAGAACAGCATTTATTTATTAATTCACAAACATGTATCGAGGACTTTCTGTATGCCAGGTGGAGAGGGATCTAGCTTGATTTTTTACTTAATCTATTGTACTATGAAAGATGAGTATTTGACTTTCTAGTTATTTATAGCACACACACATACTTCTTCACACATACCAAAATAGTTACAGTAACTTTTCCCCTTTTTTTTCATTTTATTGCTGTTAAGATATGCAACAGAAGTGTGTGAGTTTAAGGTGTAACAGCTAATGACTTCACACACCTATACATTGGGAAATGATTACCACATAAGTTTAGTTAATATCCATCCCCTCATACAGTTACAAAATTTTTTTTCCCTTGTGATGGGAACTTTCAGGAGCTACTCTCAGCTTTCAAAGTTTCCATGCAGCAGTTAGCCCTAGCCATTCTGTGCATGGCATCCCCAGGACTTACTTCTCTCACAACCGAAAGCTTGCACCTTAGACCGCCAGCGCCCAATCTCCCCCACCCCGCCTCACTTCTGGCAACCACCAATCTGACCTCCTTTTCTGAATTTTTTTTTTTTTTTTAAAGATTCCACATATAAGCGAGACCATACAGCATTTGTCTTCCTCTGTATTCTATTTTTAATATATTTTTTTCACTTTTTGGCCATGTTCCACCTGTGGGGGCTTCCCTGGTGGCTCAGAGGGTGAAGAATCTGTCTGCAGTGCAGGAGACCTGGGTTCGATCCCTGGGTCAGGAAGACCCCCTGGAGAAGGGAATGGCTACCCACTCCAGTATTCTTGCCTGGAGAATTCCATGGACAGGGGAGCCTGGTGGGCTACCTTCCATGGGGTCACAAAGCGTAGGACACGACTGAACGACTAACACTCAACATTCACGTCATGCGGGCTTTTAGTGCCCTGATCAGGAATTCAGCCCTGGTCCCCTGCACTGGGGGCATGAAGTCTTACCCACTAGACCACCAGGGAAGTCCCTCTGTCTGTATTCTAAGTTTGTTCAGTTGACATCTGAATTTTCCGTGGTTTAGAGCATGTGAATATTGCTCACAGCTGAGCCACGCTGCGCACTTAAATTACCTGTACTTTCTCATCACTGTGTTTCTGAGGGCTGAGCAGCAGTGTCGTAGGTCCCCACCCCGCAGCCAGGCTGCTGGGAGTCACGCCCCATCTCCCCATTATCGGGCGGGGTGGCCGCAGGGAAGATGTCTCACCCCTCTGGGCCTCAGCTTCTCACTCATGAGACCTACTTCACAGGACTGCCCTAAGGATGGAGTGAGCTACTCCATATGGGAGGCTTAGAAAGTGAAAATTACATAAGGATTTGTTAACTCATGGCATTATGCTCTCCTAAGAAAGGTTGTCTGGGAGGGAAGGTTTTCTTGCTGTATGTGTTACCTGCTGTTTCCATGGTCTCACCTGATTCACACTAGTCTGGCTCTGTATAGAAATCTAAGTCAAAAAAAAATTTTTTTTTCTCATTGAAACTGAAAGCATTTCTCTACTGTCTTCAGGTTACTAGAGTTTTTCTTAGGAAATCTGATGTCACTCCATATCCTCTTTTTTCAATGTAACCATTTTGGGGTTTTGTTTAATTTTTTTCCTGTTTAGTTTTGTTTTATCTCTCTGGAAGTTTTTAGTGTCTTCTCCCAATACCTAGTGGTTCCAGTGGATAAGTTGTTTTTTTTTTCTAAATCACTCTAATTTCTGGGTGGAGAATAGCTGGAGAGGAGGCAAGAGCAGGAACCCGGGGGAAGCCCGGGAGGAAACCACTGGAATGATCCAGACAGGAGATGACAGTGACTCGGCCAAGGGTGGTGGCAAGACAGACAAAAATGAGCAGATGGATTCAGGATAGATTCTCAAGGTAGGGCTCATAGCATTTGCTGTTTATTAAGTTGTGATTAAAATGTATACAGTATAACATGTACTATCTTGACCATTTGCACATGTACAGCTCAGTGGCTCAAGGACATGTTGCTGCGCTCCATCCCCACCATCCAGCTCCGGAACTCTTTTCATCTTGCGAAACTGGCAATCCGGACCAGTTAAACAGTGCTTCCCGCTGCCCCCTCCCCTCAGCCCCTGGCAACCATCATTCTGCTTTCTGTTGCTACGACTTTGACTGCACTCAATACCTCATCTTAGCGGAAACATGCAGTGTTTCTCTTTTCGTGACTGGCTTCTTTCAATTAACATATAATATCCTCCAGGGTCGCCCGTGTTGCAGTGTACATCAGAATTCCTTCCTTTCTGAAGCTGAGTAACATTCCGTCGTGTGGATATACTACATTCTGTTTGCCCATTCATCTGTTGATGGACAGTGGGTTGTTTCTGTCTTTTGGTTGCTCTGAATAACACTGCTGTGAACACAGGTGTTAAATGCCTCTTTGAAGATCCTGCTTCCAGTTCTTTGAGACTCTATGCCCGGAAGTCGGGTTGCTGGATTGTAAGATAATTCTATTTTTAATTGTCTGAGGACCAAGCATACTGGTTTCCCTTAGTGGTCGCACAAGGATTCCACTGCTCCACATCCTTGCCAAAATTTTTTTCTGCCTTTTTAACCATTAAAAAAATGAAGTATAGTTAATTCACAATGTCATGTGTTCAGCAAAGTGATTCACTGATTATATATATGTATGTCGTCTATGGGGTCACACAGAGTCGGACACGACTGAAGTGACTTAGCAGCAGTAGCAGTAGCATACATGTATATATGTGTTCTTTTTCAGATTCTCTTTCATTCTGTTATTACAAGATAGTGAATGTAGTTCCCTGTGTTATACAGTCGGCCCGGGTTGTTCTGTTTTTTGATAATAGCCATCCTAATGCTATTTGCAGTGGGATTGATGGAGGAAATAGAGTTCCAAAGTATGACCATTCTCTCCATCATTCCATCTTTCTATACACTTTTCATCTTTTCATCCCACAGATTCATAGTTTATTATTATTCACATACCACAGTTTATTCACAGTCTTCTAATCATCCATTCATTTCATTCACCTTCCGGAGTGTCCTTCCTTCCTCTACCAAACCTTGCTTCCATCCCAGGCACATTGCCAGGTGCTGTATGATGAATAAAACACAGGCCCTGCCAGATTTATCTTTTTTAACAAACGAAAGAACTAAAATCGTAATAATTAGGATACAGTGTAAGAAATAATAAGGATCGTGAGACCTGGAGCTCTCTGCTTGCTGGGACCTCAGATTCCATGTTTGAATACTTTGCAGGAGGGCTGGGATTAAGGAGCTCTTGTCCAGTGGTCTGTGATTTCCTGCAAAGGTTTTTTTCCCTCATTCTTTGCTTTCTTAATTCCTCATCTTCCTTCTTGGTCTTGATCTTACTTCTCCTCTCCTGGTAAGAGCCATGGCTTCAGGCTGGGGTTTCCGCTTGAAGGAGATAAGGTCAACTGAATGACACTTCAGTTCAGTTCAGTTCAGTTCAGTCGCTCAGTCATGTCCGACTCTTTGCGACCCCATGAATCGCAGCACGCCAGGCCTCCCTGTCCATCACCAACTCCCAGAGTTCACCCAGACTCAGGTCCATCGAGTCCGTGATGCCATCCGGCCATCTCATCCTCGGTCGTCCCCTTCTCCTCCTGCCCCCAATCCCTCCCAGCATCAGAGTCTTTTCCAATGAGTCAACTCTTCACATGAGGTGGCCAAAGTACTGGAGTTT
>SJYT01081599.1:138340-224424 GCA_006410635.1 Cephalophus harveyi | reverse complement strand
CCACTGTTTCCCCATCTATTTCCCATGAAGTGATGGGACCAGATGCCATGATCTTCGTTTTCTGAATGTTGAGCTTTAAGCCAACTTTTTCGCTCTCCTCTTTCACTTTCATCAAGAGGCTTTTTAGCTCCTTTTCACTTTCTGCCATAAGGATGGTGTCATCTGCATATCTGAGGTTATTGATATTTCTCCCGGCAATCTTGATTCCAGCTTGTGTTTCTTCCAGTCCAGTGTTCCTCATGATGTACTCTGCAAATAAGTTAAATAAGCAGGGTGACAATGTACAGCCTTGACAGACTCCTTTTCCTATTTGGAACCAGTTAAGGCTTGCATTTTTTGTGTGGGGGGATTGTTTTGAATATCATTTTATTTTTGTCCTAGTGACATCTAGGTGTTAGTGACACAAAAACCTGAGTAGCAATAAGGATGTGTGGGTAGGGCTTTGGTTCCAGACTGGAAGCTGGTTTAGAGGGTGGAGGTGAAAGACGTTGATGGCTTGATGAATGAAGGTTCAGTGATGGACGGATGGATAAATGGATGGATGGGTGGGTTAAATGATGGATGATGAATGAGTGAATGATGTGTAGATGATATCTGGATGATGGATGGGTGGATGGCTGGATAGACGGATGGATGGATGAGAGATGGATGATGCTGGATGGTGGATGGATGATGGACAGATGGTGAATAATGAATGAGGGGTAAACGATGGTCGACAGACAGATGGATAGTAGCAGTCCATAAATTCTGTCACCATAAGCCTCACTTAAAGCTTTCACTAGCTGTCTTGGTCCTCAGCGGTGGTATGGCACAGGGATAAGAGTTTAGTCCCTGGAGTCAGACACAGGTGGATTTGGATCCTGACTCTACCAACAACTATCTGTGGGCAAGGGACTTTATGTCTCTGAGTCACAGCTTCCTCATATGCAAAAGGAAGATCAGACCATAGTGGCCACTTTGTCAGAGCTATGGTGAGGACTGAGTGACATAATGTGGATTAAGTACTTAGAACAGTGCCTGGTACATAAAAAATACATTAAAAGTAAGCTTTCACTGGTCATCTAACCGAATATTGATTGAAGCCTAGTATGTGTTGAATGCCCTACAGGTTGCAGAAGGGAGGGTCCAGAGCTCTCTCCGGATATGTGAATGACACTATACTCCTGTATTGTAACTTTTCATATTTATTTATTGGCTGCGCCTGGTCTTAGGTGTGGCACACAGAACTTCGATCATCATTGCTTCATGCCTGGTCTTTTTTTTTTTTCCAACTGTGGCATGTGGGATCTTTTTTCTTTTTTTTTCTTTTAGTTGCAGCATTCAAAGTCTTAGCTGCATCCTGTGGGATCTAGTTGCCTGACCAGGAATTGAATTCTGGGCCCTTGCATCGGAAGCACAGAGTCTTAGCCACTGGACCACCAGGGACGTCCTGACACTATGTCCTTCTGAGGAGCAGAAAGTCATACTAAGGGGACATAAGTTGCAGGAGAGTCTGGGTGACCTCTCAAAGTGACAAGCAAGGATTTAGCAAAGCATTCCTGGGCAGTCATCTAGGAGTAAGGTCCAAAGAGCTCAGAGTGCTGACCTTTGCATAAGGATGGACTCGTGGCATGATGTTCCTCCATCTCTGCCTGCCAAACAGTGTTTATTATATAACTGCCCGAGCACTCAAAATCAAGGGTAGAGGAAAGGTTTCTGTTGGGCCTTTTAAAACCTTAATTGTAGCCCAAGAGTTTCTGTTGCAGGTTTCAGCGACGCTGGGACAGGGTTCCTGAGCCTCAGTGAGCAAACGAACCTCTGCAGGGCGCTGTGAAAGGCCAGACGCTCCCGTCTCCTTCCGGCGTTGCAGATCGCATGGGTCTCAGATGGGCCCCAAATCTGCAAGCTTTTCTGGCCCCCAAAGTGACTCGAACCGGGGGCTGCTGACACCTGCTGTGGGAAGTGCTGGCCTCAAGCTGGGACCACCAGAACAAGCCCATGGTCTCATGTGGAGCTGGGACAGAGGTGGGGACTGAGAGAGAGAACTCAGAGCCCCCAAGCCAGAACTGAGTAGGAGGTACTTCCCTAGAGGTCAAGTGACTGAGATTCTGTGCTTCCAATGCAGATGGCACGGGTCTGATCCCTGGGAGGGGAACTAAGGCCCCACGTGCCACACGGCACGGCCAAAACCCAACCGCCACCCCCCCCAAAAAAAAAAAACCCAAAAAGACCTGGAGTAGGTGTGAGGATTTGAGGGGGAGGATAAAGCATTCTATAAAGATCAGGAAGTTCCCCTGGAGAAGGGCATGGCAACCCACTCCAGTATTCTTGCCTGGAGAATCCCTGAAATGAAGGAGCCTGGCTGGCTACACTCCACGGGGTGGCAGAGTTGGACACCATGAAGTGAGTTGGCATGCATGCATGGGCAGGATAAGGCATTCTATGAAGAAGGCAAGAAGGCAGGAGAAGGCAAAGTGGGAAGGGCCTGGAGTGGGGCTCCAGGGCACATCTACAGCTGAAAAGGAACCTGGGTCCACTCAAGCGCCCCAAAGCCCCAGAGAGCCCCATCCATATAGACAGAGCCAACTCTCTCTCAGCAAGTGGAGAATTTCTGGGTCTTATTAATGCAAAGCAAGATGAAAGGACAAAATAAGTGTCATTTTGTTTTCCCTTCAGATTTGGATGATTTGGTGGAGGAGAGTCAGAGTTCCTAAGAAGCTAGGATTCATGCATTCACTCAGGAAGTGCTTGTTCAGTGCCTACTGCATAGCAGTTCAGTTCAGTTCAGTCGCTCAGTCGTGTCCAGCTCTTTGTGACCCCGTGGACTGCAGCACCCCTGGCCTCTCTGTCCATCACCAGCTCCTGGAGCTTACTCAGACTGATGTCCATTGAGTCGGTGATGCCATCCAACCATCGCACCCTCTGTCGTCCCCTTCTCCTCCCACCTTCAATCTTTCCCAGCATCAGGGTTTTTTCAGATGAGTCAGTTCTTCACATCAGGTGGCCAAAGTATTGGAGTTTCAGCTTCAGCATCAGTCCTTCCAATGATTATTCAGGACTGATTTCCTTTAGGATGGACTGGTTGGATCTCCTTGCAGTCCAAGAGACTCTCAAGAGTCTCCTCCAACACCACAGTTCAAAAGCATCAAGACACCTACTACGTCTAGGCACTGGGAATATGAAGGTGAAAAAAACTAGTCCTCTGCCCTTGGTACAACCTTGGAGTCTCAACCTGAGCTTCTGGGAGAAAGAGACAGCCAGGATCCCTCAAACTATTTCTCTGGACCATGGGCAAAGGTGGCAGAGAGCAGGGGAAGATGAGGAATTGATAAGTATTAAAGTATCTGCTATTTGCTCAGGTGCCGATTCAGGCTCTCTAAAGACAGCATTCAACATTCATAATAATTATCATTATAAGGACAACGGATGTGTGTGTGCGCACAGTCACTTGACTCTTTGTGACCCCACAGACTGTAACAAACCAGGTCCTCTGTCCATGGGATTCTCCAGGCAAGGATACTGGAGTGGGTTGCCATTTCCTTCCAAGGGATCTTCTCAACCCAGGGATCGAACTTGTGTTTCCTGCAACTCCTACGCTGGCAGGCAGATTCTTTACCACTGAGCCACCTGGGAAGCCTGGAATAATAGTTAATGTTTATTGAGTCTTATTTTGTGCCAGGTTCCATTTGAAGTGCCTTGCAAGCATTAGCTCATTTAATCCTCACAGCAAGCCTATGACATGAGCTGGGTGTAGTTATTAGCCCCATCTCACAGCAGAGGCAAGAGGCATAGAGAAGGAGAACGACCTGCCCAGTGTCACTCAAGGGTGAGTGGCAGAGCCAGCATTCAAACCCAGCTCCGCCCCAGTTAGCTCCCCTATGCCATGCGGCTTCCTGGAAGTGGGAGTCTGGACTGTGGGTTCAAATAATTCCACATATGAATCGGACCTCAGTAACCGCCCAGCTGGGTCTCTGACTTGCAGAATCAGAGGCTCGGGGAGATAAAATGTCTTGCTCAGGGTCACAAGGCAAAGCCACCACAGAGCAGGATTGGAAAATGAGTGAGTCTTCTGAGCGCCAGTGCAGAGCCAAGACAACACGTGCCGTTTCTCCAGGATGCGTGAGCAGCGACGTGTTTGTGAGAGAAAGAGGGGGGAGACAGACACACAGACACGCACAGGCGGGTGGTGGCGGTCCCCCCGCAGGCCCTGTGCCAGTCCCTGTCTCAGCATCCTGCACACTCCCTCTCTGGGTCACACGAGAAAAATTCCTCTTGTCACTTTGTCACATCTTCTTTTGGACTCCAAGTTGTACCCAGGAAGTCCTCAGATGTATGGTGGTTTTTATTCCTGGAAAAAGTGCCCAGAGTAACCATGTTGAAGACCGGCTCTAGGCCCAGGCAGGGCTCCCAGTGGCACGGAGCTGTTCCCCAAACTCAAATCCACCCTACCGCAGACTCTGAAAGTACCCACCAGGGGCTTTCCGGGAAAGCCTCGGGTGCCGCGTCGACCTCCCGGGGACTCAGGGGCAGCTCCCCAAGGACACGGCCTTGGAGGGGGCTCAGCGGGAGCTCGGCCGAGGAATGTCAGCCCTGTGCCTCTGCAGTCACACCTCGGCCGTGTGACGGGGCAGTGAGCTGGGACTGCGGGCAGCCAGTCAGCTCAGGAACCTCTGCTGTGTCTGAAGGGGAGGAGAAGCGACCCCACACACTCCCAAGTGCAGCCTCTGGGGCTAGGGGGTTTTACAAATGTGAACTTGCGTGGGTCCTCCTAGTTTCTAGCATCCCTGTTTGACAGAGGGGTCAATGCATGTGCCTGAGGCCACAAAGAAAGGAAACAACCCGGATTCAGACTCTGGCTCAAAAGCCGGCATCCTTGTGATGGGCAAGGGAGGCAGGGTAGACTAGTTGTTGAGAACAAAGGCTTTGCTCCAACATGGCCTTTGACTGGGGGAGGGTCATGTAGCCTTTCCAAGCCTCAGTGTCCTCATCCACAGCATATTCTGAGTATTCTAAAGTCCCTCAGTCGTGTCTGACTCTTTGCGACCCCATGGACCGCAGCCCGCCAGGCTCCTCTGTCCATGGGATTCTCCAGGCAAGAATACTGCAGTGGATTGCCATGCCCTCCTCCAGGAGATCTTCCCGACCCAGGAATCGAAAGCAGTTCTCTCGCATTGCAGGCAGATTCTTTACCTTCTGAGCTACCTGGGGAAGACCCATCTATGGAATTGGGGTTCGGAAAATATCAGGGTGGGTGGTGCTGCGATTTATGCCAATCTGCAGTCCAGAATGGCGGTGGTGATTATGATAGGGGACATGGCCTGGCGCTATTATTTTTATATATACTATTATTGTTATATATATATATTAACATACAGTTACTATATATGATATATACTATTATTGTTCATATAATATTATACGCAATCATAAGCCCCTCCTGCTTTGGCCCGCAGACCATTACTGGGACTTCCATCCACACCACGTGCACAGCGAGTTCGAGAGCTTCGCCGAGAGCCACTTCACGGAGCTGCAGAGCGTCCAGCCCCCACAGCTGCAGCAGCTCTACCGCCACATGGAGCTGGAGCAGATGCACGTGCTCGACACCCCCGTGGCTCCTCCCCACGCCAGCCTCAGCCACCAGGTGCGTGCCTGCAGGCCCGCCCCGCCCGGCCCGGCGCCTGCGGTGAGGCGGGCGCTCCGCAGGAAGCTTACTCAACCCGGCTTCCTGCCCCACAGCGCCAACGGTGGCCGGAGCCCCAACGGCTGCCTCCTGACCCCCCGGCTGACCTCGTGACCCTGCAGCCCTTATCTGCTCTCACCCCACCGAGGACAGAGCCCGGACCATTCCCACCGCCCCCCCCACCCCCACACACTGGTCCTTCTGACCCCCGGGGGCCTCATCGCGGGCCCTCTGAAACGCCGGGGCTGGATCCCCCACCCCGTTCACTGGCTCCTCGTGGGTCTGGCATCCAAGTCACTGAGTCCTGAAATCCGCTGACCTCTCCATCTCCCCGCTGACTCCCTTTCCCGACCCTCCTCCTCAGCCCCTCACCCAGGGCAGCTGCCTGTCCACATGGCACCTCCCGCCGCCCAAACCAAGGAGACAGGCGGGGTGTCAGGAGCCACTTTGTCTCCACAACTGGCACCCTGTGTGTGGGGACCCCGTCTGACTCCGTAAGAAGCCCGACCTCCAGTGTCCCCAGCCTTCTCCCGTATCCCTCTTCCCCTCCCTGGCCACCCCGCCCCAGGACCCCCTCTTCTCTCACCCCACGGAGCCCCCTACTTGGCCGCCTTCAGCTTTGCACCGTCCCTCAGGGACCCCAACCCTCCTTCTGCCTTTCCAGGTCTCCTACCTGCCCCGGATGTGCCTGCCGTACCCCTCGCTGTCTCCCGTCCGGCCCAGCTCAGATGAAGAGGAAGGGGAGCGGCAGAGCCCCCCGCTGGAGGTGTCCGACGGGGAGGCCGACGGCCTGGAGCCAGGGCCTGGCCTCCTGCACGGGGAGACAGGTAGGGGACCCAGCCCTGACCCAGCCTGGGGCCAGCCCTGACCCTGGCCACCCTTGTGCCCCGTCTCCACCCCGATCAAGGCCCACGGACGCAGCAGCAGAGTGCTTGCGTACGGGCGTGTGTTCCCCGGCGAGGGTGGAGGCCTCTGTCCCCGCATCCGGGTCTGAGCACGTGCACTGGGGGCCTTCGCATGCGCCCCGCTGGCCGTAGCCCCGCCCCTGCGACCACCCCAGCGGGAAGGGCAGGAGGGGCGGTCCCCCGGCACGGGGAGGCGGGCTGTGTCGCTGCCGCGGGTGCTGATCGTCTCCGGCCGCAGGCAGCAAGAAGAAGATCCGCCTGTACCAGTTCCTGCTGGACCTGCTGCGCAGCGGCGACATGAAGGACAGCATCTGGTGGGTGGACAAGGACAAGGGCACGTTCCAGTTCTCGTCCAAGCACAAGGAGGCGCTGGCGCACCGCTGGGGCGTCCAGAAGGGCAACCGCAAGAAGATGACCTACCAGAAGATGGCCCGAGCGCTGCGCAACTACGGCAAGACGGGCGAGGTCAAGAAGGTCAAGAAGAAGCTCACCTACCAGTTCAGCGGGGAGGTGCTGGGCCGCGGGAGCCTGGCCGAGCGGCGCCACCCGCCCCACTGAGCCCAGGCCGGAGCCTACCGGGCCCGCCAGGCCGCCCCGTTGGCCATAGCATTAACCCCTTCGCCTGGGCGGCCGGACACAGGAGGGAAGCTCCCAGGGGCCAGGGGCGGGTCGGTGGCGGGCCAGGCCTCGCCTCCGCGCCCACCCCCTCCTCCTCCAAGCCCCCTGCGCGCCTCACACCCCCTGCTTCTCCTCCCACCAGGGCCCTGGCCCCGGTTCCAGAAGGCCATCTGGGCGCCTGGCCCCAGCGAAGGGTCAGCTTGCTTAGTACAGGGCACACGGCCTTGGGAGTTGGAAGCCATCATTATTTGTGTATATTGAACCCTTTTTTTTTCAGTGACCCTCTCTCCCCACACCTCTCCCCCATCAGCATTCTCGAGAAACCCATTTACCTAAAGTTATTCTCAGGCAGTTCTCTTCAGCACGGAGACCCTGTTTTTAAAATCTTTTGTGCACCTTGTCTGACGCGCCCCACCCCCGACGTCTGATCCGCAGCCTTCTCGTTTGTCCATTGTGCGTTTACTAAGGATCCCCGCCAATGCTGGACGCTGCAGACCTCAGGATGGCTGACACTTTGTCCAGCTGTCCAGTTTGTCCAGACAGTTCACACTGCCTGACCAGCAGTCACGATCCATGAAAGGAACGAATTCTCAGATGTTCTTAGCGGAATAAATCATTAAAAAGCTCTCTGTACCTGATAAATGGCTGTTTTTTTAATGCTTCAGTGAGGCTCAAACTCATTGACTCTTTCTGTTATGAGCCCAATGTTGATGATGATAATAAGGGCAACAACACTGGATATTCTAGCCATTTACTGTGGGTTAACCTTGAGAAGTGGGATCTAATGCCCCATTTGATAGACTGGGAAACTGAAGCTAACAGAGGTCAACCCATTTGTCCAGGGTTAGGCATGTAGTGAAGGGCTGCCAAGGCCGTGCGAGGTGGGAAGCCTCTTGTGTCTGGAAGCAGGTAAAGTGCAGCTTGGCCAGGAGCAAGGACGAAGCCCCAGAGCTCCGGTGAGCAGCAGAGCAGCTCACGGACTCCCTGCTGGCAGGACCCTGACACAGGAGAACTCCTCCCACGCACCCTGGCGTCTGGTCGCGCTGGCCTCTGGCCCACAGCAGGGGAGAGACAGAAAAACATGAGCCATGAAACTCGTAAGGGTTTTGCTTCCAACAGTTGCAAGAAGAGGTGGCCGACAGCCTGGGAGTGAGGGAACTCTCATCAGCAACCCGCAGACCTCAGAGAATCCAGATTCTGGGGCCGTTTGTGTTGGGGCAGACACCCTCTGGAGTGGCCTGAGCCCTCAGCTGGGGAAACTCAACACCCCTCCATGGATCTCTGAGCCCCGAGAGAGGGAGAGTGGAGCTCAGTCTCTGAATTTTTATGGATTATTTTAAATATTTGGCTGTGTCATATGGGATCTTGGTTCCCCCACCAGGGACTGAACCTGGCCCCCAGCAGTGAAAGCGCAGAGTCCTAACTACTGGGCCACCAGGGAAGCCCCAAAGTCCCGATTCCTTCTGAAAGACGGCCCAGGGACATGAGATGCAGTTTAAACATGGTTAAAATGGCAGAAGAGAATGGATTTATGTTGAAAGGGATGGCAAGTGTTGACCACACAGACAATTCTTGTTTATAGAATTCCTCGCTCCTGACGATTTGGGGGGTCAAGGCAAATGACCTTCCCTGATAGTGGGTCTTGCTCACAGTAGGCCACATGTGATTCGCTCCTTCCTGTGGAGAGGCTGATGTTGTTTGCGACTTTGGCGGGGTCGGGGTGTGGAGGCAGTTGCAGGGGTTCCGAAGGACACTGAGGGAAGCCAGGACTCGGAGTCTGTGGGTGTAACCATCACCCGACGCGGACGCCTCTGACCGACAGCTTCAGGATTCTGGGCCCCGCACACTCCCACTTTGGTGGGGGAGGGGGAGGGGCCAGGGGCCAGCAGAGAAAGCCAGGGCCACACATTCTCCTGGAGAGCCCTTGATCTCGGGAATTTGTCTATATTTAGCAGGTGGCCGGGCAGGGTGCAGATAAGGCAGGTCTGGAGAGGGGGCGGCCCCTTATATAGTCGGGGACCGGAGCCCTGCTCAGGGTCTCTTTGGGTGGCCCGTGCTGCTCGGTTCCTGCTGTGACCTCTCTCAAGATGCCTGAGCCAGGGAAGAAACCAGGTAGCGCCAGGCCGGGGCTGGGGGCCCACCGTGGGGCAGGGAGGGCCGGGGGCATCCTCGGTTAGGGGGTGGGCCCAGGAATGAGCTCCTGAGGGGGTTCCCAGGACAGGGGCTCTGTCCTCCTGGGTGCTTTTTCGATTCTCAGTTTCTCCTTCTCATCGTTCTGATGAGAGTGAGGGTAAACCAGGGTCAGGGGCCCAGAGGGGAGACAGCCAAGGCAGGAAGCCCCCAGGGCCATCGCCCCACTCTCAGGATGCCAGGGGACCCCTTCCCCACCTGCATCCCCATCTTCTGCAGCAAGGTTAGGTCCTGGCTTGCCTTTTGGGGAAAGGCTGCTGCAGGAGGCACCCCAGGATGGCTCCAGACTCGAGCCCGTCTCCCTGAACACCTTGGACGGGCCCCTCCCCTCTATGGGTCTCGGTTTCCCCAACTGTACAAAGAGGGCTTCGGTGGGTTGCTTCCTGTTCTGAGAGTCTCTGCTTTGCCAGCCTGCGCCCCTGTGGCCCCCACACCAGGCATGGCCCCCCCACTGAGGTGATGCAGGGCCTCTGCTCTGGGGAGAGGGTGGGCAAGAGGTCCCTGAGCCACCGCCAAGGGCAGAGAAAGTCACAGCCCGGAGTCCCCGCCCTGGCCTTCCAAGGTTGTCCAGGTCAGGGATCAGCCCCCCAGCCCCAGCCCTCTCCCAGGCCAGCTTTATCTCACTTGCTGATTCCCAGCCCCAGGCCCTTAGAGGACAAATTTAGCCATGTCCAAGTAGGCAGAATGCTGGCCCCTTGCCAAGGGCCCCAGCTGGTGGGGGCTGGGCTTCCACGGGCGGAGAGGGTGGGCTCTTCAGGGACACACCTAGCAAAATTCCTCAGGCCTGGCTCTCCCACTTCCTGGCTGTGTGACCTTGGGTAAGTCATTTAACCTCTCTGAGCCTCAGAGCCCTCCTCTGGGGATAGCTGCACCTACCTCGTGGAGCTGTTGGAGCATTAAATGAGGTGATCCATTAAAGCACTCATCACCTTATTTAATAAGAGGGGATGTAGGAGTGGGGTGCAGGGGCAAGCCAGGGGACCCCTGCAAACTCCATCGGCCCCTCAGTCTCCGCCTTCAGCAAGAAGCCACGGTCCGCAGAGGTGGCCGCCGGCAGCCCTGCCGTGTTCGAGGCTGAGACAGAGCGGGCAGGCCTGAAGGTGCGCTGGCAGCGGGCGGGCAGCGACATCAGTGCCAGCGAGAAATATGGCCTGGCAGCCGAGGGCACGCGGCACACGCTGACCGTGCGGGATGCGGGTCCTGCCGACCAGGGCTCCTACGCGATCATCGCTGGCTCCTCCAAGGTCAAGTTTGACCTCAAGGTCGTAGATGCAGGTAAGCGCCCGGGCAGCCTTCCCTGAAGTTGGAGCAGCCCCTCCAGCTCTCTGTCAACCACAGCACAGGAGCTGTCTTCCCACTTTCTTGCCTTGGCCCTGGGTGAGCCCTCAGCCCGCCGTGGCCTTTTCCCGTTTTCTGTAGCGAGACCTTTCTGAGTGTCCCCGCGAGGCTCCCTGGCCCATCTGGGCCGTTCTGGAGGTGGGGGAAGTTCAGAGATGAGTCAGACGTAACACTGACCTCCCACTGGACACCCCCACACAGATGGGAACTTGGTGGGCTGGGTGTGCTGGCAGGGAAGCCCCGCAAACCTGTGGGTGTGTGCCGAGCCCCAGCCCAGCCTGACGGGCTGGACCAAGACCCGAGCCTGGAGAAGGAGAGGAGGGATGTTCAGGCCGACTCTCTGAGATGAGGGCACAGAAGGCTGGTGAGGGCAGGGAGAAGGTGAAACGCAGGCTGGATGGACTTCCTGCAAAGACGGGAAGGACCAGGGACAAGATAACCGGGGCGGGGGGCAGGGCAGCTCTGATTGGAAGCTGCTCCACAACCCCCGACCTGATCCCCTCCAGGGAAAGCGGAGCCTGTGTCAGCCCCTGCTCCCGCCCCCACCGAGCCCCCTGAAGCCCCGGGAGAGGCCCCAACCTCTGCCCCTGAGATGGCAGCAGGCGCCCCTAGTCCTGAAGGTGAGAGGAGCAAGGCAGGGAGGCCGGGTCGGTGGATGGGGGTGTCCCAGGGCAGGTCTCAAATGCCTCTGCCCACAGGGTCCACCTCAGCGGCCCCCGAGGGCCCCAGTGCCCCTGGCGACCCCATTGGCCTCTTTGTGACGAGGCCACAGGACGGCGAGGTGACCGTGGGTGAGTGTGGGGCTGCTGCCCCAGGGGGCGAGGAGGCGGACAGAGGCAAGGGCGTCCCCCAAGCTCAGACGGTCACCCCTCTCCTGCAGGTGGCAGCATCACCTTCTCAGCCCGCGTGGCCGGAGCCAGCCTCTTGAAACCACCCGTGGTCAAGTGGTTCAAGGGCAAGTGGGTAGACCTGAGCAGCAAGGTGGGGCAGCATCTGCAGCTGCGCGACAGCTACGATCGGACCAGCAAGGTGGGGCCCGCGGGTGCAGGGTCACGGGGACGCACCGCGAGGGCACGCGGAGAGCCCCTGGAAGGCCCAGGGGCACAGAGAGGCAGGGGGCACTGTGAGACCTGAGCCACAGAGGAGGTGCAGAGCAGGGTCGTGGAAAGCCTGCAAAGCTGGTTGGGGGGTCAGCGGCACACAGTGAGCTTGGTGAGGCTCCGAGGAGGGTTATTGGGGGGCATAGAAGGACATGGGGGCTCAGAGGCATGGTAGTCTCAGGTGTGTGCTCAGTCGCGTCCGACCTTTGCGACCCCACGGATAGCCCGCCAGGCTCCTCTGTGCATGGGATTTCCCAGGAGTGGGTTGCCATTTCTTCTTCCAGGGGATCTTCTCGACCCGGGGGTCAAACCCATATCTCCTGCATTGGCAGGTGGATTCTTTACCACTGAACCACTAGGGAAGCTATGATAGTCTCAAGGGGGCATAATAAAGCCTGGGGGGCACCAGTCAGTGAGGGTGCAAAGACCCCATACGGAAGGCTATCAGAGCTCACGGGGCCCTTGATGAGCAACCACGACGATTCTCTACACACACAAGGAAACCAAAGCTTGAGAGGTTGCTGTTGTTGGTCCAGGTCACTCAGAGCCAGGCCTGGAACCTGTGCTTTGACTCCCAGCCTTTGCTCCTCCCACTCTTCCACAGTCCTGGCCCAGGCAAGGGGGCTTCTGGAAGGGTAGGGTGGACATGTTCAGTTGTGTGGGCAGTTCCCTGAACAGAAATGCCTTTTTAGGGGGGCTGAACTGCATGGCTCTCAGAATCCCTAATCGGGGATCCAACCTGGGCCCACTGCAGTGAAAGCATGGAGTCCTAACCACTGGACTGCCAGGAAATTCCCCCCAATGCCTCATCCTAAGCGAATGCCACTTGCCTTGTAGCCACTCTTGATTTCTATTTTATTACCACCCTGTGCCAGCAGATGGCAATGTGTCTTGAGAAGGGGCCCTGTTTTTATGCATCCGAAACTGAATGGATTCATTTAAGCCCCGAGGGGTGAGAAGGTCGGTGGTCCTCAGCCACCCAGTCTCCTTTTGGGTGCAGGGTCTTGTCTCCCGGCCTGCAGCCTCCCCTGACGCCTCACTCCCACAGGTCTACCTATTTGAGCTGCACATCACGGATGCCCAGGCCTCCTTTGCCGGTGGTTACCGCTGTGAGGTGTCCACCAAGGACAAATTTGACAGCTGCAACTTCAACCTCACTGTCCATGGTGAGGGGCCCTGTGGTGTCTGCTGGGTTCAGGCTCCCTGTGGGTCCGGTCCCCACCCCCGCCTCCACTTCCCAGTACTACGGGGGATGCTGAGGCCTGGCCATACGCCCGCTGATCACATGCCCAGTGCTATTCACACAGAAGCGTGCAAGAAATACTTCGGGGCTTCTAGGGTTGGGGTGGGGCTTGACCTCAGATCTCCTCTGGGTATCTTCTTGGTGTCTGATGATTAGGCACTGGTGAAGAGGTGAAGGGTGAGTCGAGAGATGGGAGGGAGATGAATCTGGAAGGTATTGGAGACCATGAGCTGTGCCACGCCCGTGGTTCCTCAACACGGTTTGGGAAAGGTTCAGAGGGCAGGTTCCTGGGACAGATGCCCACTGTCAAGGGGTCATAGGTGGGCAGGCCTGTGATACCAGGAGATCCCAGGGCAGGGCTCCTGGGCAGGCCCCCTCTAAAACCTTCCCCCTGACTCTCATCCACCCTCTTTGAGACCAGAGGCCGTTGGCCCCGGAGATGTGGACCTCCGATCAACTTTCCGCCGCACGTGAGTGGCCCTCCCTCCTCGGGGCCCGTGGGGGAGGCCAGTGCTGGGGTCTGTGGCCCCTTGGGGTCAGGGCCAGGGTGATGTGGGGGGCAAGGGCTGGGGTGGGATGTTGGGGGTACCAGGACTGGGGTTGATATGGGGGTCAGAGCAGTGGCATACATAGGGCCCAGGACTTGGGGTAATGTGAATGGCCAGGCTGAAATGGATGGGTGTGGAAGAGAGTAAGCTCCCCGGGCAGGTGAAAAATCTGAGTCTTATCCCCGCAGGAGCCTGGCTGGAGGCGGTCGGCGCATCAGGTACCCCTTCCCATCCACCTGTATGGCGACCCCAGGGGCCTGAGACGGGCAGGGCGTGCCCACTCCGTCAGTGTCCCTCTCTCCCTCGCCCCACCCCCACGCCCCCCGCTCCCAGACCCTTCTATTTTTATGCATCCGAAACTGAATGGATTCATTTAAGCCCCGAGGGGTGAGAAGGTCGGTGGTCCTCAGCCACCCAGTCTCCTTTTGGGTGCAGGGTCTTGTCTCCCGGCCTGCAGCCTCCCCTGACGCCTCACTCCCACAGGTCTACCTATTTGAGCTGCACATCACGGATGCCCAGGCCTCCTTTGCCGGTGGTTACCGCTGTGAGGTGTCCACCAAGGACAAATTTGACAGCTGCAACTTCAACCTCACTGTCCATGGTGAGGGGCCGTGTGGTGTCTGCTGGGTTCAGGCTCCCTGTGGGTCCGGTCCCCACCCCCGCCTCCACTTCCCAGTACTACGGGGGATGCTGAGGCCTGGCCATACGCCCGCTGATCACATGCCCAGTGCTATTCACACAGAAGCGTGCAAGAAATACTTCGGGGCTTCTAGGGTTGGGGTGGGGCTTGACCTCAGATCTCCTCTGGGTATCTTCTTGGTGTCTGATGATTAGGCACTGGTGAAGAGGTGAAGGGTGAGTCGAGAGATGGGAGGGAGATGAATCTGGAAGGTATTGGAGACCATGAGCTGTGCCACGCCCGTGGTTCCTCAACACGGTTTGGGAAAGGTTCAGAGGGCAGGTTCCTGGGACAGATGCCCACTGTCAAGGGGTCATAGGTGGGCAGGCCTGTGATACCAGGAGATCCCAGGGCAGGGCTCCTGGGCAGGCCCCCTCTAAAACCTTCCCCCTGACTCTCATCCACCCTCTTTGAGACCAGAGGCCGTTGGCCCCGGAGATGTGGACCTCCGATCAACTTTCCGCCGCACGTGAGTGGCCCTCCCTCCTCGGGGCCCGTGGGGGAGGCCAGTGCTGGGGTCTGTGGCCCCTTGGGGTCAGGGCCAGGGTGATGTGGGGGGCAAGGGCTGGGGTGGGATGTTGGGGGTACCAGGACTGGGGTTGATATGGGGGTCAGAGCAGTGGCATACATAGGGCCCAGGACTTGGGGTAATGTGAATGGCCAGGCTGAAATGGATGGGTGTGGAAGAGAGTAAGCTCCCCGGGCAGGTGAAAAATCTGAGTCTTATCCCCGCAGGAGCCTGGCTGGAGGCGGTCGGCGCATCAGGTACCCCTTCCCATCCACCTGTATGGCGACCCCAGGGGCCTGAGACGGGCAGGGCGTGCCCACTCCGTCAGTGTCCCTCTCTCCCTCGCCCCACCCCCACGCCCCCCGCTCCCAGACCCTTCTATTCATAGTTGGCTCTGTCGTGGCCTCACTGGGGGTTCCTCTCCGCAGCGACAGCCATGAAGACACGGCAACTCTGGACTTCAGCTCGCTGCTGCGGAAGAGGTAAGCCCCAGGGGAGCAGCTCCCAGAACACGTGGCTCCCCGATGCCAGCCCTGTGGTTTTCCAGCTGTGTGACCCCGAGCAGGTCATGCACCACTCCGAGCTGGTTTCCTTGTCTGTCGGATGGGACAGTCCAGGTGCTGGGAAGAGTCAGAGGGCTCAGCAGAGGTTACATCACATGAACTAATATCCTCACACTGTTCCCATGACCAGCCTACACTTGAGTCTGTGATAGCTCTTCCCAATAGGCCCTGGAGACCCACAAGCTGGGAGAGGGCTCCAAAGCCTCAGCAATTGCCCACCTAGCCCCACCCAGTGCAACTGACTCGTGTCCTCTGTGTCCTGTCCCCCCCTCCCCGCCTCCCTTGGACCCTGCATTACGGCCAGTGCTGCTTCAGCCCAGAGAATGAGCATTGGGGTCAAGTGCTTTGGGGGTAGCAGGGCCATCCCCACCAGGGAAGATGACAGATGACAAGGCTGGGGATCAGACTGACCTGGGTGAGGATCTGGGTGAGGATCTCCACTGACTGGGGAGAGTCTCTGAGCCTCTGGCTCTCCTGACACTCACCCATCAGAGCTCAGGAGGAATCAACAAGGCCACGGGTGCCCTGTAAACAGAAAGGTGTGAGTGCAGAAGAAAGTGGAGGCGAGGCCCCATGTGCTGTGGTTTATGGAGGGATGACCCGTGCCTTTGTTACTGAGTCCACACTTGCATTGCATGCTGCATGACAGGCCAGTAAATCGAAGGACAACTTGTTGGGGGCAAAGAATAATGACTTTATTCAGAAAACCAGCAAACCAAGAAGATGGTGGACTAATGCCCCAAAGAACCACCTTAACCCAGTTAGAATTCTGGTATCTTTTCTACTGAAAGGGGGAGCGGGTGTGGCTGGTTATTGCAGACTTCTTAGTAGAATTCTTGCTTTGTTCTTGCCGCCCTTCAGGGAGATTTGGTCACAATGTTCTTGTAAACTTCCCACAAAATAATTGTTATCTTTTGGATTTTTTATCTCCATATAAAGGAAAAGTGTTCTATACCTTTAAAGGTCCAGCCAGGGAGACACAGCCTTAAGAATGGACTGTCATATACTTTATAGTTCAGGGTATGAGAAGGCAATGGCACCCCACTCCAGTACTTTGGCCTGGAAAATCCCATGGATGGAGGAGCCTGGAAGGCTGCAGTCCATGGGGTTGCTGAGGGTTGGACAGGAATGAGCAACTTCACTTTCACTTTTCACTTTCATTCATTGGAGAAGGAAATGGCAACCCACTCCAGTATTCTTGCCTGGAGAATCCCAAGGACGGGGGAACCTGGTGGGCTGCCGTCTATGGGGTTGCACAGAGTCGGACACGATTGAAGTGACTTAGCAGCAGCACAGACAACGTGCTTTTACAAGGGTGCAGAGCCAGCTTGACCAAACACAGGCAACGGAGAACAAGGGTTAGTGCTAAAGGCATGGACTCGATATGGAGTCACGTTTGTTCTTCTCTGTTCTGTCTCTAATGTGTACACTGCCTTTCTTTCCTGCCTGGAGCAGCAGTTTACGGACCCCGCGGTGAGTGTCCCTGGAAGCGCCCCCGCCCCCGCCCTTATCACCCCTACTTCAGCCAGGAGCCCCTCCCAGTCCCTGTCCCCCACACTGAGCACCTAAGGTCTCATGATCCCCAGAACTGGTCCAGGATCCACTCCAGTTCAAGCTGCCACACCAGAAGGGAAGGGTCGGAGGGGCAGAAGCAGCTCCCGCTTGCAGAGGGGAGGGGAGGGGACAGCAAGTCTGTCCTGGCCACGGGGGCCCTGAAGCCTCGCCACGTGGACGCAGGCTGGAGGCCCCCGCCGAGGAGGACGTGTGGGAGATCCTGCGGCAGGCGCCCCCGTCGGAGTACGAGCGCATCGCCTTCCAGCACGGAGTCACTGACCTGCGGGGCATGCTCAAGAGGCTCAAGGGCATAAAGCGGGATGAGAAGAAGAGCACAGGTGAGCCTCCCACGCAGAGCCAGGCGAGGCGAGGGCTGGCTGAGCGCCTGCGCAGGCGCGCGCGCACGTGCACGCACAGCGGCGCGCAGACGCAGGCACGTGCACGCACAGCGGCGCACAGGCGCGCTTCCGGGAAAGAGCGGCGCCCAGCGTGACTCAGAGACACCCGGGCAGGGACCGTCCTCTTCTCTGGGGGGGAAGAGCCGGGGTGCCCGCCTTGGCATGTGGTCACACAGAAAAAGAAAAGGGCAAAGTTAGCCCAGAGATGCCACAGAAGAGGATGGAGCCCAGGCCAGCCCTCCTCTCCACAGCCAAAGCCAGGAGGCCCCTTCTTCCCCGACCCGCCCTTGGGGAAAAAAGTAGCCTGCTTGATCCTCCCAATACCCCCAGAAGGGGAAGAAGCCAGTTAGCCCAGAGGACACCGCCCCCACCCCCCACCCGACCCGGGAAGAGAAAACCCTGGTTAAGCCCCCTCACAGGCAAATGACAGGTGGGTGCAGGTGAGCGCCCCCGGCCCCCACCCCAGGTGGGTCAGAGGCGAGGGCTCGGGCCAGCCCTTCCCCATCGCGGGCTTGACATGGAGGCCCTGGAAACCGAGTGGAGACGCAGGCACCTAGAAGGAGGGCATGAACCTGGGGGTTGCTGCAGAAACAGACCGGAGGGGAAGAGAAGGCCCACTTGTCCCACCACCCGTTCTGCCGAGCTCCTGCCTGTCTGGAAGCCCCAAACCCTAGCTCTGAGCTGAGCAGGTGACGTGGACCCCAGGGAAGGAAGAGAGAGAGACAAGGAGCTGACAGAGATAAGGAGACAGAGTCACCGCAGGGGCCCAGAGAGAGACGTGGGGAGGCAGGACCTTGTCCTCCTGGCCTGGGCCAGCCTGGGGAGCAGGGGGCTGAGGGTGGGGGTGCTCAGCCTTTCAGAAGAAGCTGCAGCCGGCCTACCAGGTGAGCAAGGGCCACAAGATCCGGCTGATGGTGGAGCTGGCCGATCCTGACGCCGAGGTCAAGTGGCTTAAGAACGGACAGGAGATTCAGATGAGCGGCAGGTGAGGGCGGGTGCTGGGGCCGGGGAGGGCTGCTCCCCAACCCTGCTGTCTGTCTCTCTCTCCGCCCCTGCCCTCTGGCCAGCTCTCACAACCTATCTCTGTCTCTCCCCATTTCTCTGGGTTCTGACTCTCGTCTCTGTTTCTTCCCGGCTTTTTCCCTGCTCATTTTCTCTCGATCTCGCTCCTCCCATCGGGAATGCTCCACGGGCCTCTTCTTCTCCACAGCAAGTAAGGTTCCTTGGGGTGGGGGCACAGGGGTCCCGATGGGGGTTTGAGGGGGCACCCAGGGCCCAGGCGGAGAGTCCATGGGTCTCCTGGCGCCACCCTGGCCTTACCCAGGTACATCTTCGAGTCCATCGGCGCCAAGCGCACGCTGACCATTAGCCAGTGCTCGCTGGCGGATGACGCAGCCTACCAGTGCGTGGTGGGCGACGAGAAGTGCAGCACCGAGCTCTTCGTCAAAGGTGGGCCCGGGGCCCGGAGACCCTGAGAGGGGACCCGCAGGGCGGCCCGCCCATCTCGCTCCCTCCGCTTGACAGAGCCCCCCGTGCTGATCACACGGCCGCTGGAGGACCAGCTGGTGATGGTGGGACAGCGAGTGGAGTTTGAGTGTGAAGTGTCTGAGGAGGGGGCGCAGGTCAAATGGTGAGTGCCGAGGCAGGGGGTCGTGGGGCAGGGCCGGGGTCCTGGGGTGTCCCCAGAGGGGGACCTGGCACCTGCTGCCCACCCTTTGGCCAGGCTGAAGGACGGGGTGGAGCTGACCCGGGAGGAGACCTTTAAATACCGGTTCAAGAAGGACGGTCAGAAGCACCACCTGATCATCAACGAGGCGACGCTGGAGGACGCCGGGCACTATGCGCTGCGCACCAGTGGGGGTCAGGCTCTGGCCGAGCTCATCGTGCAGGGTGAGGCCCCAGCCACGGACGGGAATCGAGCAGAGCCAGCATCGAGGCCAGCACGGTCCTGGACATGTCACTTCAACACCTGAAACCTCACTTTTCTCATTCATAAAGTGGGGATGCTGGGGTGACCACCTGGAGAGTGTTGGGAGGTTCAGATGGGCCTGGTTAGTGTCACCCACCCCGGCGCACTTAGGTTCCTGGGTCCACAGCACCGTCACAGGCACACAAGCGTTGCACTCATGTGTTTTCACAAGCCCAGGAAATCTCCGCAGCGATTCCCACCCACCCACACCCTCCCCAGCTCACTGGCTCTGCCCTGCCCCCCAGAGAAGAAGCTGGAGGTGTACCAGAGCATCGCAGACTTGACGGTGGGCTCAAAGGACCAGGCTGTGTTCAAGTGTGAGGTGTCAGATGAGAACGTGCGGGGGGTATGGCTGAAGAACGGAAAGGAGCTGGTGCCTGACAGCCGCATAAAGGTGTCCCACATCGGGCGGTGAGTGTGCAGGGTGTGCCAGGGACACAGCCACAGAGAGCAAGAAACAGAGACTGAGATAGAGAGACAGACAGATGGAGGGACAGACGCATAGAAAGACTGAAGCAAAGAAAAAGAGACAACCAGAAAGAGACGCCTAACCCTGAGAGTGAGCCAGAAACAGAGATTGAGAGACAGGAGAGCAAGATGAACAGAGGGACAGACACACAGGACAGAGACAAAGAGGGAAAGGGATACAGCGAAGTGTGGAGAGGCAGAAGCATACGGAGGGTCCATTGGAGATGGAGGGGGAAGTCGGAGACAAAGATGAAGCAGTGAGAGAGACAGGCTGGGACCCCCAGCCTCTCCCCCAGCTCGTGACCAGTCTGGGCGCTGCGGGGCATGGCTCTGGCCAGGGGCCCTCACTGTCTCCCACTCTCTTACTCACACCCTGAGTAACTGGGCCAGCCCGTGCTGGGCCCAAGGTCACAGAGATTAATGTGATAAGCCCCTGTCCAGTTTCCAAGGGCCCAGCCAAGGGGACATGTCTACACTGCCTACCTCTGAAAGCATGCAAGGGAGCGGAAAAATTCAAAAGCAGAGAAAGACAGCACTCAAAAAAAAAAAAAAAATTATTTTTTGGCTGTTCTGGGTCCTTGTTGCCGTGCACCCTTTCTCGAGCTGCGGCAAGTGGGAGTCCCCTTTGGTTGCAGTGCTGGGGCTTCTCATTGGGGTAGTGTTTCTTTTTGAGGAGGACCAGCTCTAGATGCAGCTGCTTTAGTTTCTCCTCAGCATGTGAGATCTTCCCGGACAAGGGGTCGAACCCATGTCTCCTGCGTTGGCAGGTGAATTCCTAACCACTGGACCACCAGGGAAGTCCAAGAAAACACTCTGCACACCACTGAGCCAGGGCAGGGCAAGAGCTCCCTGGAGCCCTGGCTGGGGTGTCTGGTGAGGCAAGGGGTGCGTGGCCCAGCAGGGTCCCTTGAGCCACCGCTGCCCTCTAGGCTCCACAAGCTGACCATTGATGACGTCACACCTGCAGACGAGGCGGACTACAGCTTTGTGCCGGAAGGCTTTGCCTGTAACCTGTCTGCCAAGCTCCACTTCATGGGTGAGCCGGTGCTGAGGGGCAGAGGGGCCCCTGCCGCTGGGCCCAGCCTGCACCCTGGTGCTACTTGCTCTTCCGTCTCTTGCAGAGGTCAAGATTGACTTCGTGCCCAGGCAGGGTGAGTCTCGGGCCCCAGCTTGCTGCCTCCCCACACCCCTCCAGGGTCTCCTCTCCACTCAGCAGAAGCAAGGAGCTGGGAGTTGGAACCTGGCTCAGCCTGAGGCCCAGCCTCAGCTCTGCCACTCTGACCACAGGCCAGCTGCGGTCTATCTCAGCCTCAGTTTCCTCACCTCTAAAATGGAGACCCTGAAGTGGCTCCCCAATGGGGTGATAGGAACGCTGACCTAAGGTGGTATGTGTGAGCTTGCAGAGGACATCACAGTTGTGGGGTTTTTTTTATTAAATCTTCTTTGTTTTAGGAAGTACCTCTCCTGCATTTAGATTAAACTCTATTCAGGCGTTTTAGGATCTTAACTTCAGGAGACTCGTCCAGGCTGAGGCAGGCTGTAGGTCAGGGCTTTCCAAACAGGGTTCAGTAAGTCTGAGAAACTCTGAACCGTCCGTCTCTCCTACTGCTTGTTGATTCAGAAAGTGCATTGGCATGTCAAAGGCTCTGAAAAGTCCTGCTCAACTTGGTTTAACCCAGGGTTTCTTAAATATTTTCCATGGAAATTTTTTTTTTCTAGGAAGACACTGGTGTTCCCTCAAACACAATCTGAGAAATGCTATCCTAGGTGACCCAGTGTTCTGAACCTCCCTGGGACTTCTGGGCAGATGACAGCGTTTCAGGTGTTGATGGGCAGTGGTTACACAGGGGCATGTTCGTCAGTACTCGTTAAGCAGCGTGCTCAAGTGTTGCCGTTTGATTGTATGCAAACTATACCTCGATAAAATAAATTCAGAAAATAAACCAACACCCAGGGGCATGTGCTTCTTCCAGTTGTCCCTTCTTTCAGAGGCCTGGGGCCCTTCTTTCTCTGACCTGTCCTGTCTCCCTGCCAGAACCTCCCAAGATCCACCTGGACTGCCCGGGCCGCGTGCCGGACACCATCGTGGTGGTGGCCGGGAACAAGCTACGCCTGGACGTCCCTATCTCCGGGGACCCTGCTCCCACTGTAATTTGGCAGAAGACCATCACAAAGGTACTGTGGACCCCTCCCCCAACGCTCCCGTCTGTAAAATGGGTGCATGGGCCCAGCATGCTGCTCACTCCACCTGCGCATGCCCTACAGCTGGCCGAGGGTGGGCAGAGAAAAGGACAGGGTGCTTGGCGGGGTTCCCTCCAGGCCGAACCAGACCTTCCTCCTCCTCCTCCCTCCCTCCTTTCTGTCCTGTTTCCAGGGGAATAAGGTTGCAGCAGGGCCAGCCCCGGATGCATCAGAGGAGTCAGGTGCCGGTGACGAGTGGGTGTTTGACAAGAAGGTGAGTGAGGCTGGAGGAGGCTCGTTTGCCTGCAGTGAGTGGTGTCTGCCCCCAGGCGAGGTCTCTGTTGAGGTGCCCCATCGGGCCAGCTGTGTTCCTGCCCCAGGCGGGGTCTCCACCCTCCACACCCCAGGAAGTCCTCCTGACTTGGGGACTCTCTGGCTCTTGTCTTCCTGAGGCTGCCTTGACTTTGTGCTCCCTCCCCGCGGGGGAGTGGGTCCCTGGCCCTATTCGGTCGGAGTCGCGGCTGGGGCACCACTCCAAACTCCTCCTCCACGCACTGCTCCTTCCTCTGCCTGGCTGAAGTCTTTTGAGATCCTCATAGTAATTGTGTGAGATCATTTCGGTCAGAAAGGGAAACTGAGGATGGAGAGGACAGGTGACTGCCTGAAGTTCTGTGACAAAGCGAGGGCCATGCTCTGGGGCAGGTGGTGGGAAAGGGTCTTGGATTAGATGCTCACACGGTGCAGTTTCCACTCAGGCTGCGTCTCCCCAGCAGACCCGGGCTGAGCTCTGTGCCCACCTCAGGGCTGTTGGTGGCTGCAGAGGTTGCAGGAACCCCTGGGGTCTGACTTGAGTCCCCCCCCTACAACTCTTCCTCCGCCACCAGCTGCTGTGTGAGACAGAGGGCCGGGTCCGAGTGGAGACCACCAAGGACCGCAGCATCTTCACCGTCGAGGGGGCTGAGCAGGAGGACGAGGGCGTCTACGTGGTCACAGTGAAGAACCCTGTCGGGGAGGACCAAGTCAGCCTCACGGTCAAGGTCATCGGTGAGGCGGGGGTCCAGGGGAGAGCACGGGGGCACCCAGGGAGGACCCGTCTGTTCAGTCCTTTAGTCTCTCGGCAGACGTCGCGGGCCCCTCTCAGTCGGTAGAGCGGGTTGGGACTTGGACCCGGGGGCACACAGGCAGTGGGGAGCCGTAGCTGGCTGATTGCAGGCTGGTGACCTGATGAGAACCGCATTCTGGAAAGATGGTGTTAGGCTGTGGGGGCACGGGGGAGCCTGTTGGTTAGGGTGGTGAGGGGATGGGCACCAGTGGCCCCGGCTGGGCAGGGCACGTGAGGGTCCACTCCCCCAGATGTGCCGGATGCTCCCGCGGCCCCTGAGATCAGCAAGGTGGGCGAGGACTCGTGCACGGTGCGCTGGGAGCCCCCAGCCTACGACGGCGGGCAGCCGGTCCTGGGTGAGCTGAGGGCACGGGACCGAGCCCCAGGCGGGCCGTGTGGGGCGGGGGGTTGAGCTGCAGGCAGACCAGTGAGCCTGCCTCCCCTCTCCAGGCTACATCCTGGAGCGCAAGAAGAAGAAGAGCTACCGGTGGATGCGGCTGAACTTTGACCTGCTGCGGGAGCTGAGCCACGAGGCGCGGCGCATGATTGAGGGTGTGATCTATGAGATGCGGGTCTACGCAGTCAACGCCGTGGGCATGTCCAGGCCCAGCCCCGCCTCCCAGCCCTTCATGCCCATCGGTGAGCCTGCCGGTGCAACCAGCCCTGCCCCAGGCCACCGCAGCCAGGGCAGTAACCCCAGCTGCCCTGTGGGCTGCGTTCACACTCCTGTCTTCCTTCATTCCCGTCATCTCACAGGTGAAGAAAGGGAGGCTCTGAGAAGTAAATGACTTGCTCGGGGAGCCCAGCTGGCAGGGGGTGGAGCTGAGACTCACCTCTCCAGCTTCACTTTTTGCATCTGTGAGGTGGGGGTAATGACGATGTCTGCTTCACAAAACTGCTGTTAAGATGAAGTGAGAGCACGCAGGGGGAGCATCTGGCATAGATGTTTCTTTCCCTTGTTCCCCCCTCTCTTCAGCCAGGGTTTGTGAACCAGGGAATGGATAAGGGCAGGGCGGGTGCTGAGGGTGTGAGGGGTGTCTGTCTGTGGAAAGGGCCTTGGACCAGGAACCAGAGCCAGTGCCTTCATCCCTAGGAGGAATATCTGGAGTCATGGTCTCCCACGAGCCTCCGTTTCTGCATCTGTATAATGGGAGTTGAGAAAGTCCCCAGGAGGAATGTCTGGTCATGGTCTCCCGGAGCCTCAGTTTCTGCATCTGTATAATGGGGGTTGAGAAAGCCCCCAGGAGGAATGTCTGGAGTCATGGTCTCCCCTAGCCTCAGTTTCCGCATCTGTATAACGGGGGTTGAGAAAGGAGAGCAGCCCCCTAGGGTGTGGCACTCTTGAGGACCCCTGTTGGTGTCAGGACCCATGAGTCTAGGGGACAGGGTGGCTGGCTGTAGTGGGGCAGACACAGGGAGGGGCAGGGTTTGGAGATGGCAGGAATAAGGTGCCCTGGGAAGAAGGGCTCAGGCCTCCCTCTTTAGGGACTGGCTGCAGTTTCTCAGCTCACTCGTGCAGCACCAGGAAACACCCATGTTTTGGGTTAGTTTTCCCTTAAATTACCTCTATAGCGTCTCCTGCACCGTCTGACAGAAGCGACTCCTAAGCATGTTGGTGTTCTGGGTGTCTTTTTAGATCTTTCTTCTGTAATTGCTGGTGCCGTTTTGGATGTGTGTTTGTTTTTGAGTCTTTCTAGAGACATGTCTTTTAACAAAACTGGGATAACTCTATAGTGCTTGAAGGCCAGTGGAAGGGGGAGGGTTTTCCTGGATCCTTCAGCTGTGCTGACGGGCACAGCCTCGCCCAGACCCCGTCTGCCTCCCCTCTGCCCAGGCCCGCCCAGCGAGCCCACTCACCTGGCGGTGGAGGATGTCTCCGACACCACCGTCTCCCTCAAGTGGAGGCCCCCGGAGCGCGCGGGAGCCGGAGGGCTGGACGGCTACAGCGTGGAGTACCGCCGGGAGGGCTCTGGTGAGGGCGCCGCCCGCCCGGGCCCCCTGCCCCCTGCTGGGCCTGCCAGCCACCGGGAGGTGGGCAGCAGGCTGCGGACCCTGCCGGCCTGGCCGCCTCACCGCCGCCTGTGCCGCGCCTGCAGGCTCGGCGTGGGTGTCTGCCCTGCCGGGGCTGATCGAGCGCACGTCGCTGCTGGTGAAGGACCTGCCCACTGGTGCCCGCGTGCTCTTCCGGGTGCGAGCGCACAACATGGCGGGGGCTGGACCCCCCGCCACCACCAAGGAGCCCGTGACGGTGCAGGAGCTGCTGCGTGAGTGCCGTGCGCGCAGGGAGGTGGGGGCGCCGGGGAGGGCCTGCCAGAGGGAGGAGAGCGCTGGGCAGGGACGAGGGCCGGCCCCCTTATCCCGGGCGGCAGTGCGGGCAGCGGTACGGCCTCCGCCTGGCTGCTCCCTGTCAGTCCTGGGTTCGGACCAGGGAAGGGGTAGGTCGTTGCGCCATCACCGTCGAGCTGTTGTGTGGGTCTCTCAGCTCCGTCAGGCGGTGTTGTCCATGTTCTCAGGACAGAGCAGTGAGGTCGCTTGGGCTCAGGTTGGCCCTGGGGGATCCACCTTCCATTAGTCTGTCACCAGCAAGAGTGGATCGTTGAGGAACTGCTGCTCAGGGTGGACAGAGGAAACCGCAGGGCGCGCAGAGGGAAGGCCTCGATTAGCATCCTGGCCTGCGACAGACTGGCTGTCGGGCCGTAAATAAGTCCCTCACCCACTCTGGTCTGTGCCTGTGTCGCAGTGTGAGGCTCGGTGGCGGCGGGAGCCCTGGGACCTTTGGGGCCGGGGCTGGGCAGCGGGAGGGGAGGGGGGCCCAGCCGTGGTCCTGCAGCCTCATCCCTGGCCTGCGGGCCCCGCCAAGCTGCTCTCCTGTGCCCACAGTGCGGCCTCGTCTGCAGCTGCCCAGACACCTTCGCCAGACCATCCAGAAGAAGGTCGGGGAGCCCGTGAACCTCCTCATTCCTTTCCAGGTAGGGCTGGCCCCTGCCCCAGCTCACTCGCATGTCCTCAGCAGGGCTGGGGCAGGGGCCAGGAGGGCGGGCCAGGCTGGCCGCTGAGCTGTGCTCCCCCACAGGGCAAGCCCCGGCCTCAGGTGACCTGGACCAAGGAGGGGCAGCCGCTGGCAGGCGAGGAGGTGAGCATCCGCAACAGCCCCACGGACACCATCCTGTTCATCCGGGCCGCGCGCCGCGCCCACTCGGGCGTCTACCAGGTGGCGCTGCGAGTGGAGGACATGGAGGACAAGGCCCAGCTGGTGCTGCAGGTCGTCGGTGCGTGGCCTGGGCGCCCCTCCCGCCCCCGAGCGGCGCTGCCGCTTGCCGTCTTGCAGGCCCGGGGCCCCTCCTCTGGGAGGCCCGGAGCCCCTGCCGAGGATGGCGGGCCAGGTCCTGGCAGGCAGGGGGACCCCTGGAGCCTGGCATCCCCTGCCTGTACTGTGTCAGAGGCGTGCTTCCAGCTGTCTGTCTCCTGCAGACAAGCCAAGTCCGCCCCAGGACATCCAGGTCGCAGAGGCGTGGGGGTTCAATGTGGCTCTGGAGTGGAAGCCGCCCCAGGATGATGGGAACACAGAGCTCTGGGGGTACACGGTTCAGAAGGCAGACAAGAAGACCATGGTGAGCCTGGGGCCGGAGCCAGGCTGCCCTTCCCTGCCCTTGGGCGGGGCCCTCCTCTCTGCCCTGGTTCCCTCCACAGTGAGGGTGCAGACCACAGGGGTGCCCGAGAGAGGCCCTGGCAGCGCGGGGAGCCCGCCCCAGGGAACCCTCCCTCCCCTCCCCACCAGGAGTGGTTCACCGTCCTGGAGCATTACCGCCGCACCCACTGCGTCGTGTCGGAGCTCATCATCGGCAACGGCTACTACTTCCGGGTCTTCAGCCATAACACAGTGGGGCCCAGTGACAGAGCCGCCACCACCAAGGAGCCAGTCTTTATCCCCAGACCAGGTGCTGGGCCCTCACTCCCGCCCCTGGGGTGGGCAGGGCCGGGAGGCGGCCCTCTGGGTGCTGAGTTCTCACCCCCACAGGCATCACGTATGAGTTGCCCAAGCACAAGGCCCTGGACCTCTCCGAGGCCCCCAGCTTCACCCGCCCGCTGGTGAACCGATCGGTCATTGCCGGCTATAACACTACTCTCTGCTGTGCTGTTCGGGGCAGCCCCAAGGTAGGGACCTGGGGCGCTGGTCCAGGCCGACACAGGAGAGCGGCCTATGGGCCCCACCTCGAGCAGCCTCTTCCCGGGCTGCCCCTGCTTCCTCTCCACCCCGGGGGTCAGGTCCCTCCGTGAACAGGGCTGAGACACTCCTGCTGGCTCCGTGTCCTCAGCCTTGGCCAGTCTGGGACTCCAGTGGGCGCTCAGAGGAGAAACAAATGTTGGGTCTCCCTCAATCTGAGAGCGCTTCCTCCCACTCTCCCATCTGCAGCCCAAGATTTCCTGGTTCAAGAATGGCCTGGACTTGAGCAAAGATGCCCGCTTCCGCATGTTCAGCAAGCAGGGAGTGTTGACTCTGGAGATCAGAAAGCCCTGCCCCTTCGATGGGGGCGTCTACGCCTGCAGGGCCACCAACTTGGAAGGGGAGGCCCAATGCGAGTGCCGCCTGGAGGTGCGAGGTGAGAAGCCACCGGACCGAGACCGGGTGCCCCCGGGAACGCTGGGCTTCGGCCCTGCTGCGCTGGCCCAAGCTGCTGCTCTGGCTGAGAGAGCAGCTGGCACGGCTGGGTGGTACTGGCCCCTGCACTTGGCTGCCAGAGCTGCTCCCTGAGCCTTCCTGAAGGCTGGGGGTGGGGGCGGGGGCAGGAGCCACACATGGTGCTGGGAGGTTGCAGCACGGGTTCGGCATGGCTGCCTCCTCTCCCGCAGTGCCTCAGTGACCGGGCTGGCTCCCTGCAGATGGCCAGGTATGTGCTCCGGATCGTCCTTGGTCCAGGGGCAGCCACCAGGAAGGGGGGTGCAGGAGGCTCTTAGGGTTTCAGCCCAGCTCACTCAGACGGGAACCTGTGTTACAGGTGGAGCTGGAGCTGGCCCGTATGCCAGGAGCCTGGAAGGAAGCTGGACAGGCCACCTTCCTGCTGCTGGATGTGTGTGCAAGTGTGTACACTGGAGTGGGGGGGGGGCACCCGTAGGGCAGCATAGTCACGACGGGCGGGCACATTCTGACCTCAGGGCTCATGCGGAAGCCTCAGACCCTGTGTGGGCTTTGGAGGTGGGGGCTGGGGATGGGGCTTTCTGCCTGCCGAGCTTTCTCAGTGTGTAAGGGCAATAAAAGAGTGGTGTGGCCACCGAGAGCGGACTTCCTGACCAAGGTGCCTGTTTAACAAGCAGCCCAGGAAAATTTATATTGAAAACAAGGCAGGTGTTCCTTCTCCCAGATGAATTATATTAGGACCAGAACAAGGTCCTAAAGTCACAAACATTAATAGAAGGAACTTGGTCTCCCTGACCTTCCGTTGAGGACACCGAGGAGCTGTGACAGAGGAAAGTGCGCTGTTGGCGAAAGGGCCGGAAGCCCAGGCGCTGCCCCCGCCATCCTGGCAGCCGCGGCCTGGCGGGGGGCGGTGATGGGTGCCCGCGTTTCTCTGCCCATTAAGGCCTGGGGTGAAAGAGTCCCAGTAGGCAAAGAGCCCGCTGACCACCCACAGCTGTGTTGCACGGGGAGAGAGTCCTGTCTGGACAAGACGGGACCAGGAAAGTGTGTGGGGGCCAGGGCCCTACCCTGCTCCCCACCCCAACCCCCGCCAAGCGGTCGGAAGCCCGTCACTGATTTCCTTTTGGGAGGAGGAAGCCAGCAGCTTTCAGAGGTGCTCTGATAGATTGGCTTTTCCACGGTATACAAAAGAAGTTCCACGAAGACTGGTCCAAGGTTGCTTCTCGGAGTCCTGTCCCGCCTCAGACGCTCCTGGTCTCCAGGCCCTGGGGGAAGCCCAGTCCTGACACCTCTCTGGGGAGCTAAGGCCCAGGCCTCGGTCTCTTTCCGGCCTCACTGAATCCCTGCTCCCTGTCAAAGCCCAGTTTGGCCGCTCCCTCTAGTGGCCCACTGGAGCACAGCCACCCTGGGGCCGCCCCTTGGAGCAGGCTGGGGCGAGGTGGGGCGGGCATGGCCTCACCTCCCCGACTGCCTCTGGCCGAGGGTGCCTCTGTGGAGTCCAGGGCCGGCCCTCCTTGTGCCTGGGCTGAGGGACCTCACTGAACGCACAGCAGCCGGGAACCCGCGGGGAGTTGAGGACATTTATTTCACATTCACACCTCTGTACACCGTCTATAAATAGTGTGGAGCCGAAGTATTTACAGTCCCCTGCTGCCCACTCCCAGGCTCTCCTGCCCTCACGCACGAGTGGGGCCTGGACTGGCCTCTCCCCACCCCACCCGGCTCCGGGCGGGGCAGCCCGAGGCCCTGGGGATCTCCTGCCGAGGCAGGCAGGCCACAGGGAACCCGCCGCGCAGCAGCGAAAGGGGGTCAGCATGGCCCGCTGCGGGGGGAGGCTGTGGGAGCAGCCGCCAGGCAGGCCTGTGCGCGTGGGCAGCGGCTGCTGCCTGGGAGCTGTCTGGGGAGCAGGGTGGGCCCCGCTGGCTCTGGTGCCCCCGACCCCTCCCATGCTCACCCACCCCTCACTGGGGGCAGATGAGCCTGCTGGGTCACGGCAGAGAGACCGGGTCTGCCCTCAAGAGCCACGATGTCACGGACAAGAACCACAACAGACGTCTCAACAGCACGCAGCAGGGGGCTCGCACTGCGTGTCCTCTCGCGTTCTCAGGAGCCACTGGCCCGAGATGTGCGTGTGCACACACACACACACACACAAAGACACACACACTCGAGCCCTGAGGGGACAGCAGGCTGGTCTTCTGGGGGAGGGGAGGGAAAGGTGGGAGAGACTAGCTCAGCCCCGTGGGACACGCTGAGACACACACACACCGAGAGCCGTCTAAGCTGCGGCGAGAGGCCTGCAGAGGACACGCTGGGCCACCCTTGGTGCGCTCGGCAGCGTCGTGCCCGGGGCAGCAGCGGGGGGCAGCCTTCGGCCCTCCCCATCAGCTAGAGAGGGGCCGGGGCGGGGTCCTGAGGTCCTCCTCACTGCTGCGGACCGCAGCCACGTACGAGAAGAGACACAGCACGGAGTAGCAGATCTCGTGGGCCTGCGGGAGAGAGCCAGCCGGGTTAGTGGCCGCGGCCGCAGGCTCTGCATCCTCCCTCGTGGACGGCCGCCAGGTGGGAGGACCCTGGCCTCCAGCCGAGGACCCCCGCAAGGCCAGAGCGGGCCGCGGGAGGGGAGGCGGTGCGCCTCTGCCGGGCCAAAGGCCTGCCCCACTCCAGCAGCACCTCTGGCCTCCGGATCACACTCGCCTCAACCACTCGCCATCGCCGCGCGCCCTGCGAGGCCCGCCCCCCTCCTGCCAGAGTCGCCCTGGGGGCCCTCTGCAGACACACTCACCATCGGCGTCTTGTACTTGTGGCTCACCACTTCTTTAATTTCAGGAACTACAACCGGACGGGCAAGAGACAAAACAAGAGAGTTCAACACTTGAGAGCAGCGACGCCACGCTCCCCCAGGCGGCGGCGCCCGGCACAGGGTCCCCGTCCCCTCGGGGCCTCACCCAGCCCCTGCGAGCAGGAGGCCACCGGCCCAGACGCCCCGAGGTCCGCAGTGGCCCCTGGCTCCACGGCCGTGGCTCGACCCATGGGGAACGCCCCAGCCAAGAGCAGGCTGGGCAATGCCCCGCTGGCCGCCGCTCCAGTCCTGGCCCCCCGAGGACCACGGCGGGCGTGCCCAGCTTTCAGCCAGAAGAAGAGCAGTTTCCTAGCCTGTGCCTCGCCTGGCTGGGACCCCGAGCACTCAGCCCCCTGCCCAGCCCCACCCTCCGGTCAAGGCAGCAGACACCCTGTGCTCCCAGCCCCAACAACGGAGGCTCCTGAGGTGGGATGAAGCAGGGGCGGGACACTAAACCCACCAGACTCGGGAGTTTCCTTCCCTGATGGCAGGAGAGGCCCAGGCCTGCCCGTGTGAGGGAGAGCGTCAGAGGGCCCTGGAGCAGAAACACCGAGCAGAAGAGACAGGCGAGGACGGCGCCCGGGGGAAGTGACGGGGAGCCTCAGGCAAGACACACGCAGGTCCACGGCCCGGGGGGCAAGACTGAGACCCCCGGCCCCAGCCCTGCGGGGCTGCTGGGCGGCCAGAGCAGGGAAGCGGTCCAGCCTCAGCCCCGAGACCAGGAGTGGGGGGGCGTCATGCCCCCAGGGGGCCCCTCCTCCTCCTGACCCTGGGAGGGGAGTTTGGGGCCCAGGGTTAACAGGGAGTAAATACACTCGTCCAAGGTAGAACAAGGAGACCAGGTCCTTCTCCTGAGCCGGAAGACCCCCCTGCCCCCCGAAACATCTCTCTGGCAGAGAGAGGAAGGCGTACAGAACCAGTGAGCCAGCGTGGGGGGAGGACGTGGGGAAGGAAGAGGGTGGAGGGAAGGTTCGGGAAGGTTGGCGATGGGAGCGGCTGGCCTGGGCAAAGGGAGCCCGCCCACCGGGCCGAGGCGGCGGGCGGGCTCTGGGGAGGCAGCGCGGCGAGGTCACTTTACCTGCTGGAGAACGAAGGTTTTCATAGCAGCGATGAGGGGCACAAAAGGATGAAGCACAAACACAGCAGGGACTCAAAGCCCCCGGGTGAGAACCCAGCCGCCGCTCAGCCCTGGACGCGGGGGAGCCTGGCTCCCGGCTCCCTAGGCCTGCCTGCGCCCCTGTGCGCAAGCCTCCCTCTGGCTTGGAGGCCGCAGGGACCCTGGTGTGGCCCCGGGGCGGCTGGACGAGGCGCTGGGCTGCTAGAGGGACCGAGGCGGGCTACGTGAGCACAGCTGAGCGGGGCGCGGCTGGGCCGCTCTGCCCCCAGGACTTTCTGACTTCTGCCTGGTCTGGCCCAGCCAGTTGGAGGAGCCCCTGAGCACCAGCGCTGCTCTGGGCCGGCGTTAAGCCGCGGCTCTGGGGCCTGTTCCCTGGCAGCGCCGGCTAGCTTTCCTGCCTCCCTTCTCTCGTCCTCCCTACGCTCCTGCTCCTCCTGACCTCTCTGCAGAGGCGCTTCTTCTCTGTCTCTAGTCCCTCCTCTGGAGCTCCGAGGTTTGAGTTACTGCCATGTGAGTCCAGACCTAAGAGCAAAATAGTGTAATTACCAAATTCCTCCAGGACAAAGACGCCTCGGACTGTATTGCACTTTTTAATGTGATTCAGCTCTATGAAAACCTGCAAGAGAGGGAGGGAGGGAGCGGTAAGGCCCAGAGGGTCGCCCTCCACCTGCAGAGCCCCCTCTCCCAGCTGCAGCCCCACGCCCACACCGGAAACCTATGTCCCGAAGGGAGGGCGCCAGAACCCACACACACACAGCTCAAAAGCGCCAAGAAGCGAAGACAGCAGAAAGGGCAGTACCTTCCGCTCCTGGCCGGAGGAGAAAGCATGGGAGAGAAAGGAAGGTGTTAGTTTTAATGGTCAAAGCCAACCCCGAGGCCCCTCTGCCGGCCTGGGCTGCCTGCCCGCACCCTCCGCCCAGGGCAGCACTGGCAGGACCCAGCGCCCCGGGGCCCCCCGCCCCGGCCCCTCAGCGCTCTACCCCGCCATGCGTCCTCCTCCGGCACAGAGGGCTGGCACGGGCACAAAGCTCTCCTCACACTGTCCTGGGGGAGGTGGGGGCATCTTCCGTGAGACAGGATCCAGGTTCTCCCCGGAATGTGTGGTGCCGGCAGTGACAGCTACCGCTCGTGAGTGCCTACTGGGAGTCTGCGTAAACTGTCTGTCCTCGAGTCTCCGGGGTGGGGCATCCCGCACAGGTGTGGTATCACCACAGATAGGACACCGAGGGTCAGGAAGGTTTTTGCCCGAGGATAACAGCTGGCATCTGAATCTGAGTACATCCTGACTCCAAAGGCCACGCTTTCCCGCCTCAGCAGAGCCCCACCAGGGGGCCACCGCTTCCTCCACTCCAGCTGACTGTCAGGAGGTAGCAGATGGGCCCCGAGGCCAGGATCTCAACGTTAGTCAGGGTCTGACCTCCCCTCTCCACAGCATCTGTCTCCTGGAGTAAAGCCGTAATCCAGACCGGCCCGCACACACTGTAGCCTTAGACGGGAGGTCGGTCTGGGGCAGGGGCGGACCAAGGTGAGGATGGGGGTCATTCACTGAGACGGGTTCTTCAGAAGGTGAGGCTCTGAGGGAGGTCGCGACCCTCAAGTGCAGCCCGAAGCCTGGTCCCCAAGAACTGCTGGCGCCTTCCCGGTCCAGAAGACTGCTTAAGTACACCCTCTGTGGGTGGATCCTCGGGTCCTGAGTGTACTATCTAAGGCGCTACCGTGACCGATAGTAAACGTGCTTCTGCACGTACCCTGCCGGGAAGCCTCCCCAGCACACCGAGCCGCCCTGAGGGCGTCCTTAAAAAAAGAATTAGAATGGAAGCAGGGAGGAAGCCCCCGAGGCCAGGCGTTCCCTGCACACTCGGGTCTGGCTCAGAGCCTCGGGAGGGTGAGGGAAGGCACTTGTGTGAAGAGCCAGGGCTGGGAACGGACCTGGGATGACGCGCGGGCCTCAGAAAGGAATTAGCTTAAGGAGTGTCCACTGAGAGAAAACGTAATGCTGTGTTAGAAGACCAAGAGGAGAAACGGACAGCTCCTACGGTGGAACCACAGGGAGGGCAAGATAGATCGCAAAGTGCTCCCCAGTTGGGGTCGCGGGCCAGCAGGCGGGGGAGTGGGGTCTGCGGAGCAGGGATGAGTGGGGCGCTCAGAGGAAGGAAGAGAAAAGGAAGGATCAGCAGGGTGGAAAGGCGAACTCACACACACACTTCACGCGCACAGGAGGACCAGCTGGCCTAGACTCACAGCGAAACCACAAGCAAAAGCGCACCCTGGAGCAAGGGAAGGGCCGGGAAGACGCTCCCACTCACACTGAGCTGAGGCTGCGGGCGGGCGCGGCCCCTCTCCCCGCCCCCCTGCACCACGACCCCCCTGCCTCGGCTTCGGGGGTGGGGGCAGCCAGAGTCACTGCGCCCTCCCCTCGGATCGCCCTCTGGCCCAGCTGCCCGGATGCTCCCACCAGCCCGGAGGCCTGGCTCCCATCCGCGGGGGAACCTGGACACTGGATGCCTGCAGCGCTGGGGCTGGAAGCCTCGGGCTGCCACTCTAACCCACCTGGTTGTGCATGAACTTGAGGTTGATCCCTTCGAGGGTGACCTGCAGCAAGCCCCCCTCGCCAGTCTTCATGTCCTGCACGGGGAACTCGCCACCCAGTTCGGGCCCTGCGGCAAGAAAGGGAGGGGCGTTATCAGCTAATGGAGGGGGCGAGTCCCGAGGCCCGTGACCTCTGCGGGGCTCTCCGGGGCAGATGAACACCAAGGAAAGTCAACGGAGGCATGGGCTCGGGGCACCCCTCCTCACCCGGCTTGATGCTCTGCTGGCGGGCGGCGGCGCGCTCCATGCTGTCCTTCACGCAGTAGTACAGCTCCCGACACTGCGGCACAGGGGGGCCAGCCGGTCAGACCAGGGCACCGGGCGCGCCACCCCTCTGTCCCTGAACCCAGGGCCTCGGAGGCAGCTTTATGTGGCCCAGGCCGCAGCCAGAGGCATGTGGATGGTGGTGGGGGAGGCCAGCGTGGCTTCCGAAGGGCCCCTTCCCCGCAGGGAACTCGACGTGCGGCCCCCATCGCCGGCCCCGCCCGGACGCGTGGAGCTCAGGGGAGGTACCTTCTTCGTATAGAACTTGTCGAGCTGGGTCTCGGAGCCGTTCCTGCGCCACAAGCACAGCACTTTGGTCTTGGGGCAGTAGGTCATGTTGATGAGCTTCTCGTACCACCAGCGCTCGCACAGCGCCCCGATGTTGCTGCGCAGCACCACGCAGTCGCCACACACCTGCGGGGCGGTCGGCGGCCCTGGTCTCCTGGGTCTCTGCCGCCCCGCCCCGGGGACGGACGCACACCGGGTGCTAGGAGCCTCCCCCAGGTCAGGGTTCTCACCCGACACGCAGCCTGACTGGGGGGAGACGCAGACCCTGAACGGCTGGGCGCGCGTCCACCGGAAGGGTTGCTGGCAAGAGGAGAGGCCGCTGAGACGAACCCGTGGGCCCGGAAGGAGGCCCGCGCCTCACCTCGGGGTTGATTGCCCCTCACACATTCTGGAGGTAAAGTGCGCGGAGACCATCTCCCGCCTCTATCTTTCAATCTTAGGAATCATCTCTTTAGTGACGGGCACAAAGGCAGGGGACTGGGGCAGACTTAACCCAGGAGGAAAAAAAAGGGAAGCGAACACATTTCCTAATCCTGGCCCAACTCCTGTTCTGCATAGATTCTTCTCAAAAATTAATTATACCAATGACACATGGAAATTGCTTAATGCAATTTAAAAAAAAAAGTTATCTAGCACAGGATGATATAAACTAAAGGCGAAATTCTCCTTCACAGAGTTCCTCTTTCTTGCTCAATGTTCTCCCGCAGGCCAATGAATCTGTCCATCTGCCTTCAGTTATGGAGGAGGCAGTTCAGCACCATGGCTAAGAACACTGGGCTAAGATCTGACTGCCTGGGTTTAGATTCCAGCTATCAACTTACTTAGCTGTGTCACTTTAAGCAAGTTAATCTGTGTCTGTATGTCCTCATGTATAAGATGGGGACAGCAATAACTTCATGGAGTTATTGTGAAGATTAAGTAAGTTAATGTGCATAAAATTCTCAGAATAAAGCCAGGCACGTAGAAAGTACCCGAGAGTCAGCTGCTATACCAATAATACAACTGTGATGTAGCCAACAGAATAATAATTCTGCGGGCGGGCTATCTTATCCATCTATCTTATACATAGTTTGACGACCATACTGATGATCCTCCAAGCCTCCTGCATAGGAGACTTGTCTTCCTGAGTCCTGACCACGCTCTGTGTTGATCTCATCCTGCCCAACTCTGGACTCGGCATCTCTTGGGCAACTCCTCCCTCTAAGCTCCTTGAGTAACTGGCATTTCTGTCCCCGCAGCTGCCTGAGCCAGGAATGAAGGCGTGATGTGAGACCCCACCATTCCGCCCCAAACACCCCAGGACACTCTTTCCCTCCCCTACTCCATTAAGCACTAACTCTTCTTCAAGTCTAAGTGCAAAGATCACTTCTGGGCATTACCCACAACGCCCAGGCCCTCTGCTGTGTATCCTCATGACATCTGCCCCCCAGAAATCTCTCATAATGCTTATTATTCTTTACGACACTGGGTGTTTAATTACCTGACTTTCCCAATGGCTTATCAACCCTATAAGGGCAATGGAAACCTTACCTCCCTGATTCACTACTGTAACCCGAAAGCCAGCAAAGCCAGCAAAGTGTCTGGCTGTAATGTGTGCTCCACAAAAACTGCGTGAAAGAATAAGGAACACACAAGACTATCGGTTGTAATCCACCTACACAAGACGTTGCTGGGGTCCAAAAGCCCGAGGAAGAAAAGGGCCGAAGCAGCTGAGTGGGAATTTAGAAACTTGAATTCTACCGTGGCTGAACTCTGTCCTTCTCTCCATCTTTCAGATAACCCTTTAAGAACATCATGTAGGGCCTTCCCTGGGGGTAGAGTGGATAAAAAGCCGCCTGCCAATGCAGGGGATACAAGTTCGATCCCTGGTCCGGGAAGATTCCATGTGCCTCGGAGCAACTAAGCCCGTGCGCCTAGAGCCTGTGCTCTGCAACAAAAGAGAAGCCACTGGCACGAGGAGCCCAAGCCCCACACGCAGGGGCAGCGCCCGTTCGCCGCAACTAGAGCGGGGCCGTGCACAGAGACAAACACCCAGTGCAGCCAGAAACAAGTGATTCTGGAAAGAACGGAGGGCAAAAGACACCTAGAAGAACACACAATTTCTAGGCTAGAGACACAAAGGCAGTAACGTGCCATACTCGTCAATGCTGGCGGAGGTGTAAACTGGTATAGTCTTTGGGATGGCAATGTGGCAAAGCCTATCAAGGCTGTAAATGTATCCAGTGGCCACCTGTATCTGTACAGCTGTGCCCCTCCACTGTCCACCCAAAACTACCACAACGTCGTTAATCAGCTGTACTCCAGTGCAAAATGAATAGCTTTTAAGAAGTTGTAAACATATGTAAGCCTGATCCAGAAATGTCTTTTTTTTTTTAATTTTTATTGGCGTATAGTCGCTTTACAATGCTGTGTTAGTTTCTGCTGTACAGCAAAGTGAATCAGCTGTAGGTATGGCTCGGACCCCCTCTTGCTTGGATTTCCTTCCCGTGTAGATCACCACAAGCACTGAGTTCCCTGTGTTACACAGTAAGCTCTCATTAGCCATCTATCTTATACATAGTTTGACCCAGAAATTTTGCACTAAGAATCTATCCTATAGAAATTCTCATGTGACTGTGTGAAGATTTATGTTCAAGGATGACCGGTTAATCCTTGTTAAAAAAAAAAAGTGGGAGGGACTAGTTCAATACATCATGGCACATCCATAGAACACCTAACGGTTGAGCATCCATTTAAAAAAGACAGATTTCTATAATACGGAGACATACTATCGCTATATCTGTGATACGTTAAGTGAAAAAAGCCAAATTATATAACAATATTTGTAATCTGGTATCACTTTTAGAAACACTGAAATAAAATTCCATATAGTAAGCTGTATTCATACAAATATCCTGAAGCGGAGAAGGCAATGGCACCCCACTCCAGTACTCTTGCCTGGAAAATCCCATGGACAGAGGAGCCTGGTAGGCTACAGTCCATGGGGCTGCTAAGAGGCAGACATGACTGAGCAACTTCACTTTCACTTTTCACTTTCATGCACTGTAGAAGGAAATGGCAACCCACCCCAGAGTTCTTGCCTGGAGAATCCCAGGGACGGGGGAGCCTGGTGGGCTGCCGTCTATGGGGTCGCACAGAGTCGGAGACGACTGAAGCCACTTAGCAGCAGCAGCAGCAGCATTCATATAAATATGCATTTTTTAAAAAATCTGAAAGGATTCAGACCAAATTCTCTAACAGTGGTTACCTCTGAGACATGGCATTGGCAGGAAGTGAAGAAAAATTTTTACTTTTTACTTAATTGACTTCTATATGGTTTGAAACGTTTCCAGCACATACTCTTACTTTTGTAATTAAAAGGCAATAAAGGTGATTTTTTAAAAGTCTGCAAATTGTTATCCAGCGGATCATGCAGCTAGCAGCCTGTGCTGAGAACAGTTAACTCCGATAGCCTCAGAGTAGCCAGGCGCTGACAGAGTGAGCGCGGTGCCCACGCTTTGGAGTACAAGGCGGAGCATCTGTGAGTTGACAGACCCACCCCAAGCTCACCGCCCTCGTCTGAGGCTCCCTGTACAGGGGTGAGAGTGGGTCCTACACGTCAGAGAATCCTCTGCAGAAATTTACTCTGCTGCAGGAGTCCGAAGCAGCCCTCAGCTCCAACAGGCAACTCAGACAAATTCTATCACTTCAAGGGGACATGAAAACAACAGCCTTCCCAGCTATATCACCATGTCAGTTTCCGCTGCAGAGCAGATCCTCACCCTATTTTTGCTGGATTATCTCTTCAAAAAGCTGTGACTGTGAAAATCAAATTCAACTGAACCAAAAGGCAACAGAGTGTTAGCTAATTTCACTGCTTTATAGAGGAGCTATACTTGGCCCCTAAAATTACTTAGAAAGAATCTTAGAATTTTAGAATTAAAAACACAGAAATGAAGAAAACGTGGCCAACTTCCTTCATAATACTGGATTAAGAAAGGATTTTTCTGGCTATGACTTAAAATCCAGAAGCCAGAAAATAAATGACTAATTAATTCAACTATAAAAAAAGTTAAAATTCTGCATGGCAAAAAATACCATAAGTTAAATCAGAAAGTAATGCAGTGCAGAGGTCAGATTCTCATGTGTGAACCCTCAGACCACAAGCAGAGAGCTGACCATGTGAGGCAACCACCTAGTCTTGCCGAAATACTGAAACCAAAACTGAACAAACCTCCAGACTGAACCACTAGTGTGTACAAATACAAGTGATAAAGAAACATGTCACACAGCACTAAGGAGATGCAATCAGCGAAAAACCCTAAAATGTAAGATGGCTCCTCCACAGAGCATATTTTTTCCAACAAAATAAACAGCAACATGGAAGAGAAGCTATATGTTAGGAGATACTTTAGAGTCATAGCAACCACAACTATAAATGCATGTTCTCTTTGACCCAGCTATCCCACTTCTGGGAACCCTTAGATAAAGCTCCTTTCATGCACGAAATGAAGCCGGCACAGCATCATCCGGAGTCACACTACCAACAAGACAAAAATCTGGGCGAAAACCAAGGCTGTGCACATACTGACTGGCGAAATAAAGTATGGTCTGGTTACGTGGTGGAACACCACATGGCTGTAAAAAGAATGAGAACATGCTTTTTGTACTGATACGGAAGATCTCCAGGATATGTTTAAGGAAAAAAGAAAAAGGTTCAGATCAGCAGATATGATGTGCTACCTTTATGTCTGTGGTGTTGGAGAAGACTCTTGAGAGTCCCTTGGACTGCAAGGAGATCCAACCAGTCCATCCTAAAGGAGATTAATCCTGAGTGTTCATTGGAATGACTGATACTGAAGCTGAAATTCCAATACTCTAGCCACCTGATGCGAAGAGCTGACTCATTGGAAAAGACCCTGATGCTGGGAAAGATTGAAGGTGGGAAGAGAAGGAGACAGCAGAGGATGAGATGATTGGATGGCATCACCGACTCAATGGAAGTGAGTTTGGGTAAACTCTGGGAGTTGGTGATGGACAGGGAGGCCTGGCGTGCTGCAGTCCATACGGTCGCAAAGAATCGGACATGACTGAGCGACTGAACTGAATCTTTATGTAAAAGAATAGGAAAATAAGAATTTATGTTTATATTTTATTGTGTTTGCATAGAAAACCACTGGAGGACATAAAGTGGTTATAAATAAAAGTGGCGGGCTACGAGAGGAAGGGGGGAGGTGGTTGGAAAACTGAGTGGAAGGGGATAAGAGTGAGACAAGACTTGCCAGTGTATACCATTTCATGTTGTTCTGACTTATGGACAATGCGACCGTATCATCTACTCTATCTAAAAGACAAGACAGGGAATCATCTGTTATATTAACTTATTTGCATAAGAGCCTGACAATTAATCTATCTCGTCAAGGCTATGGTTTTCCCAGTGGTCATGTATGGATGTGAGAGTTGGACTATAAAGAAAGCTGAGTGCCGAAGAACTGATGCTTTTGAAGTGTGGTGTTGGAGAAGACTCTTGAGAGTCCCTTGGACTGCAAGGAGATCCAACCAGTCCATTGTGAAGGAGATCAGTCCTGGATGTTCATTGGAAGGACTGATGTTGAAGCTGAAACTCCAATACTTTGGCCACCTGATGTGAAGAACTGACTCATTGGAAAAGACCCTTATGCTGGGAAAGATTGAAGGTGGGAGGAGAAGGGGACGACAGAGGATGAGATGGCTGGATGGCATCACTGACTCAATGGACATGGGTTTGAGTTAACTCCGGGAGTTGATGATGGACAGGGAGGCCTGGCGTGCTGCAGTTCATGGGGTCGCAGAGAGTCGGACACGACTGAGCGACTAAACTGAACTGAAAATTAATGATAAATGGACCATGAAAATGAATGAGATAAGTGGGGAAAAATATTCTGGCATCCGTTCTACGAGTTTCTTGTGACTTTCAAATGTTGCTCTGGGCATGACCAGCAGCACCTACCTCCATGAAAAAGATATCTCCATTCGTGTCTGTCCCTGCATGTACCACGAATGTCTGCTTCTTCATGTGCCGGCTGCCACTGGACCGGATGGAGAGATCTCGTCCATTCTGAGGAAAGAGAGATCCTTTAGCGACATCCGAGCTTCCCTCTCACAAAGCAGTCTGGGCCCAGAATCCCGCAATCAGCAATTCAATTCCTCGGTCTCCTCAGAGAAGCGCCATCTGCTGGCCACTGGCCACCATGGACATGTTCACAAACTTCTTGGTCTCGGGATTCTTCTAACATTACTGATGACCCCCCAAGAGCTTATGCTTTTGTGAGTTAAATTTATAGATATTTACCATATTAGAAATAATCACTGACAAAAATCTTGTTTTTATTAATTCATTTAAAGTGTTAGTTGCGCGCCGTGTCCCACTCTTGGTGACCCCCACAGACTGCACAGGCTGCCAGGCTCCACTGTTCATGGAATTCTCCCGGCAAGAATACTGCAGTGGGCAGGCATTCCCATCTCCAGGGGATCTTCCCCAACCCCAGGGATTGAACCTGGGTCTCTCACATTGCAGGCAGACTCTTTACCTGAACCACCAGGGAAACCCAATTCATTTAAAAGGAATTAGTAATTCATTAATAAGGTGGTGCAAGTGGTAAAGAACATGCCTGCCAACGCAGGAGACACAAGGGATGCGGGTTCGATCCCTGGGTCAGGAAGATCCCCTGGAGGAGGAAATGGCAACCCCCTCCAGTACTCTCGCCTAGGAAATCCCAAGGACAGAGGCCTGGGCTACTGTCCACGGGGTCGCAAAGAGTTGGACACGACTTAGTGACTAGGTACAAGAATACAATAATAAATCCACTGCATGGTAATATACATAACATATACTTTTCAAATAACTATATCTTTCAGAACAACCAAAAAAAGTGAAGAGCAGCATTATTTTGCATTTCTGCACGATTCATTAATGTTTTAAAAAATAGTTGCATTCTCATATCTGCTTCTGCATTTACTCTGTTGTGACATGTTGCTTTGGCAGAGGTATATTAAAGACAATCTGACTTCAAAGATATGTATCTGGAAAAGGGAGGCGTATTCTACCAGGCTTTCCATATATATATGTATATTCTTCTCTGATGCTGTACCAGAACCTCAAGTAGTTTCTTAAACTTAGTTGCAATGTGGGATCTGAAAACACATCAGTGAACACTTTGTACTTTGTTACAGTATGATCCATTTGTCTGCTTTATACTTGGAGTTACACTTGGAGTGGTTAGTTGAATTTTCAACACCACACATTGAGCATCTGGAAAATATTGGTTTTTCAAGTTATGAAGCTCTTTCAAGTGTTGACACATTTCATGACATAATATCAAAAAATCACATTCATTAATTTCATCAATTCATTATTTCATCAAATTCATCATTCATTAATTCACCAATCTCACTAGAAAAGCCTTTTAATATTGGGAAGCTTCGAGCACAAAAGTCTGCTGAATACCCAACTCCAAACAGTGATAGTTAGTCATTCTTTCAAGTGAAAATGACGTCCCATAAACAAAGCTGTCAGTTCACCGTGCAACTAAAATGGTCACAAACTGCTTTTCCTCGAAACAATCATCGCATTTTGGTTTGCGGCAGAAATGCTCTATGTGTATTTCTCATTGTGCCACACAGAATATTAAGAAGATGTATCATCAATAATCAGATTTAAGAAAACTGATGATTTTAACTGCTTCATCGAGGACACTCTCAAGTAAACTGGCTTTCCATTTTCTTCTTAACCGAGAGAGTACAGAGGTGGGGCCACCAGCACGCCTTGGTGCCACGTCTACACTGCATTAAGGCACCAGCGGTTTTTACCCACTTCTGCATCTGAACCATTAGTGTGCATGTCAACCCAGTGAAAAAGGCAAATAACATCTCAGTATTGTCAAGAAAACAGTATTCACCTTGTGGATCCACAGGGGTTCACAGACCACACAGATGCCAAAAAGGCTGCACTGGATGGTTTCAGTGCAGAGACTCCGATCACAGACCAGAAGGGCAAACACCTCATCTAGAGGCCAAGCCCTATGTTCAGAACTAGGAATTCTGAAAGTATCTGAGCCAAGAAATGACCTACAGGGAAGCCTCTCCGTTAGGCCTTGGGGCCCACGCCTAGGCCGCTGACTAGTGTGATGGAGGGGCCTGAAGAATGGCCGAGACGTGCTCACCAGGTTGGCCAGCTGGTCAAGGACTTCATTGATTTGCTGACTGTACACAAGCCCAATATGGGACTTTCCCATCAGGCGCCTCACCTTCTTCCGGATGTCATTCTTATTTACCTGGAAAGCCAAAACAGAACCTTAACAACCAAGAGTGACTGCAGGGTATTCTCTCCACTGGATCAACTCATGTCTTCACATTAAGAGAGGCCGGGAGAACAGGTGGAGCAAAAACCCAGGAGCTCATTCTCAAAACAACTCTCTTCTACCCACCAGGTCCTTTCAGAACAGCACTCTTCTACTTGGGAACACAGTTCTCTCCCATGGCTATAAAAACCAAATACAACTAAGTCAAACTAGAATCTGCCATTCACTGCTTTTCCAATGAGTAGTGCTTTTTACATCTACGGGAAAGTCTATATGATGAAGGACTAGTGCTGAAAAGTAAATTCTGAGCATCCTTTCTAAGGTTTCAGAATCTACTACTTGAAAAAAATTCTTTTTCCATTGAATCCTCTGGGGAGTTCGACAGGCATCCTAAAAATATTCAGCAAAGGAAGCCCGTTTAAAATTCAAAAGAAACAAACAGCAAGCCATCATCCACCACCTTTACAACACTCCCCAGCTGTACAGCAGCCTGGCTGCTTCAGAGAAGGGGATCAATGAGCTGCAGAGAGGCCTCAGACCTTCAGTGAGGAAGAGGGCCCTGGCAGGATGCCCTGACTCTTCCCGACTGCCCCAGGATTCAGGCAACAGGAACAAGCCTTGTCCTCAGCATTGGCAGTAGCTGGGCAGAAGCAAGACTGGCCCTACCTTCATCAGCAGCATGTGCGAGATGAGGTTGTGCAAGAGTGTGGCCAGCAGGCGGTCTTCATCGTCCTCCAGGCGCTTCCGGTCGTGTTCTCCCAGGGACAGGTACCTGAACAGGGGACCAGGACACGTCAGCCCCCAGGTGGGAGGATGCAGAATTAACGGGGAAGGGGCCAAATTTGCCTTTTCCAAGGGTTTATAAACCTCACACCTGTCTATCATTTCCTGGGGACCCTGGTCCATGCCCATTCCTTCTCTCTCCAACATGACAGCATCTAAGAACGCGTCTTCCCAGAACTGCATTTGGTCCCATAAAGTAGAACGCTCTTTGCCTGTGTGGAAGAGAGGGTTTCTTAGGGGCTTATTTAACATATAAAGAAGGCGGCTGCCAAACTAAGATAAAGAGTAAATTCCAGCAAGGAAGGGAGTCTTTACAAATTCCAGAGCAACAGAAACATCAGACTCGCCACCCCAGATCCAGCATTCCTGCCACCAGCCCCAGCTGCCTCCAAGTGAGGCCCAGTCCCTCCCGAGGAGGAGGGATGAACAACACACACAGAAAGGCGGTTACTTATAGAAAAGGTCTCCATAGCAGCGTCCTCTAACTGGTCCCACATCGATCCTTTGTCCCTTCCTGCCAGTTTGTGAGCAGGAAGGACCATGGTAGCAAGAAAGTAAAAGAAGACAGAAAGATAGAGACTGTCGATCAATACCGGACTCCAGTCTCTCCTGGCCTTCTCCCCCTGCCTTCTCTCCAGACCCAGACAGTCGCCGGCTTCAGATGCAGAAAGGCCCTCTCACACCCGCACTGACACCAGCCAGCGGCCAGGCAGCTCCTCGTCCGGTGCCGCCCTCCTCCCTGGCCCAGGCCTGCTCCCTTCCTGCGCGAGAGGCCTTCCCGGTCTGTTTCTCACCTAGGAGCCCCTCGTACAGGTAGACTCGCTGGCTGGCGTCTTCAGAAGAGCGAACTGGGCTGCCCACCAGCTTCTCCTTTACACTTGGCTTCAAGCTGTGGGCTTTACCCTGGAGAGAAGAGACAGCAGGTCAGCTGCCGAGGCACCAAGGCGCAGGGGCAGAGGAAACCAAGCAGCTTATAAAAGAGGCTCACACACCGGCCACCATCATTAGCCACATGTGTTCCAGTAGCCCTGCCTTTGCCACTCTGCTCACTTCAAACAGAAATCTATCTGGGACTTCCCTGGTGGTCCAGTGGTTAAGAATCCACCTGCCAGTGCAGGGGACACGCGTTTGATGCCTGGTCTGGGAAGAAGCCACATGCCGCGGGGCAGCTGAGCCCGTGCTCCCTAAAGCCCATGCACCGCAACTAGAGAAACAGCCTTCACTCAGCAAAGACCCAGCACAGCCAAAAATAAATAAAAGAAAAACATTTTAAAAAGAAGTCAATCTGATAATACTGCTTTTGGTTACTGCCTCCCGAAACATGTAACTGACCTTTCATTTTTACCTCCTTTCGTTTCTATAAGACTCTTTGCTCTTAAAAATTAGACAACTTCTCTGTAGCAGCGTGACACAGTGAAAAGAACACTGGGTTTAAACTGAGAATGACCAAGAATCAGATCCCTGCCTCTTACTAGCTGTGTGATCTTTGGCACAAAACTTATTAGCTTCTCAGACTCATTTTTGTCATCTGTAAAAGGAAGGTTATAATATCCACTCAACAGGACTATTCCAGGGATTAAATGAGAAAAGACATATAAATCACTCATAGTGCCTGGCACACGTGTGTGCACTAAGTTGCTTCAGTGGTGTCCCACTACTTGCGACCCCATGGACTGCAGCCCACCAGGCTCCTCTGTCCATGGAATTCTCCAGGCAAGAACACTGGAGTGGTTGCCACGCCCTCCTCCAGGGGACTCTCCGACTCCCACGTCTCTTACGCCTCCTGCACCGACAGGCAGGTTCTTTACCCCTGGCACATGGCTGGTGTTTGACAAGTGTTAATGTTTCCTCTATTACCATCTCTTAGAAATATCTTCCCACATAAAAGCACCACTTTATCTGCCACTTCCACAACATTAGGCTTTCTGTTCATTCGGGAAATATTTTCAGCTGGGGAAGGGGTAGCTCTCACACCCATTTCACCACACATGAGGCAGCATAAGCAGAGAAGCCACCAATCAGAGGTTCCTGGGCAATAAACACCTAACGAGTGTGTGCAAACGCAACTGCCTGGTTCACAGCCCAAGACTTCGTTCAGGGAACCATATTAACTTAATATAATGCTATCTCTTGCCAAAGCAGCCTATTTTTTTGAGCCAAGAAATTTAGGTAACTGCTCTCGGCAACTCAACTGCAGGAAGTGCCCTTACCCAGAAGCACAGGACAAGTAAGAATCTGTCCCGGGAAGGTGCCAGGAAGGGGAGCCCACAGCTGAGTGGCTTCTTGCAAGACAGCTACGGCACAGCATGTACCTCAGCTTCCAGAACAGAAGCAGACTAGAAGGATTTAAGATGCTCTTAATTAAAAGGGTCTGTTTAGACTCAGGGCGAGTTACAGTCCATGAGTTTGAACGGCTCTGCTGATTCAATCCTACCTCTACCCCCGACTCTGGGATGTCACTGGCTCTGTCGGAAGCAGGGCTGCACAAGGCCCTGGGGTGGGAGTGACCACCAGGGCTGCCTGCTGTATTTCATTTAAACTCGCTCCCCCATTCTCCCCACAGACCAAAGATGAGGGCCTCTGAGCTCAGGCGGGGAACACCCATCCTCAGCTCTGCCTAACCAAGTGGCGAGAGTGGCAGGACCCTTAACGCTGCCTGGGGATGCCTGTATACACTGCAGGGCAGTGTGTCTACAGACAGGGACTAAAAAGAGCTCGTTTAATTCCTACTGATCCCTGGCTTACTGTATAACCTGGGCAAGAGCTTTTTTTTTTTTTCCCCCTACGGCTTTGTTTCCCTCACCTATCAGAAGAGATCAGACGTAGCAACATACAGAACTGCAAACTTCTTGAGAGGGGGAATCATGCCTTGTCACCCCTGGTTTTTTCTTACAGAATCTGGCCTTTACTCAATCACTTAATAGAAGTTTATTCACAAAGGAAAGCTTCAAATAACTGTTAGGAATACACTCAAATGAAATGCTATTTTAAGGTGCTACATGAACAAAGCACGACCAGAATAAAAACAGGCTGACTGGGACAAAATGAGAGCTGCAGCTGCCCCGACGTGGCCACCAAGGCATCACTTTGTTTATTTTAAACACAGGGGTTACTGCCACATAGGAGTCGAAGCCCTTATGTGACTGGGCAGGAAGCCTAACTCATCAATGATTCAGGAGAAGGTTCTGAAACTCCCAGAGCATGGCGTCGGGTGACTCTGCAAAGAGCTAATTTAAGAAACATTTTCCTGAGGGTCAGATATACGAAGTTATCCATGCCTGCCTTCCCTTTGCCTCCTAACTGCCTCCTAAGTTTCAACCTTTTCTAAGCTAGCCCCATCCCGTTGAGCTTACAAAGATGGCACTGGTGGCAGAGTTGGTCTCGATCTCACTGTCAGACAAGGTGCCTCGAGAGCCTGCCAAGTGGGCGCTGCCCTCGCCACCTGGGCCGTCGCCCGCACTGCTGCTGAGGTCGCTGTCTGCTCCCAGGGTCTCTCCGGAGCTGTTGCTCACCTGCAAAGGAAGAAAGGCGGTAAGGGATCTCCCCCAGGGGTGCGTCCCAGAGATACCAAGCTTCTTAGAGTCTTCTGCTGCCGTGAAAAAAAAAAAAGACCCAGCCTCAAAGGCGTGTTAAGACAGCCTCTGGAAGTACCTTCTTTACAAGATGAGGAGACGCCCTGGGTGAAATCTCAGGGTCTGAGCCCACGGACAAGGACCTATGACAGGTACACGTCTCCACTAAGAGAACCTGGCTGACCCGAAAGTAACACCAGCCCCCACGGGAGAGAGGAAACCCCCTTCCAAAGGGGGCCCACACCCCGCCCACCAAGGCGCCAGCGTGGTGTTCCCCTACCACGGTGCTAACTTCAGAGTCCTGACTTGAGCTTCGGATCATCACGGCAGGACTCACACCGACGACAGAGTCCGGATCGGTCCTCTGAAACGAGACAGCTGGACTCAGACACAGCAGGGAGGAGATCCATCCACGCTCTGCTTCCCTAAGAAACTCTGTATCTTCTTCCTCCTCCCATCCCCACCCTCTGTTGTCATCCCTGGATAGGTCATGAGAAATCAGCCCTTTTTCCTGAATATAAAATATGTAGGACTTACAGAATAAGAAAAACAATGAATGGAAAACAAATACGTGATTGCTACGGAAAATACATGAAAGAAATAAGGAAAAATTTTAAAAAAGCCATAAACTTACCACCCACGTTAATCACTGTTATTAAATCTTAGCATCCTTCCTTTCAGTCTTTTCTATATATATTTTAAAAGTAAAATCTGATTCACACTGTATATAGCTTTGTAAACACTTTCCCATGTCACTAAATTTTTGAAAATAGTCATTAACGGATACTAATATTGCATTACATGGATGCTGCTGCTGCTGCTAAGTTGCTTCAGTCGTGTCCGACTCTGTGTGACTCCACAGACAGCAGCCCTCCAAGCTCCTCTGTCCCTGGGATTCCCCAGACAAGAATATTGGAGTGGGTTGCCATTTCCTTCTCCAATGCATGCATGCGTGCTAAGTCGCTTCAGTCGTGTCCGACTCTGTGCGACCCCACAGACGGCAGCCCACCAGGCTCCCCGTCCACAGGATTCTCTAGGCAAGAATACTGGAGTGGGTTGCCATTTCCTTCTCCATTACATGGATATATTACACTTATTTCACCATTCCTCTGCGACTGGATATTCATGATGTTTCAAGGTTGTCTTTTTGTTTTGGTCCTAAAGTGTTCTGAGATAGCAAACTGTTAACGCTCACGATTCTGAACAAGGTTGTCACAAACCTGGGAACCAGATGTCAGGCTCACACCACTGTCTGCGCTGACTTGGGACTTTTTCTCGTCGGTCTCGCCAAGGTCGAAGGTGGGTTTGATCACTTCAGGCCCTGAGGAGGGGAAGACCTGTGTTACTCGGTACACAGGCTAGGGGCAGGCTGGCCAAGGGAGTGGGACAGAGGCACGGCCTGGCCCCAGACCTGCTCCGCGCGCCCCAGTCACCTTCCCAGGCACTGCCACTCACTCGGGCCCCGCCGGAAGAAGAAGTCCCCAGTGCCTTAAGAACCAGGTAGGCAAAAATCAGACCTGGTCTCAAGGGGTTCTACAGCCACCTTCTTAGTTAGAGAAGACTCTGACTGCATCATCCTAAGGAGGAAAAGTTACACAAACCAACCACACTCCACTGCACTCCGGGTCAGCGCTTCCCCGGGGCCTGAGGGCCTTGAAGGGTGCCCCGGCCCCTGTGCTTCCCATAAACATGTCTGAAGGGACCAGAGGAGGAGGGGCCCAGGGAGAGTAAAGAACACCAGCTGTTTCAGTGGACACTGCCCACCCCCCCCACAGCTTCCACGTTCAGGATTAAAAGGCACTCCCGTCTTTCCCGCCCATCCACAATGGTATGGCAGAAGGACAGAATGACAGAAAGCGAGAAAGCGTGCCTAGGCAAGCCACCAGAGAGTCGGGAAGCTGCAGACTCAACACGGAGGGACAGCAACCATCTCTGCCAACTGTGCCCACAGGCCTTCCAGTGGGTGTGGGAGATTCAGCCAATGAGGGGCGCTGAAGTAGGCAAACGTTCTCCCCACCAACTCTGGGGCGACAGAGAACTCAGCTCTGGGGGCCTTTACGCAGCGGATGCCCTGATCACCGCCTGGTTTACCACAAGGGGAAGGGGCAGAAGCAGCCTGCGAGCACGTACCTAGGTGTCACACACCACCTACCTGCTTTTGTTCCAAATACCCCCCAAGAGCAAATTTGGGGCGGGGCTGACCAAGGGGGCCTGCCCCGACTGGGCCTGGGGAGTTGGCAGGTATGGGAGACTTGGGAATGGGAAGGGGCATTTGTTCCTTACTCTGTTTTTCCAAAGCTTTTTGCTTTTTCACTTCCTGGTGCTTGCTCCACAATTCTACCCCAGATGCAATGTAAGCAGGAGAGAAAGACAGAGAGAGTCAGAGGCTGGTCAGACAGATGAAATGGAAACCCCACCCACCCAAACTGCTTCTGTCTCAGGCACAGGACTACATATCAAGAGATCAAGAGAGATCTTCATTGAGGGGAGGGGTAGAGGGTGAAACATCAAGAGATCTAAGGCCTTCCCCCTGCTGCCCAGCTCAAGAACTAAATTCCTTTCCGCATCTCAACGCGTCAGTAAAAATCCTTCGGAATGTCAGAGCCAGAGAAGCCTTTGATCAAGCTCCTTCATTCTGGTGCGCTGAGACTGATCCCGAAGAGGCTGAAACACTTACTCAAGATCACGCAACCCTGGACCAGGGAGAGCTTCCACCACACCGTGTTCGCTCTGCCAAATGAGCCGGAGAACAGCAAACTTGAAGGATTCCAGATCAGACAGAAGATCACCTCGTGCAGCCACAGGGCCCCAGAAGCATCAGCACAGATCTGGGTGCTCCTCTGGATTGGACAGAGGCCGCCTGTGCAGGCAGCTAGCATCCTTCCCTGTTGCTACCAAAATACCTGCTTACCCTCAGAATCAGTGCCCGCCCTGCCAAAAGACCCATCTTAGCCAGTAGAGGTGGCAGAGAACCCTAAATGGTCAAGAAGAGCATCTTAGTAGGGGTACAGAAGAGGGAACAGTCATCACAGCAATTCTTCTCTTCAAAGAACTTTCAAGTCTACTCGGTCCAATCTCCTCGCCTCCCAGGTGAGGAGATACAGACCCTGAAGGGAAGCCATCTGTCCAAAGTCATTTTCTTTGCTGGGAGCCAGATCTCCAGACTGGCGGGTCAGTACAGTTTCTAGAGCGTCACAACAGGGAGGAGACAGGCATGGCTGCCTGCCTCCAGGAAAGTGTTTTGCCGGCTAGAGAAGGCCAGAGTAAAAGTCACTGGCTCATGGATGTGGCAAAAACGTGCTTCAGTCAGAAGCAGGTTCCCCAGGGATCTAGAACCAGAAAGAGAGAGAGACAATCTAGATGACCCCAGGTCAGGTGGGGAGTGAGTCAGACGGCCCGAGAGCTCACCAAGCACTGCCTCAGTGGGCATGGAGAAACACATGTAAAGCGAGCTCTAATACCAAGTCCAGCGAGGAAGAGCTGACTCAGAACTCTGGACCTCAAGGTCTAGAACCCAGGGAGATGGGATGGCCGGACATGCCTCAGAGGAGCAAGTCCGCGGGCAGTGTGATGCCTGGGTCGGGGGGAAACTGGCTGTAGAGACCCAGACCATCACAGTGTTACAGCCCAGAGATGCATCCGTAAACTGCCTTACAGCTTCCAGGAACTCTCCACTACGTGAAGAGTTTACTTCCTCTTACTACAGTGTAAATGAGAGAGGGAGGGACGGGGAGTCCAGCTCAGACTCCGGCAGTAAGCTCCACTGGGCCCCCTAAGCAAAACTTCCACTCTTCCTTTAAGGCTCAGGTGATGGGGAGTGTAAATGAATCGTAAGGGATAGAGAAGTAAACAGACACGACTAGAAATGGACACAAGTCTGTCTCCCTGCCCGGAAAGCAAAGCGTGGGGAAGAGAGAGGCGGGATTCTGGATGAATTGAGAGGAGGTAGGACACTGAGGAAGCCAGAACTCCGCCAGCACATCAACATGTGATACACACCAATAGACGCCACAAAGTTCTCTTCCTTTAGACTCCTGGTGTCCAGTTCCTTGGGACTCTTTCCTGGGGCACTTGGTGCCCGAGGTCCCAGCTGGGGGACCCTCAGCTGGGCCATGGCCTTTGGGTCCCCTCGCCCAGCCAGGCCAGGATCCTTGCCGACTGGTGTACTGACGCTCTCCGTGGGACTTCTCTTCCGCTTGTCTGGTTCTGAGGAAAAGATGAAACACACGAAGAGGTCAAAGGAGACGGAGAGGACTTCCCTGGCAGCCCAGTGGCTAAGACCCCGAGCCCCCCACGCTGGGGGCTTGCGCTCGATCCCTGGTCAGGGAACAAGATCCCACGTGCTGCAACAGAGAGTTTGCATGCCGTAACTAAAGATCCCACTTGCTGCAACGAAGACCATCTTTGCGCAGCCAAATAAGTAAATAAGTGTTTCTTTGGAAAAAAAAAGAGAGAGAGAGTCCAGGTGTGGAATGTGGTGGGAGAAGCGAGGACAGAGGAGAAGGCGGCAGGGAAGAAGTGGAGAGAAAGAAAAGTGGGCCTCATTCTCTCCCACGACAGAACATCTGCCCATAAAAACACGTGCTAGAGAAGAAAAGCCCAGAGCCTCAGAGGAAGCAGCCTGGCGCTGGGAGTCCCGTCAAGGGGCCAAGGCCCTGCTCCGCAGACGGCGCACCGCCCTGCTGGCCCCGGCCCTACCTTTACTGTAGTAGTGGGTCTGCGCGATCTCCAAGAGCCCGAAGATGCTGGCCATGCCACCCAGGCCGGCGTGGGCGAAGGACTGCTCCAGGCTGAGGACCGTGCACTTGAGCAGGTCCAACATGCCCTTGTACACCTTCCGGCTGATCTCCTGCAACGACAGCCCGGGGCAGAGAGTGGGCGCCGCTCTCTCCAGCGTGGCGTCCCCACCCCTTCTCCCCAGGCGACCCCCGGCCCCGGCCCTGACCACATCGGGGATGACGTCCTGCCGGGCCTCGTCCTCGGACTGCACCGTGCGGTTCAGCTTGCTCAGGACGAAGACGCGCAGCTGCTCGCTCTCCAGCAGCCGCCGCACCTTCTTCATGTTGAGCCAGCCGACGCCCTGGCCGTCCAGCACGCTGTGCACCACCTCCTTCAGGAACTGCTGGTTCTCACTGTGGGGGGGGGGGTCCACACACCACTTTTGGGGTCAGCGGCTCCTTGGCAGAGCATCCCCCACTTTCATCAGGCTAGATGTCTGCCACCGGGGGCAAAAACTCGAAGCCACTTTCCAAAGCACCAGGTCCCCTGCGAAGCCCACCCCTCCAGACGGCTGGGTGTGCCCAAGGACCCAGTACTGGCCCCGCCCTCCTCCACACCACCAGCGATGGCTGCCTCACAGGGGCCGAGTCAAGTAGGGAGGGGTTTCACCTCTCTTTCTCTCTTCAGCAGCCCCTCAGGTTTGGTACAGGAATCGCTACCTCCCATCTGAGAACCTTTCAAAAGGCTCTGGGGACTTCTGGGGCGTGCCCAACACAAGGGGCCCAGGTTCGATCCCTGTTCAGGGAACTAGATCCCATATGCTGCTACTGGGGAGTTCGCATGCCACGACTAAGGATCCCACATGACAATGAAGATCAAAGGTCCCGAGTGCTACAACTAAGCCCAGTGCAGCCAAATAAATGTCAATATTTACACAGGGGAAAAAAACCAAAAAACAAACAAACAGCGCTGCCCTTCATTACCTAGAGTTGCTGGCCCGGCCCTGGGGTGACGGAGGCTCTCTTTTCACGGTCGGGCTGTGTTTAATGACCGATGACTTCTGGTCCACTAAGGCCCGCCTGTTTCCTGCAGTTAGGAAGGCAGGAGGAGACGGCATCACTCCCGGGGTCCAGGAGTGAGGCTCAGCGCAGCCCCCTGGCGGCCACGCTCCGCACCCATTCCCTAGAGGGCTGGGTGCGGGTGGCCCCGGGGTGTCACGCACACCCAGGTGGAGGCCAGCCGTGTGGAGGAGGTGGGGATGGAGAGTCAGGCCGCTCCACATGCACCAGCAGCACGCCCCACGGGCAAGCACGGGGGGCGGGGCAAGGCGGGTGATGCCGCTTGCTCCGGGAGGAGGATGGCCCTCAGGCAGGCACAGGAGATGCTAGGAGGAAAAACGTCATGCAGAGCTCACGGGCAAGACCCACCTTCGCCACTCCCAGGGCCGGCTTCAGTAACAATCTCCATTAGAGTATTTAGCCCAAATACTGGGACACAAAATACACAATTAGTAGCTGCAGCACGGTACCCCCACCCCGCACCCCGCGGTGGAGCGGCCAGCCAGGTCGTCTGAGCATCCTCCCGAAGCTTAGTGCCTGGGACCTTCGTTCTCGGGCACCTCCAGAGGCTGGAAGCCGAGTGGCCAAGGGGACAAGCCCAGGCTCTGGGAAAGACTGTCCTTAAGACTATGGCCTCTCTGAGCCAGAGGAGGGGAATGACACCAGGAGCCTTTAGGTACTCAACGGACGCATGCGTATGAGAGAGCTGTTTCGTGAAACATCCAGCACGGGGGTCTGGAGGGCCCACAGGGAGGCAGAGGGACATGCCCCCCGATGGCGTCAAGGGGAGGCGGCGGGGCTGAAGATGGGAGCGGGTGGGAGGGACCAGTGCGGCGGATGGAGTGAAGAGCCCGGATGGAGTGAAGCGCCCGCATGCGATGAGAGCGTGGTGACGCCTGTCCCCTGCAGCTGTGTCAAAGGAGAGCCAGCGACACTGCCGCCTTTCCGTCCCTAACCTGCCGCGCCTGGGCGATCTGCCCTGCAGGCCCGGTGAGCTCCCTACACGCACCACTAGCCGTGATGTCCTTCTGCCCATCTACCCTATACTCCCATCCCCACCAAAGAACGTTCCTGAGATCCCTAACATTTACTAATTGGTGGGGAGACAGGCCAGTTAAAAAATACACGAAACTGCTGCTCATTTGGTTTTCTTCTTTGATTAAATATTTCAGCACAAACTCCAAAGGAAGGAAACAAAAGAGTAAATTCAAAAGAGCCCATCAAACTGTCAGAGATCACAAATGAAAATCCAGTGAGGTCTTAGTTGCCCCTCGATGCCAACCAGTGCTACACTCACGGGGCCCTGAGCTGACAGGAAGCCAAAGTAAGAGGCCTCTTGACCCTGTGAACACTGTCAGTCTTTTCACAACCATGCCCTGGTGGGCCAGCTCCTTAGGATGGAGTCTGTCCTGAGTCCACACAGTAGGAGCCTGGCAGAAGACCGGTGGCAGCCAAGGAGCCCTGTGTGGATTACGTGCCTCTGACAAAGGTTGACCCCAGAAGCAGCAGGAATCCCCCAGTTGCCATTATCCTAAATGACACGACAGGGCCTTCTCTTTAGCTACAAAAGACAGTTTCCCCCTGAAAACCAGCGGAGAACTCATACGATGTGCGGAGAGAGCCACGAGAAGCGTGATATGAGAGGCAACAGCCGGGTCAGATAATTCATCATACACGGGGTTCCTGACAAGCACCCAGGGGCCTGAAATATTTCCCAGAGGACCTTGGCCTGGCAGAAGGAGGGCGGAGGTCACCTTTCAGACTGGGGAAGGGTGTGCTCTTCTCTCGGGCTCCTTTGGTGGGCAGCGTGAGGTTTGAAAGGCTGAAGCTGGTGCTGTGGTTCCGATACAGGCTGCCTGTCCAGGGGGCGGGCGAAAGCCATGCGTCAGGCGGGTGAAGCGTCAGAGCACTTCCCTCCAGGGGCTGGAGCACCACCTCCACCCTCCTCCTCTTCAGACGAAATCCCAGATCCCCTCACCTAAGCTTAGAAAGGACCACAGCTAACTCAGGACAAACAAAAGGGCTACTGCCAGGATTGCTCAGAACCCCCAGGAACCACTTTCCCTGGCTGCCTCCCATGGTAACACCCAAGCCTCTCCCCTACTGCCCGCCCAGCGCAAACGCCTGGCAGATAATGCACTTCCGGTCTGACGCTGGTACTCTCCCTTCCGGGCTTCTAAAAAAAAAACCTCACCATCACAGTGATCCCCCCACGATAGCCTTCTCTGGCCCCTAGTCTGTCTTTAATCTTGAACCAACACCACCCTCATTTCTGGTAATATTTTCTATGTACAAGCCAATGTCACACAGATTTCAAGGCATGTCCTGAAAAAGTCCTTCCCCCAGGCAGAGAAGATATTAGACATAAATCTCAAATCAAATTTGACCAGAACATTTCCAGGAAATACATGTACAAGGGTTATGATTTTAATAAAATGATTCCTGTGTTCAACAGCCAGCTGTCTTACCCTCAAACAGACCGAAACCTCCAGGCATAAAGACAGTGACTAATCTGTCCCTGTTCTCTGCTGACTTCCCCTGAAAATACCTTATTTGGCATCGCTCAAACGACCTGAAGAGGAGCTTGACAATGCCAGCCCAGCCCTACGTCTGAAGTCGTAAGCAGCATCTGCCGTGGTCAGGCGCTGCCGGACAGGAGATGGGACCAAGGCGGGAGGAGCTGCAGGCACTTACTGGCGAAAGACATGATGCCCCCGAAGCCCTCCGTGCTGTTGTTGGAGATGGTGGAGGTGGGTGAGCTCGCTCGAGAGTCCGACTCTGCGTCTGAGTCACTTGCCAGTTTCAAGCTGTTGGGCCGCAGCAGCTTTTGAGCCCTTGAACACACAGTGGCACCTCTGAGCCCCCAGGCAGGGCTGCCGAGTCCTGGGCGGAGGGGCCTGACCACACCGCACTCCCTTCCTGCGGTTCCTACAGGCAGGTCTAGATCAAAGCCTGAGCCTCTGGGGATGCCAGGCCTCATGAGCCTTCAGACTGCCCCGACTTTCTGGTCCACCCTCACCCCAGGGCCCACGGGGTGAGGCCCTGCCGTCACCCCTCTAGGGGCATCCGCAGGCTCTCACCGATGGCCACTGACATGCTGGCTGAGTCGGGGGGTGTAACTTTCGCCCTGCTCGTCGTCTTCCTCAGGGGGAACGCCGTACTGGGGCTGGAGGCACGGACTGTCAGAGGCTCGCCGGCGCACTGAACCCTCTCCGGTTTCTGTCTGACGTCTGTCCACGCTGCACTTGCCCACGCCGGGAGGCATGGTGGGGAGGGACTTGGGGACGCCTCCTGCTGCCTTATCGTCCATCTCTGTTGAGTCGACAGGTTCCTGGGGACATATTAAATACAAAGGGGTCACCCGGTGCCTGGGGTGCCTTCCCGTCTTTCTCAGCTGGGCAGGGCCAGGCCAGGCCTGGTAGATTCTGAGCCTGAGGCGTGTGTGAGAAGCATCTCCGTGACACCCCTGTTCTCTCTGCACAAAGTATGCAAGGGGGAAATCTCAGCTCACTGCTGAACAGGGCTGCGTGTCCTCCTTCTGGGGCAGACTATCTCATAGGCTCTAAACTATAGGATCTATGGAGAGGAGGCTGGGGGAAATGTGGAGAAAGTAGCAAATTGAGCGGACAGTTTCACCCCAGCTTTCCTAACAGAGACGAGGCCCCACACCCCAGGTCACCGTTCTCACTCAGCCCGTCCTCCGAGCCCTCACGCACAGAGCTGGCGCCGTGGACGACGGTGCTGGGGCTCCTGCTGGCGGCGGTGCTGGAGCTGGAGCGCAGCGGCGGGTTCTCCTGAGAGTGCTCGCCATCCGGGCCGGGTACCTCTGCCTCCTTCTGGTTCTGCAGCTCATCAATCGCCACCTCGCTGGCGTCCCCCAGCGCCGCATGTGTCAGAGGGTCCACGTCTGCCAAAACCCAAGGAAGATATGTCTGGCGGACTCACTGTGCTGTACCGTAGGAGCTATCGCTGTAAATCAACTATACTCCAATTAAAAGATTAATTTTTATAAGTTTTCTTTAAAAAAAAAAAAAAAACCCTCAAGGATGGCAGCTGCAGACCAGACCTGCCATCGCAGAACCCCAAGCCCCGCCCAGAGCGGCTAGGTTCTCCGAGCACACTTACTAGGAGTATCGCCGTTGATGTCGCATTTCATCATCTCGCTGACAAAGTCACCGAGGGAAGAGTAAGAAGAGCTTGAGTCGCCATAATCCATGCTATCACTCCCGCTGCAGAGTGAAGAGCGAGAAAGACAGAACAGGGAAAAGGAGGCAGAGATAAGAATCGGCAACCCGCATTAGGAAAACTAAGAGAAGCACCTGTCACTCAAGATCAGGGAACAAGATAGAGAATGAGGAAACAAACACAAAATCAACTGAACTCTGGATGACACAAGGCCTTGCAGACCGATGTCTAAACCCTGTGAAATCCGGCCTTTGAGAGCCCTCGTGCTGCTCACCTGTCGTCGGTTGGGTCAGAGTCAGAGTCTCGCTCGGGCGGCACGCTCAGCGCCTCGGCCAGCTGGGAACCGCTGTCATACACTCGGTAGTGAATGGGCTGCAGCTGGTGGGCGTACCACTTGGGCTTGTCGCCAATCAGAGCTGGATCAAACATGTCTATCCGTGGAGGGAAAAAAAAGGAGACTCGAGTGGGCAACACGGGGAGAAAAAGCAAGCAAAGTGTAAAGAAAGGTAGGAGAAAGTCTCAAGCAAACTCAGAATGGCAGGGGCAGCCTGCCGACTGGCAGAGGAGAGAGCAAAGAGAAGAGCCATCAGGAGGACGAAACAGGAGGTGGGGCAGAGGGAGGGGGACTCACTGTTGTGAATCCGCTGGAAGGCGTAGTTGGTGGGGTTCAGGATCCATTCTCCAAAGTACTCCACGGCCTGAGTCCTGGCCAGTTTCTCGGCGAAAGGAGTCTGCCGGGGGCGTGAGGCTAGAAAGGAGCCGGCTTGGAAAGCCACCACGGGCCGGGGGAAGAGGCGTAGGGTACGTGTGTGCATCTGAAAGCCCTGCAGCACGTTGGGGGAGTTGAAGAAACGGACCATGGCCACTCTGGGGAAGAAGGGGATGGTGAGATGACCCGAGTCCCGCGCCCTGCAGAGCAAGGGTCCCTACGATCTGAGGCCTCAGACCACCTCCCGAGGTCATCATTTTACAAGCTTCCAACAGCCAGGGTAGACGTGTCTTAAAGCATCAACCCCCGTCTGCACCCGAAGCCTAAAAGGTCTGAGAATATGATGAACCATTTCCTCTGCTTTTACTAAGGTGGCAAATATAACTAGGTATTATACACATTTTATAAATAAAGAATCTCTGGGCTCATGGAAGTAATTCGCCCCGAGGTCACTGAGTGAGGAGGGCCCAATTTAAGAGCTTGTGACTGTCTGATTGGCTTGCCTGTACCTGGTTGCGACATCCACCGAATCCACATCATTGCCGTATATGAGCGGGTTGAACTCGGTGGAAGGTGTGGACTGCAGGTCATTAGAAGGCCTTCCCAGGAGAAGGGGGATCTCCTGGCCCTCATGGAATTTCTCCAGATTGAGGATGGGTTGGGTGTTGAGACTCATGCTGGCGAGGGCCTGCGGAACAAGAAGTCCCGCACAGATGGCTGAGTCCTGGGCGGCCAGCCAACGTCAATTCCTAGGAAAGAGCCTTCCTCTCTGAAACAAGAATCTGGAGACTTTAACCTTTAGAAAACAATCTGAATTACGCAATCTTCAGCTTAAGCCAATCTGATCAAGGCCACTTGATCACACCTGAGGTCCAAGGCGATAGTTTTCAAATTTGTTTTAGTTATGAAATCTTGTTTTTCAGTTGAGATCTAGGTGGGAACATCAACAGTTGAAACCTATAAAAGTAAAGCTTCTCTGAAGCACATACGGAACCCAGAGCCTCATATACTCAGTGGTCCCCATCTAAATCCACCCTCAGGGGCTCCACGGGCCAGTTTGAAAACCACTGGTTTAAACCAGCAGTGTTTGTTTTTTTAAATTAGTTTACTTGGGGGGCTGCACTGGGTCTTGGTCGCTGCGTGCAGGCTCTCTCTAGTTGTGCTGAGGAGGCTTCTCACTGCTGGGGCTTCTCCAGTTACAGTGTGGGCTCCAGGGTGCATGGGCTTCAGAAGCTGCCTGTGGAATCTTCCCCAGCCCGGGACTGAACCCATGTCCCCTGCACTGGCAGACAGATTCTTAACCACCGGGCCACCAGGGCAGTCCCAGCAGTGTTTCTTCAGTGTCAGCGAGCATAGGAATCATCTGGGGATGTGACTGCATGCGGATGCTGATTCAGTGTGTCTGAGGTGATTCTGCACGTTTAACAAGCCCAGGTGATACCAACGCCGCTGGTCCAGGGACCTCGCTTTGAGTGACAGGGGTCAGAATACAGGGTCTGTGAGCCCAGAGATCTTAGCTCCTATGAACATGTAAAGCACAATTCTGACTGTACTTCTCCATCTCATTAGGCATACTAAAACAATCATCGAGAATGAAAACACAGCAAAGGAAGGCAGCTAGAGAATCTTCTGAACTTGCTAGACTCACCAGACTCAGCTGTAACAAGATATCATATCGTATCAGTAGTGATGGAGCCAAATGAGAGAAAACGAGAGGGATGACACAAAATGACTCATGTAAATCCAAACAGATTTCACCTAGAGGTATTGCTAAGTAACTGAGACAACACAGATAGAGATTTCTGAAGACTCTCCAAGTGAGGAGTTCCTAAAAAGAAACACAGAGCTATCTACTGGTGGTCCTACACAAGACATAGAGCAGGGCAGGGGGCCAGGGTCTCATCACGGTTTACCTTCAGGTACTGTGTTCAGCATGCAGAGGAAGAAGAAAATCAATCAATGAAAATGTGTTTAAGGGGTTTACGCAAAGGAAGGAATTTTTGAAGAAATGATTCTGTAGGGACCAGAGATCAATTCAAGAGAAAAACATGAAAGGAGCCAGACTGTCCAAACTGCTGACTCCCTCCTTAGGAGACAGAGAATATTCCGAGTCCGTTAAGAAGGGCGGAGAAGGCAATGGCACCCCACTCCAGTACTCTTGCCTGGAAAATCCCATGGACAGAGGACCCTGGTGGGCTGCAGTCCATGGGGTCGCTGAACGTCAGACACGACTGAACAGCCTTCACTTTCACTTTTCACTTTCATGCATTGGAGAAGGAAATGGCAACCCACTCCAGTGTTCTTGCCTGGAGAATCCCAGGGACGGGGCAGCCTGTTGAGCTGCCGTCTGTGGGGTCGCACAGAGTCGGACACAACTGAAGTGACTTAGCCTAGCCTAGCCTAAGAAGGGCAGCTGTGACAAACAGCAGCAAGTGAAGGGTGGTTTTATGCGCTAGAGGGCGGTAGGAGGGGCGCACAGAGCGAATTTGCTGAGATTCACCCCACCACCCTGAAGTGAGATACCCCGCTTTTCTGGAGCCCGCCCACGGCTAAAGAGACCTCCTCGTTTGCTCCCCTCTTCACCCACCTGCTTCAAATGCTTCTTCAACTCTAACGATTCCGGTTCTGGCAGGACAGGCAGCACTTCCGCATTGGTGGGGGCAATCACCTGCACCAGAGAAAGAGCAAAGGTGCGACCTTAGAATTAGCTGCTCCAGAGTTTCTCTCACATAAGGGTAAGGAACAAGAACAGGAAATTAGATACACAATGTTGTTGTTTTTGGTCACGAAGTCGTGTCTGACTCTTTTGCGACCCCATGGGCTGAAGCCCGCCAGGCTCCTCCATCCATGGGATTTTTCAAGCAAGAATACTGGAGTGGGTTGCCATTTCCTTCGCCAGGGGATCTTCCTGACCCAGGGATCAAACCTGCATCTCCGGCTTGGCAGGCGGATTCTTTACCATCTGAGCTACCAGGGAAGCTCCTTATATATATACAATACTATCATACACATGCAAACACACATACTATATATGCATGTATATAACTATACATATATATGCATGTATATGACAGATATACACACCTGAAAGGAAGCAGTATACCTAAATGTTCTTGGTGACTCTCCCTGGCCAACAGGCTCATGGGATTGTGCCAGGTCTTAGCTGGGGCACTGGGGATCTTCCATCTTCGTGATGGCATATGCGTTCTTCAGTTGCAACATGGAGGATCTTTTAGTTACAGCACGCAAACTCTTAGTTCTAGTTCCCCGACCAGGGATCGAACCTGGGTCCCCTGCATAGGGAGCATGGGCTCTTAGCCAGTGGACCACCAGGGCAGTACCAGGATCATGGTTTTTGTTTCGTTCTTTGTACTTTTATTTTTACTCTCTAAAGTTTTATGGCAAACACGTATAAGGGCTACCTACCAAAACTTGAATGTATTCACATCACAGAATGTTAATAATATACTTTTAAAAAATCTGCACTGAAATGCAGTTTCTTACTAGAAACTACACTCCCAGAAAACCAGTAGATGATCTACGCCGTAGGTAATACTTCTGCAACCGTAACCGCTCTGCTGCTCTTGGAAGATGCAGGGAAACACTGAACTCCAGAAAAACTAAATCTTATAATTTTCTGGTCCTAACCAAGAGCCTATCAAGACAATAAAGTAAAAGCAGCATTTTTTAAAGAAAAGTTGTTTCAGTGAGTTTCACAGCAGCAATCACCCACAAATTTAGGACCTTCCTGGCAGTAATCTAGAAAAACAGAACACACTCCTCTTCTAGGCCCCACGGAGCCTGAGACAAGGGCCTCACCCTGTTGCTGTCCAGATCTACCAGCCACACGTCATCAGGCATTTTGAAGTCCAGTTTGTAGAGGAAGAAGCTGGCAGGGACCCCGATGATGTATGGTGTTGGAGCCAACAGCAGCTGTGCAAAAGACAATGAACGAAACCAGAATCTACTGTGACCACTTATCAGGTCAAGATTTTCCCAGGGGAGGAAACCATAGGTACACAATCCCTCCTTGAAGGCAGATGTGTTCCAAAGTTCAGAATGCTTTGGATTTTAGAGAAGTAATGGTATATATTATACATATTATGTACTACCTGCAGTGAGGTAGCCAGTAGCATATAATCCCTGACATTAATTGTGATAAGTAAAAACTATAAATAGTGGATCCATGTATATGTATGGCTGAGTTCCTTTGCTGTGCACCTGAAAGTATCAGGTGAACCCCAATTATCAGCTATACCCCAATACAAAAAAAGAAGTTTTAAAAAAAAACGCCTAAATAGCCTAGGTTTTCCCACCAGATCAGTTCAGATTTTGTGGACAAATAAGTTATGACAAAGAATTCAGGACCAGGACTGATTTACCACTTCTTTGGGCATGGAACCTTCACCTGGGCAGAGTCAGAAGAGAGGTGGCAAAGCCAGAAGGCGCCTTGAGACTCACCTGCTCTGCCGACGCCATGCAGGTGGGCAGCAGTGGGATAACGGGAAACATATACTCCAGGGGGTAGAGCATCGCCACAAAGGCCATCACGGACATGGAGAGTGCATTGTAGTCTCGGGACTGGAGCACGACCTGCCGCAAACAGTACCAGAGGGATTGCTAGACAGAATCAGTAAGGCTGAAGTGAAAAGAGCCTCTGATGCCACAGTTTAATTTCTTTTCACCAAGGCCACGGCCCTGGGACCTTAGTTTCCACACTTATCACTGCCCTACACCCTGCCCTGCCTGTCACCTCCCAGTGTGAGCACTGCCCAAATCTTCCCTTGAGTCATTCCTTTACCTTCTTAGTTCTTGTTCCCCAAATCCCAGGGTCACTCATCAGTACAGAATTACTGAGATTTCCAGAGAATTAGGCTGGTACAGTTGAGGATAATTCAGCTGAGTGCCAAGCTCTCTGAAAACATCCCACACGATGCTCAGTTGCTCGATCATGTCAAACTCATTGCAACCCTATCGACTGTAGCCAGCCAAGGTTCCCCTGTCCATGGGATTTCCCAGACCAGAATACTGGAGTGAGTTGCCATCTCCTCCTCCAGGGGATCTTCCCAACCCAGGGATCGAATCCATGGCTCCTGCACTGGCAGGCAGATTCTTTACCACTGGGCCCCCTAGTCCACGTGATGCTGGTACTGTAATTCGACCCTCACCGACTGAGAACCTACTGTATACCCCGGATCATGTTATCTCTTGGAGACAAGGTGATGAAAAAGACGTGGTCCCTGATCCTCATCTTTGATGGTCTAGCCTCTGCCACACTTCGAAGCCCTTCCCCTAGAACGGCCTAGAACGCTGCCCTCTCACCTTGTGCTCTAACAGGATGCAGGTGAGCACCTGGAGACAGGCGTCCACACCCAGAAGCTCCAGGGGGAGGTGCAGTGGGAAGTCCACTAGGGTGAATCGAGAGGGGTCTGGGAGAGCAAAGGTCAGAGCCTGCTGGAGCTCCTGGGGCAGGACCTCGATGTCCACTCTCTTCTGCCCCGAGACGGGTACTGGGGAGCGCAGCAAGCGGTAGATCCAGGCCTCAATCTCCCGGAGGTCGTGCAGTAGGGCGCTCGACTTCTCCTCCACTAACAATGATCCAGTGAAGATGCGCCACATGGTGTCCCTGAGGAGCAGACGCGTAAGCAGCGGCAGCGGATACCTCCCGGCAGCCCCGCGCAGCCACAGAGCGTCTGACAACGGCAACTGGAGAAGACCTCTATGGGCTCAGCCAGGACCGCAGGGGGCACACAAGGGGGATGACAAGTGCAAAGACGTGCACACAGCAAGGACTTCACGTCCTGCCCATCCTGAAACACCCAACTCCTCAGCATCACTCCAAGCACGATCATGGAAGGAGGTCCAACTCTGCAGCTGTCTTTCGCTTCCATGGATTAACATTAAGTGTTTAAGGAGGTCTGAGGGACCTCAGGCTTTAGAGGGAAATCCCTACGCCCCTCACCAGCCAACTACACCTCAACTCCAGACACTTCCCCTGTTCCGAGCAGCGGCGGTGAACCATACCTCTGTATGCCTCGAGGGAGGCCCAGTTTCTTGCCCAGCAGGCGCTCGCTGCAGCAGTCCACCAGACGCTTGAGGGTGTACAGACACTCGCGGAAGGTGGAGAAGAACGGGTAGTGGCTGAGCACGCACAGGGACGTCAGCGTGCTGTTGCGGGACCGGGTCCCCGCCTTGGCCCGGCGTCTGGCCCGCGGAGACTGGCTCACGTCTGGGGTGGAGTCGGCACTGGGTGGCTGCAGGGACGGGCCGCTCTCCGAGGTCTTGGGGCCCACCTCCTCGGAGACGCAGGGGGCTCGGGGCCCTTCCTTCCCCCGGGACCCTGGCCCGGCCTCCCCTTTTTCCTTAGGCACACGCTTTTGGAAGGAGCGGTAGAAGTTGACGCAGATGCCATAACGGGTGACGCCGGTGTCCTTGTCCGTGAGGGTGAAGACAAAAGAGGTGTCGTCCCGCAGGGTCATGCGCCGCTGCCGCACGCTCAGGCAGCCCTCCGGCTGGCAGAAGAACACGACATCTGGGGGCAGGGGAAACTCCGCGTGGTCCTCCAGCGGGTACCGCCGTAGCAGTTCCGGAGTCTGGGCCACACTGTCACTGCTCGGGTGCCTGGAGAACACACAGACAAGGTCAGCAGCCTGAAGGGACAGCATGCTTTTCCGGGTTTTAACCACAGGAAAGAAAAATAAAAAAATAATTTAACCACAGTGGAGAAATAAATGCTCTTTTGGATAAAGTAACCTAGCTGCAGGACCTGGCAAAGCATGCCACGTTGAGGTCTGTGCTGCCATGAAGATGCCTATCCTGAAATGAAAGGCAAATGGCAACAGTAAGATTATCGCCAAAGCCGTAAGATGACTAGCATCTTCCAAGGTGTATGAGCTAATGAATTCCCCAAAGAGCATAGGCAGACAGAAAAGGAGCACAAGGTACTTTTCCTTTTTTACAAAATAAGGAAGCTGAAGTAGATAAGAGTATATTTGTTCAAAATCACAAAGATGCTATTTAAGAGCAGAGGTTTGCGCTTTCTCTTCCTCCAGGCCAGTAGCCTCCATCAGCCTGTTCTGTTTTTCCCACTGGCAGCAAAGTTCCCCTCGGGGTCAAATAACAGAAGAATGAGATATGCAAAGCAATGTGGAAGTAGGGAAGGGGATTCCTTACAGATTTTGTGGCTACCCCAGATGACTAGACAAAATCAGTCACTTCCTGGTTACCTGGCCCCCACGATCACCAGGTAGTCAAGTAACCGAGGACAAGACTTTTTCTTTTGCACCATGGCTCCAATTCATCAGTTCATCTCAGAGAAACTTCAAGGCACCAGGCATGGAGTCAAGGTTTGCAGGACGAATTCTGATGTTATCTGAAAAGCCAAGTCTAATAGGAAAAAAAAGTACTGATAAGATCCACTGCTTCACCTAAGGGACTCATCCCTCTCCACGTCAACCCAGGTCAGAAGATCTTCCATTTTACTACTAAAGATAGGAGAACATGACACTTTTCCCAGTCTAGAGCTCTGTCCGGGCTTATGAGCTCACAGAGTCACATATCAAGAAGCAGGATAAATAATGGCTCACCTCCCCATCCCTACAAACCAGGTCGTTTCCAGCCTCACTCCTGGGGCTGTTTCTGAAAAACAGGCCTGGTCAGTCCAATCCGGACTCAAATATCATAATAACAAAAATTAAGCCACTTTCAGGACTGCTTCAGGGTGCATCAGGATCAAACCAGACTCTCTAATCAGAACTAATCTGCACTCCTAGCTCTAGGTGGAAACCTAATTATTCTGTTCCAACATTCTGCGTTCAGCTTGATGTGAAACTACCCTATAGACTATACTTAATTGCACTCAGACAACAACAACAGATGGCTACTCTACCCCCATGTGATCTCAAACGATGACTCTCTCTGCCCCAGCTGCTGCCTCCATACCATTTTTCTTCCCTCTTTAAGCAAGAAAGGGGCCGAGTGGCCACAGATACTAGCCCTGCCCTTGGTGCTGAATCATAGGCTTCCACATCTACTCTGGTTCCAGGATTTGAATCAGTAATACAATACACTCGGATGAGGCCCTGTCCTTCTGGATCTTAGAGATAAAGAATCTAAAGGCAGAAACAACAGGATTTCTGTGAGGAGAGGCAGAGATGCTCGGGGAAATTTCTAAACCACAGTCCAAAAATTAGGAAAAGCTTCCATGTCTTACCCTGGAGAAGGAAATGGCAACCCACTCCAGCATTCTTGCCTGGAGAATCCCATGGACAGGGGAGCCTGGTGGGCTACTGTCCTTGGGGTCGCAGACTCAGACATGACTGAGCGACTGAGCATGCATTCACTCCATGTCTTAACGGTTCCTGGTCCATTTCCATATACTTCCCTAAATAAAAGGTTTCACTCCACGCCAAGGCCCCTTTCAGCGCTTCCAGCGTTGCACCTCTGCTCCACACGTGGCCACACTAGGACCTTGTTCACTGCACACACAGAACCCCACTGCACTACACACACTCTTACACACCACTCCCTTCTTTGCTGCTGCAGCTACAATGCAAACACGCCCTGTAGGCTTAAGGCTATACCTGATCCAGATGAGAAGTTATATCTTTTTTCTCTCCTACTTAACAATTTTTAAAAACTATTTACAGCACCTCTCAAATCCTCAAAATACTTCTCCCTCCTTTCCCGTGCTCCCCATGGAGGGCCTGCAGGTAATAGGATTGGGTTCTGTCTCCATAGCAACTCTGGCTCCAGCACTATTTATAGCAGAGCTGCCCCCCCTCCCCGGCTTGGTGACCGCACAGTGCTGGCAGCTGCTACCCCGGAGCTGCCCGGTGCCCGTAACAATTCATCCTCCTTGAATCTAGAGACGCCTCTTCCACTGACAGCATCTACTGATTATCAGGTTATCTTCTCCCTCGTGTCCCTTTAGTTTGCACATGGTCCTAATTCTGGATTTTGTTAAGAGACTATCTCCCTTCTATACAACCAAAACCAAGTTCCCAAGCTTGCCGTATACTCATTTCTAGGCATCACCAGCACCGCAAGAGCCCTCTGGGTCTCCCCACTGCTATGGAAGCACGAGCACACTGCAGAATGTAGGGCGCTGTTAACAGAGCTCCTCCCAAGCAGAATGAGAAGGGGAGGGAGACACGGAAATGAAATGGGAAGACGGGTAAAAGCATAACTCATTCTCTAAACAATTATGTGTTTGTGGTGGTCATTTTATGATGTACTTAAATGTCAGACCACTGTTGTACATCTGAAACTAATGTAACAGTGTACTGTCAACCACACTGCAATAAAAATGTCTGCTCCAAAAAAAAAAAAAGAATCATGTGAAAAATGCCTAGTGAGAGCCAAAGCACCTTAAAATAAAACAGAATTTGCAGGACCAGAGCTCAAGACTGAGCCTTGAAATAATCTATGTTTACACTGAAAACCAGGAGCCCTTTACAACCAAAAAATCTCGAAGATCTCACCTGGAGCATCTTCTACTGATATACTAGGCATTGGACCCCTATCCTTGGTGGGATCCCAGCCCCCTCTGAACTGAGAATCACTTGATAAAACTGAAATCATTATCATGCTCTACAGTGTTCATCTCCCTCCAAAGCCACAAGGACCCAGAGACGTCGTGACCATTCTGGCCACTAGCGATAGGATGGATTTTTAGCCTCGGCTCATATCTCATCAACAGTCACTGCCTTCAGTTATTCAGATTGCAGAGATAACCAAGGCTTTCCTAACTATTCTCTCCCTTCTCCCCTTCTCACAAAGATTCTACATCCTCTAACATGACCTATAACTCAACACTCTGTCTTCACATCCACCCACTCCGCCTTTAGCCTCAACCACATTTACAAAACGTAGAACCCATCGTTCGCCCCTATATTCCAAAGGCATCAAGCTCCAAACGCAAACCTACCTGCTGAAGTTCTACACAGTTACCATCCACTGCATCCACAGACCTTTAAATTATCTGTGTCTTTTCAGCTTAAAAATGGTCACACCGACCAGCTCCTTGGATGTGTCCCCCGTCTGGGGCAGGATGTTAATAGTAAAACCACAGGAACCAGAGAGCGATATGACATCTTCGCTGACGTGAGCAACGACAGGAGGCTCTCTCCCCTCCCCCTCCTCCCCAGGCAGTGACCTTGCAAGCGCATCAGCACAGACTGGTCCAGCTTGGGGAAGAATGAGAGCAAGGAGGCAGGCGCTAGGCAGGGATGGGGAAGAGGGGAGGGCAGGAACAGGAGGACGAATTCAGAGGTGCACGAGGACGAGCAGGAAAGCTGTTGCAGGAAAGATTGAACAACGGCGTCTCCACTCACCAACAAGCCAATTTTGAAGCACCGAATTAAAAATAATAATTTTTTTTTAAAGAACCAAATGTTCTTCTTCAAAACCTAACCAAAGATAAGCCGCGCGCGCGCGTGCACACACATATACACACACGCACAGAAACACACACACACACACACACACACACACGCTCCCCGGGGGGGGGGGACGGGGCTGCACCAAGCCGAGCGCCGAAGGGCGGAGCCGGTCTCGGGAGAAGGGCGTTTACGCACACACCTAGGCGTGAGGGAGTGGGAGCGCGATGGGGCGCGTACGTGCCAAGGGGAGGACCCACGGGAACGCTGGGGGTGTGCGTTGCGCAAACATTTCAGTTCGACACGGTAATAGAGCCCATTTCGATGATGGTACGTTCACCCTGGAAGCGACTTCTCAAAATAAGCTGCTCTCAGACTGTCTCGCCGTCCCCTTCACCCCGCTTTCCTCCTCTCCCCCCCGCCGCTCGCGGTTTGGAAGCGCCCAGCCGCGCGTGCAGGGACGCCGGCGGCCGCGGCGGCGGAGCCTACCAACTCGGGACGGCGGGGGGGGGAGCGGCTTGAGGCCGGAAGGCGCGGCCGCGTTATCTCCTGCGCCCGGTGCGCTCCAAGGAAGGGGGCGGGGGCGGCGCCGCGGGGCGCGCTGGGAAACGCAGTCCAGCCCTTCCCAGAGGCTCTACCCGGGACGCGGCCGCCTCCCCTCGGCTTCAGAGGAGCTTTATTCTTTTTTTCCCCGGTCCCACAGGGCCTGCGGGACCAACAGGAAGGAATTATTGTCCTTTGATTTTCAGGAAAGCCGAGGCATTGGACCTGCACGCGCGAATACAGGTGCGCGACTGAGGCGTTGGTTCTGAAAAGGAAATCCAACACCCCTTCCCCAGAGAAGGACAACGCGCGATCTCTGAAGGGGAAGCAGGCCTCCCCGCCTCAGCACCTCACTGACCCCTTCCGGCGCAATGGGACTGGTAAAGGGAGGTCCCGTCTCACTGCCAAGGCTGTCACGTTGTGACCTGCCTCCCTCCTCTTGAGTCTGGAAGGGACCCTCAAGGACACACTAGCTTCCCGCCTCCGGTGGTCGGGCCCCCACTCCCACCCCCCAATCCAGAAATCGGTTTCTCTCCTTCTGAATTGAGTTTGGTCTTCCTATACAAACATCCTAAAGGAAATCAGTCCTGGGTGTTCATTGGAAGGACTGATGCTGAAGCTCAAACTCCAGTACTTTGGCCACCTCATGCGAAGAGTTGACTCATTGGAAAAGTCTCTGATGCTGGGAGGGATTGGGGGCAGGAGGAGAAGGGGACGACCGAGGATGAGATGGCTGGATGGCATCACTGACTCGATGGACGTGAGTCTGAGTGAACTCCGGGAGATGGTGATGGACCGGGAGGCCTGGCGTGCTGCGATTCATGGGGTCGCAAAAGAGTCGGACACGACTGAGCGACTGAACTGAACGGAACTGATAAAAACAGTGCCAGACCTCTCAGTGGGGCAGCCCCGCGGCATTTACGGCCGAGCCGCGGAGGGACAGTGGAGAATTTCTCTGGGGCCCTGTGAGGGAAAACAGGAAGTGGTAGAAGCAGTTGGGCAGCGCCTGGAGAGCCTTGTGCAAAGGGGCCCCCAGGTTCATCCATTTGACAGGGTTCACAGTGTTCACGTGGAGCGCAGTGTGGATATCCCAACTACCCAGCAGCCACAAAACTCCCAACCCTTTGACTCTCCTTTAATGCCAGGTACCAGAGGATCTCCTCTGCCCAGCCCTCAGGAATGTTTGTCCTTCATCTGGCTCCGCCTCTAGGAGGCAGCCCCCCAGCCTCAGTCATCCAGCCCAGGAAAACAGAAGACACGAAGGAGGAACCCGTCATTCGTGCACGTCCCAGATCTCAGAGAGCAGCGGGGGAAGCTTCTTATCCTGCAGGCGCAGGGCAAACACTTGCTCTGAGTGGACGCTGCTCAGTGTCCGGAGGCTCACCAGTTTCATTAGCATCCTTGGGAACATCAGTCGGTCCTAGGAAAGGAGAGGGACAAGTAAGGCCTTTTGTCTCTCCCCAGGGAAGAGGGGCCAGGGGTAGGGGAGTTGCGGGAGAGGCAGAGAAGTGGCTGTGCTCGATGCAGTCAGGGAGGGGTTCTAGAAGGGACAGCAGGTGTGCTGGGCATGAGCTGTGGAGAGGAGGGAGGAGGGGCAGGGGGGAGACTCACATGGGGGTGGTGGATGGAGACGTAGGCATGCAGGGCCTCCACATATGTGTGTTGCAGCCTCTCTACCTGGAGCTGGTCCTGCACGTTGGGCCGGTCTACAGGTCACCAACAGAGTTGAGTGGCAGGTCTGGCCAGGGTCCTATTTCCATACCCCATATCACAGCCCCAGAAATAGGGACCTGCCACACCCAACCTCTCCCATCCCGCAGGAACACAGCAAGGGCCTCCACCCCCACGATCGTTGCCCTACGGCGCCTGCAGCCCTCTCTGATTTGAGTCTCTCGCTGGTTTTCCCTCTCGCCCCTCCTCCGCACCTGCAGAGAAGATGCTGATAGCAATGAGCAAGGCAAACTCAGCATCATTTAGCTGCAGCTCGTTCATGGCTCTCGAGAACTCGAAGATGGGGTTGATGAACTCCACCTGCAGCCCTGGGGAGGAAGAAGAGAGGCTGGGGACTGTGGCATGGGCTTTGATGTTCAATCCCTAAGTCATGTCTGACTCTTGCAATCACAGAGACTGTAGCCCACCAGGCTCCTCTGTCCATGGGATTTCCCTGGCACAAATATTGGAAAGGGCTGCGATTTCCTTCTCCACGGAAATCTTCCTGACCCCAGGATTGAAGCTGGGTCTCCTGCACTGGCAAGGGGATTCTTTACCACTGAGCCACCAGGTGAGTCCCGTGAGACATGGGCAGCATGGCTCAATTTGGGAAGCTACCAGGAAACTCGGTCAGAAGTCCCCAGGCTCTGCTGTGTAACCTTGGATAAGCTTCTCAGCCTTTCTAAGCCTCTTCTGTGAGGTGGGAATCATATCTGAACTTATAGAATTGTTGTGATAGTTAAATGGTAAAGCCTACAGACCCCTTTGCACTGCACCCAGCATATAGGACATTCTGAATTAAATAATCACTAATAATTCTGTTAGAATTCTTAGAACTCTTCAGGGCCCCCCATTACTAGAAATAGAGGCAACTCTATGTTTGTTTTCAAAAAGACTTCTTCACTGGCAACTAGCCTTACTTTGAATAGTAGCAATTCATTTCATTTTCCACATCACGGGGAGACAGCAGTATGCTGAGGCTGTGGACTCTGTTGTTGGACTCCCTGGGTTTGAGTCCTGGCTCTACCACTTCCTAGGCTGTGTGACCTTGGGTAAGTTATTTAAGCTCTTTGGGCTTTGGTTTTCCCAACTCTAGGATGGAAATAATAATAGTACCTACCTCATAATGGGTCCTTAGAATAATGAGTTGTACATATAATAACTGCCATATAAGTGTTTGTTGAATAAATTAAAAAAAAAAAATAGAACCAGTCTTCTTACTGAGAAGACTGAAGTTGAGTAAGTCATGACTTGTTCTAAAGGATAGCGTTCTAATGAATGTTTCTCCCAAACACAGTCAAACTCTCGCCACCCTACCCCATCCCTAGGTTTTCTCGGATGTCTTTTAGCAGCCGTCTGCTAACTTTTCCATTCCAGGCTTCTTGATTAGTCACTTCCTGTGCTTTCACCCCGATGTTTATCAACTGTGTCTTGATCCACTTATGGACAAGCTCTGTTTAGAAAGCACTTCTTGGTGAGGTGTCCAGCCTTGAATGGCGCGGAACAGCCCCCTGGGAGGATGAGCCAGTTTTAGAGTTTTATCTCCCGTGAGGGCCACTGCTGTTCGCTGAGTGAGCACCCCCAGTGTGGTCGGCTCACGTCACTAGTCACTCACACGTGCAGCATATGGCAGTGGAGGTAGAGGGGGCGGGAGACCTACCCAAAAAGCACCTCTGTCCTTCTCCCCTCACTGAAAACATGAGAAATGACAGACAAACACTACGGCATGAAAACCGCTTATATAAATGAATCTATAAACAGATGCAGATTCAGATGGCCCAAGTCTGTAAGTGCCGAAAGACACATCCAGACATGAGAACAGGCAAGGGTTCAGAAGGGAGGGTGTTGTGAAGCAGAAGGCCGTGGTTGGGTAGAGAAAGGGGGCAGGGCTGGGCTTCTAAAGCAGGAGAAAGTCATTACATCACTCCTATTAGGTGTCTCTACGTTCAAGCAGCACACCGGGCACTGTAGAAGGCTAGAGGTGCCCACACAGCCCTCCCATGCCCTGTGGTGAAGGGAGGCCTACCTAGAAAGCTCACTGGGTGGCCTGTGATCAGACAAGAGCTGGCCTGAGTTACCAGAAACCTTTCTGAACTCTGCTCTGGAAACCAGGATCCCCCAAACCTGAGAATGGAGTCAGCATCAGCCCTATTTTACAGACCCACTGACTCAGGTGTGAAACCACTCAGTCTCTTGTTCAGCCTCAGTCCTGTCCCTCCAAAACACCCTCCACCTTCCAACCCTTCTCCCACAGCACAAACGGCACCAGCAACTGAATATGAGGAAGCCAACACTGCTTAGCCTGCAAGCAAGCATCAGATAGAGAACGGCACTGTGACTAATTCTTAGAGAAAGTCCTCCAGCTATAGGATGGGGACAGAAGTGTTCCCTCTTATCCTAAAACTGCCCCATCTGGGCATGTCTGCTGTGTTTTAACGCCAATGCCACAGCTCCTCAGAAAGCACAACTGAAAAGGAGGAAATCAGTACGCATGATCCTTAAAGAGCACATCTGTGAAAGGTTTTTCGTGATTGACTACAAAAGGGCTCAGTGAGGTTTTCAAGTATTTTTCCTAGCTTTTCTTCAAGCAAAATATTATCCATAAGCACAACATATAATGCAGATTTAAATGGAGCTTCTTGTTTGGCTAAAGTTAGGGTGAAGGACATGTCTGCTCTAAGGTGACACTGTGGAAACCCTGCCTCAGGTTCCTGGGAGCCAGTCTGAGAACCACTAGCCTAATGCAACAGAGACCAGGAATCTGTGTGGGGCAGTTAAGGGAAAACTATCAGGATTTCAACTTTCCATCTTGGAAAAACAGGTGGGTCCTTCCCTTTGCAGCTGCCCAAACCCCGGGCCTGCAGCTCTGTAGTCGCTATGGACCCCTTGCATGATGGGACAAAATGCATCTGTCCATCCAGCCCAGCCCGTGTGTGAGCTCAGTCCTCACCTGCTTTGGCAAAGTCTTCCCGGTTATAACTGAAATCCTTGAGGAAGGTGATACTCTCACTTCCAGGGTTGTACCTCCGAGAGGTCTCCAGGAGCATCACCTGCACACAGTGATCAGGCTGGTCTCAGCCCGGGGCACCTTCGAGGAAAGGGCAGCCCCTCATCCCTACTTCTCGGGCCAGGGGGTAGCGGGGAGGACATGGCTTTCCAGGGGGCTGGCTGGAGGCTCCTCCCACAGACATCCTGTTCAGGTCCTCCCTTCACCCCCGTGCCCGCCAGCCACCTCAATCGCAGATGTCTTCAGCAGGGCGATCTGGTCCTCCCGGCTGAGCTGCAGGAAGCCTGGCAGCTGTTTGGCAAAATCCACGATCTCCTGCACAGAGACGATGGCCAGCTCGGTGAAGTGAGCAAAGCGCTGCTGACGGGCTTCCCGGCTCTGGGGATCTGGTGCCATTGGCCAAGGCTGCCCAGAAAGGCAAGGAGGAAGGAAACAAAGCGCCCTGAGTTGGATGTCAAGAAGCCACCTGGGGTTCTGGGCACAGCCTTCTCTTCCCCACGTCTCTCAGGTACCGTGACTCGAAGCTGGTCTGAGAAGGAGCGCCTGTTACACAGCTGCTGGGCAGCCACCAGCTTCTCAATCATGCCCAGCTGCTCCGGGCTGAGCTGGGGCAGGACTTGGGGAGGTGAGGAAGCCCTCGGGGGTGCAGATGTGGCCTGAGCCTGTTCCTCCTCTTGCCGCTTCAGTTTCTTCAGACGGATCTGTTCTTCTGATAAGACACCTGAGGAGAGAGCAGGACAGGGTGAGGAGGGGAGAAGTGGGGAGACAGGAAGCGGGGATGGGGCACAGGAATAGTTTGAGGCTCCAGAAAAGCAGAGAGCATTGGATACAGACAAAGAAAATACACAAAAAACAAAAACACATGCTATGTGGCATATGGGATCTTAGTTGCCGAGCCCCCTGCAGTGGAAGCTCAGAGTCCTAACCACTGGACCATCAGGGAAGTCCTAAAGGAGAGACTTTAATCCACTCTTAGGAAGGCCTGCAGACTCAGCTGCCTGTCTGCCCCCCTGGCAGCCACACGTCCCCTCTTCCCCATCAGCCTAACCGCCCCCAGCTCGTGTCCAGACACTCACACTCCTCCCGCATGCCCGCCTGGCGGCACTTGCGAAGGCGGCACTCCTGGCACTTGCGGCGCATGTAGGTGTCCATGGGGCAGTGGCCCCCGCTGTGGCAGACGTAGCGTGCCCCTTTGATGACACTGCGGCGGAAGAACCCCTTGCAGCCCTCGCAGCTCAGCACGTTGTAGTGGAAGCCAGAGGCCTTGTCCCCGCACACGCTGCACAGCTCGTTCCCCAGCATTTTGGGGGCGGGCCCCTTTTTCCGTTTTTGTGGACGAAGCTCTGGATGCAGAGAAGAGCCTTCATGTTCTTCTTCGGGGAGAAGGCTTAGTGCCCAGCTGGCCACTGCCCTGAGCACTCAGTGACCTTCATTCACTTCATTATACCAAGACTAGTCTCTCTATTCTAAGAAAGTAGCTCTCATACACCAAGCTGTCCTAGGTACTGTCTGAGCCCTTACAGGCGCTGATCCTTACAACAACCTACAAGACAGGTGCTCTTATTATTTCCATTTTACTGAGGCTCAGAAGAGCCTAGTGTCCGACTCTTTGCAACCCCATGGACTGTAGCCCACCAGGCTCCTCCATCCATGGGATTTTCCAGGCAAGAATAGTGGAGTGAAGAGCCTAAGACAGATGCAAGATTTACACTCAGATCACTTACATCTAGTTGACGCCAAAGCCTTTGGACTTCACCCCGATCTCATAAGGTAAAGACCCCTGATCCCAGATCCAGGGAGCCCCCTCCTCCAAATTCGGCAGCTCCTCACCTGTGGACTCTGGAGGGGCCTCCACACCAGGGAGCAGGGCCGCGGGCTCTGGCACCTCCAGCCCCACCCTCGAAGTGCCCCCAGCGGACTGCGGTGTGCTGGCCTCCCCCCCGAGGATGCACGCGCTGCTTCCCAAGGGCCGGCTGCTTGCATCTTGTCCATCTGGTTCCCACAGCTCCACTGCAGAGTCTGAACCCCGAAAGACAGACACAAGGGGTCTCAGGTCCCCCGTATTCTCCTGGGAAACTGCAAGTCTATCTCCGCCCACAGAGGGCAGCAAAACGTTGGCTCTGGCTCTCGGACCCTGGGATTGCCGTGGGCTCTAGGGTGAGCCACTTGTAGTCCCCAGCACCTCAATACCTTAAATGAGGATGTTAACCTCTATCCTTTGGGCAGGGGCTGAAGTCCATCCATCTCAGAGACCAGACAGAACTCTTGAAAGCCAAGCTGGGTAAGCCCTGGACATGCCAAGCCTCCCCAGCAGCAAGCCCAGATTGAGAAGGATGGCAGGTTATCTGCAAGGGCTAGGCATGAGAACCAGGGCAGAGGTAGCCTGGGCAGAAGGGGGTCAGCAACACCCAGAGCAGCTCTGAACTGCTCTCCAGGGGAGGGCAGAAGGCAGGTCATGGAGGAGGCTGATTCCTGCGGGAGGAGAGGAGCCGGGGCCCAGGCTCAGGGGAGAGGGCTGGAGTGAATACGCTTACCAGGAGAAACATCAGGCACAGGAGCCTCCAGCCACAAAGACATCTCTTCCCGGAGTCCTGGACATTACCAAGGGACTGTCCTGCAGGAAGGATCCAGGTTACACTCTGCCCAGACTGGGTCCCGTCCCCTCCTGATCCTGCCCTTTATCTGTCCTCACTTATCAGCTTATGTTTACCTGCCGTGTATGTGTTAGCACCTGTGCCAAGGCTTTCCATGCCTTCCTCACAACATCCCTGTGACATCAGGGCTATGCTTAAACCCAGTTTACACATGAGGAAACCGGAGTTACAAGACACAAAGAAAACTGCCTATGGCCACGCAGTTAGGCAGCGGTAGAGCCGAGGTCGAGTCCCAACTCTGGTCCCTCCGTCCACAACTCTGATGTCTTGGCTACCGTGCCACCTCTTCTCCCCGGCCCCGCTCCAGGCTGTCAGGGAACGTTTGACCCCACCTCCGCACCCCCCCCCCGCTTCTGTCAGAGCCCCCTCCCCTTATCCCTGCACTGGGGACCGCCGGCCTTGGGCCGAACCCGGGACAAGTTCTGTGATCCAGACTCCCTCCACCCCGCGATAAACACCGCTAGTTAAGACAAACCTCCCTCCTGCCACTTCCCGGGACAAAATTCTCGCCCCCGGGAGTCACCCAGTTCACATAGAAGACCTCCTCCCCTGATCGCGACAAGTTATTCTGGGGCTTAGAGCGACCGCTGCGCTTCCATCACCACCCTCCCTCGCTGCTCCCCAGAGACCCCCTTTCTAAAGCCCCGGGACACCCCGCCCCCACTCCCGGACACGCAGACGCAGAGCCCGAGGGCAGAGCTGAGGCGCAGACCCACCGGTGCCCGGGCCGCCGGACTTCCCGGCCGGGGCAGTCTCTGGAGCCCCCTTGCTGGGAGAGCAGGATGCTGCCGTTCCCGGGTCCGCAGGCCTCGGCGGCGGCCAGGGCGCCCAAACTGAGCGAGACGGGGGCCGGGAGCCCGGGCCTCCTCGCCCCCGCCCCCGGCGCTGACTCCGCCCCTGCCGGCTGGCCGCCCCCTCGGCCCGGCGCCACCGCGGCCCCTGCCCCCCGAGCCCGGCGGCCGCATGTCCCCGCAGAGCGGCCCGCGGCTCTCCCCTTCCTCTCCTCACCCCGGCGGCTCGGAGCGGCTCTTACACAAACCGCTGCCTCCCAGGCACCACCACCACCCCGCTCCCCGCAGCCTCCAGAGGCGTCCCCTCCCCTCCGGATGGGGAAGAGGGGGGCGGGGCGGGGGTGGAAAGAAGTCGCTTCAGCACTGGATGGTCTGGGATGGGAGGCTGTAGATCTGGGTACCAGCCCGGAGGACCCGAGAGGGTGTGTATAGGAAGGGTTCCATCACAAGTGAAGGCAGGCCCTGTCCTGCTTCTCCTGAGACCACAGCCCTGCCTTCCTGGAACCCCGCTGCCTGGAACACCGAGGTCTACCCTGAAGAGGTCTACCGCATTTTATTGATTTTACCTCCCCTGAAACAGAACCTGACATAGAGTAGAAACAAGAGTAGGTACTGTGGTCCCGTTTGTTGAATGAATAAGTAAACAAGGAAAACAGTTTGATCCTCTTCTATACTTGTTACCTCGAGTCAGTTTCATCTCCACAACACTGCTTCAGTGCACAGGCTCTGAGCTCAGGTTTTGGATTCAAATTTGGGCCTTGCCTCTGCCTCTTTTTTGCTGTGTGATCTTGATTAAGTGGGCTTCCCTGCTGGCTCAGGCTGTAAAGAATCCGCCTGTGATGCAGGAGACCTGGGTTTGATCCCTGGGCTGGGAAGATCCCCTGGACGAGGGCATGGCAGCCCACTCCAGTATTCTTGCCTGGAGAATCCCATGGGCAGAGGGGTCTGGCAGGCTACAGTCCATGGGGTCGCAGAGTCAGACACGACTGAGCAACTAACCACAGCACACAGCACTTGATTAAGTTACTTAATGTCTCTGAACCTCTGTTTCTCTATCTTTATAACAGGGAAAATAAAAATGGCTTTTACCACAGAAGGTTGTCGTGGCAATTAAACAATCTATCAGATGTATCGCGCCTAGTAAGAATACTAGAGATGGCAGCATTAATCAACCTCCCAATTCCTTCAGCAATGGGTCTTCCCATCACCTTGACTCTGAACACTATTAACCTTCCAGTGCTTATTTCCGTATACAACCCCCTCACTATCTCTTCTGGTCCTTGGAGCCATCCCAGGAGGGAGGGAGGGTACAGTAACTCTGAGCTCCGTTTTTTCGGAGAACACTTGAGCTCAGGGCAGAGCCTTTCCCAAGACCACACACAGTCAGCGCCAAGCTGGGATCAGAATCCAGATGTCCTCACTCGAGTCCCATCCTCTTTCTCCTGCATCAGAGTCCAGGATGCTCGGTGCCTCTCAGGTCTGCTGGACCAGCTAAGCGCTGAGATGGGCGATGGGGGGGATGGGGTGGGGTGCTGCAGTGGGAGAGGCAGGGGGCCCTGGGGATGCTTCAGTGCAGATGTGGGAAGCGAGGGGCTGAGGTTACTGCTGGTTGCCCACCCCCACCCCCCCACTTCCAGTTTCCTGCTCACAGGCTCTTCCTGTTTTGCTGTGAACTCCAGTTCCCATGGGTCCCGCAGTGAAGCAGAGAAGGACAGAAGGCCAGGGCGGGCAGCCAGAGGGCCAGACACGGAGATGAACAGGGCACCAGGGAAGGGGCGAGGGAGCAGGGCGAGAGTGGACACGGGGTGGGGGAACGGTGGGAGAGGCACTGGGCAAGCAGGAACAGCAAGGAGCTCGGTGACAGGAGGAAGCTCAGGGTGGGGCAGGGGAACGGGTGGAGGTTGGGGAGCAAAACTTGAGAAGACAGCAGGCTGGGCGGTGTTGCAAAATCTGCCCATGTATTCATTTTCACATTTCAGAAAAGCCCCTCTGACACCCCCCATCCCGAAGTTCTGCCTCCAGCTTTTGCTCTCGTTCCCTCTCATCACGAGGCCATCCCCTCACAAGGCTGGCAGCCCGGGCTGGGCATCTCTGAGTCATGAGCACAAGGCCCCAGCTGTCCTGAGAAAGTGAAAAACCAGGGACTCTGGCTCTTGGGCAACTGAAAGGTTCCGTCTCAAGCACGCACACCCTCTCCCAGCTCCCTTCCCCTCCAGCAGCCCGGAAGGGTCGGCGCCACTCAGACACCCGGCACTCTGGTCTGGGGTCTGATGACCTTTCTTCTGGGAGTTGGGAGAAGACCCTCATTCACTCCAGATCCTTTCCTCACACCCTTGTCTCCCCTACAGGCCAGGACCGAGGACCCCACACCAGCCGCCTCTGTCACCCCCTGACCCGGGCCAGAGCCGGCTGCTGAACAAGCAGCTTAGGGCGCCATCTCTCCCACGTCAGGGAGTCAGCCTCAGCCTCGTCTCAGAGGAGGAGGAAGCGTGACTGCCTGAGTTACCCCTTCAGGTTACAGGGGTTCAGGAGCCTCCCCATGAGGGGAGAGCAAAATGGGCAAAGACCAAAACCTGTTGGTGGTCTCTCCACAGGGGTCTTGGAGACTAAGGACTGGGCCGTGTTCCCCAAGACAGGGCCAGCAGTCAGTTACCTGCAGCGGGAATCACCTCTCACTTTGCCAGACCCCCAAACCCACCTACCAGTCTCCAGGAGGTGTCAGGTGTAAGGCCTCCCCGTCCCGTCCCACGGGAGCTTTCCTGTGTGCTTCCTCCATCCCAAGAGGAGACATCCTGCTTGGGAGCTCCATTTAAGATCTTCCCGCTCCCCACAACCTCCAGAGGGAATCTGAAGCCAAGACTGGGGCTGGGTGCATCCCCCAGCCCGTGGTCACATGCACCACTACATAACTCCCCTCAAAGAGCTCCCCTGAAGCAGGCCACAGGGTACACTTGGTGTACGGAGGAGGGGGGCAAGTGCTTCCTGCTGCTCCCTCATGATTCTGGAAGGCTGCAGTGTGGGGAGTGGGAGGTGCGGGGAGCGGCGGTCATCTTTCAGGCCGACCAAGTAATTTCTCAACCTCTCAATCACAGGACAGGGAAGAAGCCAGGAATTCCAGGTCGGTGAGTTCAGAGATGATACAGATGGCAGAAAGGGAAAAAAGAAAAGCAACATTTATTAGGTCCTATGACATACATTTATCTTTGCAGGTATTATTTTATTTCTCCTTATATATAAAACCCCAAGAAGTAGTTACTAGCAGGAGGGGAAATCTCAGATTTGAACACAAGTGTAACTGACTCAAAAGCTCAAACTCAAACAAGAAATTTCCACCTCACTCCATTACACAAAACTACCTTCCCAACTGGGAAAAACAATGAACTCACACGGATTTAGGTTCACTTCTGTCAACAAAGAGTAGAGCAGTGGTTCCCAAACCTGGCCTCCTTTTCAGAGATTCTGATTTATTTGGCCTGAGGTAGGAAGGGGATGACAGAGGATGAGATGGCTGGATGGCATCACCGACTCGATGCACAGGAGTTTGGGTGGACTCCGGGAGTTGGTGATGGACAGGGAGGCCTGGCGGGCTGCGAATCATGGGGTCCCAAAGAGTCGGACACGACTGAGCAACTGAACTGAGGCCCATGTATCCATCTACACATCTATTCTTTTTGCAGCTGTAGCTAAGAATCAAGATGTGGGAACCCAGAACCATCTGGTGGAAAACATGCGGAAGCTGGGGATCCAGAAGCCAGGGCTCCACTCTCGGCTCTAACATGCACTGTGATGCAATCCTTACCCTTCCTGGGTTTATTTCTCACCATCAAAACTGAAATAATATCTTCTCCATCAATACTTCCTACATTGGATATTTGCAAACACAAAGATTTGAGCAAGTGAGAAGAAAAGCAAAAGATGAATTTAAGGGATTTTTGTTCTACATGCCAAAATTTAGTAAGCCTGAGATTTACACTCTGATATCACAACAGTCTGGCTACTTTGCAAGGAGAGTAAGGGGCATATTAAAATGAAATATTCAACAACTCCCATTAATATGCAGAATTTTGCCAATTAACCACGTCCCGTTCAACCCCACCCACGTGAAAAGGTTTCCTTTGCTAGAAATCTCTTTATTGAAAATATTTGGGGGCCACTAAATATAGTTAAACAATGCAGTTTGAGTAGCCTGTGAGAAATAGCCCATTATAAGGACAATTTGACTAGAAATCAGAAAACCTGAGTTTTAATCCAGTCTCCTAAATTGAGTGACCTTGGACAAGTCACTTCCTCTCTTAGGATTTGTTTTCTTACCTGTGAAGAAAAGGGGACTAGGTTACATCAAGGATTCAGAGATACTGATTTATGAAGCTTATTAATGGTCTTCATGAACTTCTTGGGATTGTGTGCAAAATTCTATTTGTGTGTGGACATTTTTCTGGAGGAGAAGAGACTAAATTTTCATCTAACTTATAAAAGGGCTTGTGACTAAATAAGGCTAAGAACTTTTTGACTACCCAGCCTTCAGCTCTCAATTTCTATTCACTCCTCCATAACAATTTTGGAAGCAAAGTTTAGATCCTGAAATACATGTAAATAATTCAATCTGGAGTCCTGGGGCAAAATAATGACTCTGCTTTCTTCCACATGTTCTGAATGAGGTTTTATTTCTCCAATGATCTGAGGTAATTGGCTACTAGGGGGCAGATCTGAATCAAAGCATCTCAAGGGCCTTTGACCTGATTTCCTGGAGCAGTGAGTCCCTCCCCAAGTTCAGAGTCACAAAGATCTGAAGCCAGACTGGCTTCACCTATATCCTAGCAATGAGTGCCAAGCGGGCCTCTGTCTGATTCTGTGGAAAGCCCATCTACTCCTACTGTATGATATCCTCTTTTCCCTTACCCCTATAATATCTCCCCACTGGTCTGAAATGTCTCCCCTGAGGATTCACTGCTTTGGTTTTGGAGCCTGAACATCCTGTGCAACCCAACCCCTGTGAGAAGAGGCACGGCATCTTGATTCTAATCATCTAAAACTTGGAAGTGGACGGGTGGGAGGAGAGGGAAAAGCACTGGAAGGGGAAGTGAGAGCACCTTAAGCTCTGCTCAGGAACTGAGCAGTAGGCTAGACTGGGACCAACCTCAGGCACACAGGAAGTCCAAAGGGCTGGTACACCCTGTGCCCTACACCCCGGACAAGCCTTCTTTCAGGGACTAAGAGCCCGGGCCAAGGCTCAAGTTCCACCCGAAGTAAGGCGTGTGGAGGAGACAGGCGCCCGGGGCCGCCCCTCGCCTCAACTCGGCACGGGCTCCGGCTCTAGGTCGAGCCTGGCGGCACCCCCCGGCCCGAGAGGGCGCTCGCTCTCCCGGCCACAGTCCAACCGAAGACAAGAGCCACCTTGGTACGGGGGTCTCCGTGAGCAGAGGCAAAATCCACGCTCCGGGGTCTCTTTCCCAAGACGAGGTCTTCAAACCCTTTGTGCAGGGCGAGGTCGCGCTACATTCCCACGCTCCTCCTCCACGGCAGGATTGCGAACCTCCTGCAGGAATCCCCTCCGGGATTCCTCCTCCCACCATCCCTGCCCCGCGCCTTTACCAAGATGGCGGCGAGCGCACTTCCGGCGTGTGTTCCTACGGGTGCGTCCGGGTGGCTGCTGCAAGTGTCACCCAGAGGGTTCCAGCCTCTGTGCTGCATAGACTACAGCGGTGATGGCGGGCAGGCGGTTTGGCTGGAGCCGGGCGGCTCTTCTCCAGCTCATTCTTGGTGTGAACCTGATAGTGATGCCACCCACCCAGGCCCGGACTCTCCGTTTCGTTACCTTGGTAATGAGAAATGGGGTCGCTAAGGGCTGGCCAGTGCTCGGAGGGCACCGGCCTGCTGGTGGAGGGAGGGGCGGGGCTGGTCTGGGGTCTGGGGTCTGGGGTCTGGAGGAGTCGGGAGACGACTGGCCGGCGGGGCTGGGGGCCAGGGTTCGCAGTTTTTGTGAAGCCCTGGGGTATTTAGGGTTGGGGGCAGGGTGCACGGAGTTCTGTATTAGAGGATAGATTGGTGAGTCTGCCTTGGGAGTGGGATGTAGTTCAATGATTTATAAGAGATTCACTTCTAAAGCAACCTTAGGTGTTTTTTTTTCCAGTCCCCCTGCCCCCCAACACACCTGCATTGCTTTCATTTCTTTCCCTTTCCCTCCTGTACTTTCGGTTTTTCCAAGGTCTCCAGGGCATTGCTTAACCAAGTTAAGAGTCTCTGGAGGCTGCAAGAAGTTAGTGACTTCTAGTTTGGGGTTTTTCGCAGTGGATAGAGTTAAGGCTCTCAACACGGGGAAGAGTTTGACTTTGTCCACACCAAGGGGACCCTCTGACCTCTGGGCCAACCACTTTCTTTCCTCAGCTGTACCGACATGGAGACCGCTCTCCAGTGAAGACATATCCCAAGGACCCCCATCAGGAAGACAAATGGCCCCAGGGCTTTGGTCAGCTAACCAAGGTGGGTCAGGAGCCAGCTCTCTCAAGATGAGTTCTAGAACCGGTGACCTCTAGAGCAGGCTGCAGAACTCACCAGACTGCTTTTCCCCTTGTGGGTGCTGACTTTGACCACATTTCTTCAGCTCATTTTCATCTGTGCCCAGATTAAAATGGGCACACACAATGCATGCACAATCAACCCCTTAATACACGACTTGTGGGATCAGATTAACCCACTTCTGCTTCCAGCTGTGAGGTGGAAAGCAGCCGGGGCTAACCCCCATTGTCCTCCTGAGCCGTCCCCCTCCCCCGGGGCCTCTTAACCCTTGGGTTTGCCCACAGGAGGGGATGCTGCAGCACTGGGGGCTGGGCCAGGCCCTGCGACGGCGCTACCATGGCTTCCTCAACGCCTCTTACCACCGGCAGGAGGTGAGGCTGGGAACTCTAGAGGGAGAAGGGATCGGCTGTTCTCACCCTCTGCCCTCAGGGAGACTACCGGTGACCCGGGCACTGTGGCCTTCCTGCGTGCATCTCTGGTTACAGCTGCAGGACGAGACGTCCACGGGCTGTCTGGAGCAAAACTCTGGAGGCTGAGTTGCCCCTGCTTGGCTTGGGAAGAAGCCAAGCTGTTCAAGCATCCAAGCCCAGACCTAAGGGCCTCGCGGAGTAGTTTCCGACTCTGTGAAGTAACTCAGGCTTTCCATCCAAGCGCTGTTACGGGCCAGGCACCGTGCTGGCACTGCGTGTAGCAGCGCATCGGCCAGATCCAATCTCTGTCTCTCAGGTTGTTACTGTTTCCTTGAGGGCCGGTCCTATCCTGATCTTGCCCTTTCTCATTTCTTCCTCCCTTTTCACAAGCACTTATCTCTGTTCCTCATCTTATTTCCTCTCCTGCTCTCTAAGCCAGTTATTAAGCATTGTGTGTGTGTGTGTGTGTGTGATTAAAGACAGTTTCTGCCCCCAAGGACCCGGGCCTCGATAAGGGAGACAGCTGTTGTAATAAACCAGGCAGGCTGGCAGACCTGAGAGCCTTGTTGAGTAAGCACTTCAGACTGGGAGGGGCATTTGACCTATAGCCATTCTCGCAGGAATTCTTTGCAGATGGGGGGGACAGCTACCCCACCAGTCTAGGCTGGAAGATGGGTGGGGAAGGCCAGAGAAGGGGAGAAGGCCAGATTCCTGGTGGATTTACAATTTGCTGGGTGAACAGCAAGAACTGGGGCCCCTCTGCGAGGCTACAGCTGCCCCCACTCCCCAACTCCCACAGGGGGACCGGTGGTGTCATCTCTGCAGGTTTATGTGCGAAGCACAGACTTTGACCGGACGCTTATGAGTGCGGAGGCCAACCTGGCTGGACTCTTCCCGCCTGACGGGATGCAGCGCTTTAACCCAAACATATCTTGGCAGCCTATCCCCGTCCACACCGTGCCCATTGCCGAGGACAGGGTAAGCCTGGCCCGCCCTTCCCTCGAGGCGACGGCAGGAGCGACTCTGGCCGTTGGCCTGCTGATCCCCAATCCTTCTCTGCGTCTGCTTACCCGCTCTGGCCTGCAGCTGCTGAAGTTCCCCTTGGGCCCGTGCCCCCGCTTTGAACAGCTGCAGAATGAGACCCGGCGGACGCCCGAGTATCAGAACGAGAGTGTTCAGAATGCAGTGAGTGGGGCTGAGGTGGAGGGCACCATCCCGACCTTCAGCCCCGGGCAGGGCTGACCCCCGATCGTGTTTCTTAGCAATTCCTGGAGATGGTGGCCAATGAGACGGGGCTCACGGGCCTGACACTGGAGACCGTCTGGAATGTCTACGACACACTCTTCTGCGAGGTGAGCCGGCTCAGGTCTTTTCTCACAGCTCGGCAGGCCTGGTGGCCAGGCCTAGTAAAACACCGTGCCTGATGCCATGCCCCTGGGGAGGTCCAGGCAAGCTGCCTCTTGTGAAACAGAAGAATTTCCCTCACGGGTGAGAAAGACCTCAGAGTGGGAAACAAGTTTGTTGATGGTCAGCAGTTCCCGCTTCTCCCCACCCAGAGCTCTCATGGTATCCAGCTCCATTCTGCTGAGTCACACTTTTGGGACTCGAGCCTCCTTTCCTGTTCCCTGCCTCCTCAACACCCTCCACCACGTCTCCCGGTTCCAGACCCTCTGCCTCCCCTCGCACACACACGCAGGCACCATCCCAGCGGGGAACAGAGCTGCTCCCGGGAGAGGCTCTGGCCGGGGCCAGGGAGCTAACCTGCCCGCTGCCACACACAGCAGACACACGGGCTGCCTCTGCCGCCGTGGGCCTCGCCCCAAACCATGCAGCGTCTGAGCCGGCTGAAGGACTTCAGCTTCCGCTTCCTCTTCGGGATCTACAAGCAGGCAGAGAAGGCCCGGCTGCAGGGCGGTGAGTGACAAGACCAGCATGTCACTCCCCTGAAAGAACCTGACAGTGTTAGAAACC
>SJYT01081599.1:0-138208 GCA_006410635.1 Cephalophus harveyi | reverse complement strand
ACCTTCTGCGGGGGGTGGGGGGTGGGGGGGCTTCTCACACGCTCAGTTCTCTGCCTGAGAGTTCTCCGCTCTTTGAGGACCAGTGAACCCTAGTTATCCTGTCAGTCATCAAAGCCTCCCCAGTCCCCCAAGTGCTTAGCACGTCTGTCACTAGTACCAGTGACCACGGTTAGGCTGGTGTGTATCTTGTGTGTGTGTGTATCTCTTCTGCCATTCATATTCTTAAGTTTCACCCATATTAGGAAACCCTCTGTCCCCTCAAATAACTCCCTACCTCCCCCAAAGGACCACCAGGGGCCATTCTGAAAGAAGGCCAAGAGTAATACGCAGGCCACACGCTGACCTGAGCGCTTAAGAGAGTGTCAGCTGCCAGACCTTTCCAGCGTCTCGGAAGTTCTCCGAGTCTTCCCCTGACAGATCCCCTGGCTGGTGCCGCCGTCGAGTGCTCCCTGAAGCAGCCTTAGGTTTACATTTGTTCCCAGCTGGAGTAATTCTTCAACACAGGCAGGGCCTCATAGCTCCTTTATGAATAAGTGGGGAGGTTTCTGCATCTGTGTTGAAATAGAGGTATCTTGTTTTATCTTGCTTCCTTCTGTAAATTTGAAAGTTCTTAAGTGGGATTCCTCTGACGTGTCCTCTCTGCTGGGGATCAGACCCAGGGCTGGCAGAGGGTGAGAGGCCCTCAGGTAGGTCTGGTCGGAAGACGGTGAAGGCCGCAGCCGCTGACATGGGGGGCTCTCTCCCTCAGGCGTCCTGCTGGCTCAGATACGGAAGAACCTGACACTGATGGCAACCACCTCCCAGCTCCCTAAGCTGCTGGCCTACTCTGCGGTGAGCTCCCTCGGCCCCAGGGGCTCAGGGCACGCGGAGGCTGGGTTCCTCCTCTCTGCGGTACCCGGGTTGGCGAGGGGGGTGGTGCTGATGGGAAGCCCTCCCCCTTACAGCACGACACCACGCTGGTGGCCCTGCAGATGGCGTTGGGCGTCTACAACGGCGAGCAGGCCCCCTATGCGTCCTGCCACATGTTTGAGCTGTACCAGGAGGACAGTGGGTGAGTGGAGCGCGCAGTCTGCCCTCGGGATGGGCGCCCAAGTGGAGGGAGGGGCTGTGGGCAGCCTGAGGGGACGCTGTTGGCCTGGGGAACCACTGCCCTCGTGCCTCCCACCCACCCGCAGGAATTTCTCGGTGGAGATGTACTTCCGGAATGAGAGTCACAGGGACCCCTGGCCCCTGACCCTGCCCGGCTGCCCCAACCGCTGCCCGCTGCAGGACTTCCTCCGCCTCACGGAGCCGGTCGTGCCCAAGGATTGGCTGCAGGAGTGCCAGCTGGTGGGCGGGCCTGCAGACACAGGTGAGCGGCCGTCTGCCTCCGTGCTGGCCGAGGCCCAGCACGGCTCCCGGTTCCTACCCCGAGGTCTCCAGAGGCTGACGCACCTCCAGTCCTGGTGCAGGTTCCCAGTCCCCTTCCCAGCCTGAGATGCGCTCCTCGCCCTCAGGCGATGCCCCCCTTACAGCGTGAGGAAAGCCTCGCAGCTGGGAGGGAGAGGACTGTCCCACCCTCCCCCTACCGTGTGTGCTGGCCCTCTCGCTGGCGTGAGCCCCCGCTGGGGGCCCACCTTTCCACTTACACCCTGGGTTTGTTTCCTCCCCCCTCCACATGGGCCCCGATGCTCGGTGTCACCACTCTGCGGGATCAGCCCCGGCGCAGAGCCTAACAGAGACTCCTCTGGCCCGCCTCCTCCTCCGGCTGCCACTCCCGTTCTCGCCCTTTCGGATGGTATCCTTCAGAGTTGCCTAGACTCTGCTGTCACCTCCTTGCCGCTCATTCTCAGACTCACACTGGACAGGCTTCTGTCACCTGCCACTCGCCACTCCAGAAGTCACTGTTGTTGAGGACCAGTGACCTCCCCTCGCCCCAAATCCAGCTGACCAGTTCTTAAGTCAGCTCCTCTCACCTGTCAGCAGCGTTATGGAATCGGTCACTCCTTCTTTGACCACTTTCTTGCTTTCTCTGGTTTTTCTTCCCCGTCGCCCCAGGCAGCTTTCTTTACTAGCTTCTCCTCCCCACTAACCAGCAGATGGCCCCGGGTTCATCAGGCTGGCTCTTTCCCCACTGATGCCGTCTACTCAAGTGAGCTTACCCAGCCTCACGGCCTCATGTTACCATTTCCATGCTAAGTTCTTTTTATGACTCGTGACCTCTTCCTCTCTGAGCCGCAGGTTCACGTATCCAGCTGCGGAGTTGAGGTCTCTACGTGGATGTCAACTAAGGCATCTCACAGTGGAGGTCTAAATCCAAATGTTCTCCCTGCAGGCTTCCCCGCCTTAGTAAATGCAGCCTCAGCCACCTAGGTGCACAGCATATCCCAAGGTGCTATTCCGAGTGCCCTCTTCTTCAGACCCCCACCTCCAAACCATCAGCATATCCTGCCAGTCCAGTCTTTAAAATCCGTGCTCTGGCTCCCTAGCTCAGTCTACCATCATCTCTTGCTGGAAGTACTGAAAAGCTTCCTAACGTTCTTTCTGATTTTGTTCTTGGCCCTACCAGTCTGTCAGCACAACAGAGTTAAATTTTTTAAAAACATGAATCGGTGCACATCAGTACCCTTCTCAGAACTGTCCAGTGGCTTCCCGTCACTTGGGGTAAAACCCACGTTCTTGACTGTGGCCTTCCAGGCCCTGCTCAGTCTGCTCCGGTGATACTGACTCTCTTTCCTAGACCATGTCGAGCTTTTTGCAGACATACCAGACGATGATGAAGATAATCATGATAACATTGGTACCATAACCTTATCAAGTGCTTATTATATATCAAGTGCACTGTTTTAAGAACTTTATATCCTCCAGGCTCCTCCTCCAGTTCTCCTGTATGTTGTTGCTATCCCAGCCTTACTTCTACAAGGCCTCTAGATGTGTATAAGAGACAGCCCCCCCGCCCTGCCTGCTGGCCTGAGAACACTCCTCTCAGAGCTTCTGTGTGTCTCACTCAGGGACTCCAAGGCTCAGGTCAGTTCGTTGCTTTCTCGGTGACACCTTGCCTGTGACCTGCCTGGCTTTGGTTCTCTCGACGGCACCTGCCGCTAACCTGTCCCTTCTGTCAGTTGCCTGTCATGGCGTCTCCTCTCCTAGAAGGGAAAGCCACACGGGAGACTGCGTCTTGGCCGCCTGTGGTCTCCTGTTGTAGGAAGGCACCTGGCATGTGGCAGGCACCCAAACGCTTGCTGAACGAACACTGACATGACCTTTCCCTCCTCCCCCGGCGCCGTGCTCAGAGGTGATCGTGGCCTTGGCTGTCTGCGGCTCCATCCTCTTCCTTCTCATAGTGCTGCTCCTCACCGTCCTCTTCCGGGTGCAGGCCCAGCCTCCTGGCTACCGCCACGTTCCAGACGGGGAGGACCACGCCTGACAACCACTCAGCCCCCTTCCCTCTGCCTCCTAGGGGAGGTGGGCTGGGCCCTTGCTCCTGACTGTTGCTGCTCCCCAGCCCATGGACAGGAGACCCTGGATTGGGCCTCCCTCTGATCACCCACACCTAGATGAACAAGTGAGGCTCAGCTTGTTCATCCTGTCACCTGGCATCCACGTGCCCAACGTTAACCAAGTACTGTGTCGGACACTGGCTTCCTCCAAACAGGATTTGCCTCCTCCGTGTTCCCTTCTAAGGACGTGAAATGTAGACAAGTGCTCCAGTTTCACTCAGGACCTAGGAGGAAAAAACTGAAGGAGATGGTGCTTGATCTCCTTTGTCTCTCCATCAAACCCTGCTCTCTCTTCCAACCCAGAGTCTTTGGCAGATGGCCCCAAGGACACGGTCTTGCCTCTCACCTCTCAGTGCTTATTTCAGCGGGAAGAACGGCCCAGCACTGGGGGTACAAACACTGGCTGCCGGGAACCAGATCACCCGAGAGCCAGCCGGTGAAGTCTGTCCAGCTGAAGCCACCGTTAACGCGAGTGAGACATGATGCTTTCAGCATCTTTGTCACCCCTCACCTTGAGCCGGTTAGAAGCAGGTTTTTGCTTGGGAAGGAGTCGGGGATGGCAGAGAGGGGACAGTGAGTTGTGGTACAGAATCCTGAAACCACTGTCCCCGCCCTTAGTGGGGCTGTGATCCCTAGGTTGTGAGCTGAACAGCTCTAGACTGGCCCAGAATAGGATTGAGACAGCTTCCAGAGAATGAAGGTTTGGGACTCCCAGTGCTGGTTCTATGCCTTTTCTTCATTCTGGGGAGCTGAGAAGCCCTTTGACAAGATCAGAGCTGGAAGATCCACTCAGAAGCTCAGTTGGGTATGGTTTTATTGGCCGTGTGAATAGTGAGCACAGATCAAAAACCACTACCTGAGCACTGTGTGTCAGAGAGGAGAAAGGAGAGAAGCTCGGCTCCAGGCCACATACAGCAGAGGCCCCTGGGGCAGCGAGTCTGCCAACTCTGGAGTTCCTGGAGCTCAGTCCACGTGCGTGTCCAGTCCCCATGTCATGGTCCCAGCGCCCCAGCTCCAACGCTGGGACCCCAGTACCTGGGCCCTTGAATACGAAGCCGCCTCTTGTTTAAGAACTTGTTTTCGTGGGGCTCCAAGCCCCTGCTTGGCCCCCGCTTCATTAACGTCTCTCATTTCTGAGTCCCAGCATCCTCTGGGCTCCAAACGAGAATGTGATAACCTAGAAAGAGTGAGACCAGAGGCACCTTCCATCACCAGCCTCTGAGAACTTGGAGCTGGCGTGGGGAACCTAGCACTTGGTCAGGAGACAGCAGGAAGCCGGGCAGCAGCCAGGCACTGCTGTGGCCAAGACTCAGCGAGAAGGACGGCCCTCAGTCCAAAGAGACCACGGGCTCCTGGTTGCCATCTTCACTGACTATATCCTGGGGGTGGCTGGAGCAGTGCTAAGCTGGGGTGAGCCCGCACTGAACCTTGGGGAATAGGCCGGGTTTGACCAGCCTCATGTACACTCACCCATCACGGAGGCCAGCGTGTCCCCCATGGGATTGAATTCATTGAGCTGCAGAGACAAGGGGATGAGCATGAGGAGGGAGTGGAGGTACCAGAAGAAGGGCATGTGAGGAGTAATTGGTCATTTATGATCCGTGAGGTTGAATCCCTGCCTCCTCCCATTTATTATTTGAGGGCCCAGGCCTCACCGACATGATACCAGAAGATTCTGGGTCATACAGCTGATACATGATCTTTCCTGAGCTTCCATCAAACACATCGATCGTCCTTAATTCATGGGGGGAACAACTTTTGAAATTAGGATCTGGGTATCGGCCCACGACAATGAGGTTGTACCGAGGATGCCAGCTTGCCTAGGAGGTGGAGAGGCAGGTCACAGGAATAAATGCAGAACAACATTGAGAGGGACATCAGAAGTACCTTTGCCACTGACAACAACGGTTAATACAGCTGCCAGCAGTTTAACAACGGAGGCAAGGCCTGCGTGAAACAAGAAACAAGCGTATGTGCATCTACCATCGCAAATGTGAAACCCCAGCTGGCCTTCCTATGATCCTCAGGACACATTCAGGCCTCCTCTCTCTGCATTTCCTGACATCGTACCAGCTGACAAGTATTTTAACAGCAGCGCGACCCGAGTGAAAGCGATAGTATAGTTGCTCAGTCGTGTCCGACTCTTTGCGACCCGTGGACTGTAGCCTGCCAGGTTCCTCTCCGTGGGATTCTCCGGGCAGGAACACTGGAGTGTGTTGCTGTTCCCTTCTCCAGGGGGTCTTCCCGACCCAGGGATCTAAATAGGACCTTGGTTCTGAGCTTGTCCCATGGCTCTCCCTCCAACGTCAGAGAGTTGAGTAGAAAATGGCAAGTGGCTAAAACGAGGGAGGACTCCTCTGTTCCCAGATCACCCCACTCAAAACAAACCCAGCAGCTACTGGGATGACAGAACTGGATGGGATTTTCCCAAGAAAGCTTTTCAAGGAAGTTCTGAAGGGGACAAGACACGGTTAGCAGGAAGAAAGAGGTGCTCCCGGCAACGGCTTGGCAATAAGTCCCAAGTCACACCTGGGACACCGGCGGCTGGGCTGGCTGATTGATACCAAGAGGGAGATCAGGAAGGAAGGATCAGTGGGAACACCAGCTGCTGAAGGGCCGATACTACAGACGCTTGGATTTGACGCGAGGTGCGTTATGCTATGCTGAGCTGCTCAGTCGTGTGACCTTCAGCTCTTTTGTGAACCTATGTGACCCTGTAGCCCACCAGGCTCCTGTCCATGGGATTCTCCAGGCAAGAATACTGGAGTGGACTGCCGTTTCCTACTCTAGGTTGAGGTATGTGGAGGCCATTCTGATACCAAATCATCATTATTTCCTGAGTACTTCCTAGGCGCCAAGCATGTTGCCACATGCTTTTAAGTACTTGGGTTCAACCTCACAACCACCACCTGTCAGTCAGATACTATTATTCCCTCTATATAGATAAGGACATCGGGATCCCTAATGTGAGCGATTTGCTGAAGGAGTCTAACCTAGGGGGCGGGGGAATGGGGTCTGCCCGCCTGAACTATGCTCTACTGACTACACAAGTGCAGGCGTGAGCTCTGGAGGTCTGAAGAGGGGCTGTGGTTCTAGAAAAGAATATAAACTAGACAGCAGGAGGACTGGCCGAGTTCAGACTGGCGGCGGTGGCAGGCACGGAGGACGTGAAGGTTGGAAGCCTTGGGGGTTAAGGCTAGGGAAGCTGGCTAACTAAGCCCAGTTAGCTCGTGGGTCAGCTGCACACACAGGTCGCCAAAACTGAGGGCAGAACAGCGGATCGGGGCCTCAGAAAGTGCCCCACAGAGAGGAGATCTGGGCCGCGTGGAAAGAACTCAGGAAAATCCGCTTCTCAAGGAGACATGAAGAAGACTCAGCGAAACAGGCTCATGGAGCTGGACCAAAGGTGCAGAGCGAGCCAGGGCGAGAAGAGGGCTGGGGCTGCAAGCCTCCATGTCCGCGGCGCCTCCCCAGCATCACTTACCTTAATGGGCGTCAGGTGCTGGAAGTGGCGGTGAGGATGTGGGATCAGGCTTGGCGGGCAGTCCCACTGGCAAGCAGAGTAAACCCGGATCTCACTCTTCTGGTCAGTGGTCAGGAGCTGGGCTCCATCGGGACTGAAATGAGCTGGCAAAGCGAAAAGCCCCTGAGCTCAAGGGACCCCAGGTGGGCCCTTTCCTGGCCCTCACGGGCCTCCTGCAGGAGCACCTCCCTCCCACTGCTTCCTAGAGACGGGTGGCAGGGCCATGAACAAACATCCAAGAGGCTCAGCGGCTGGGGGCCGCCTAGAGACAGGAGGGCTCGGGACCTCGGCCTGGCCGACGCTGTGCGGGGTTAAGGCCCGGCTGAGTGGCTCCTATGCTTTGCGGGAAAGGCCCTGAAGCAGCGGGTTGATGGGGTCTGCAGGAAGGCCGAGGTCTGGTATATCACACCTGCGTTGACAGGATGCCTGTGCGGCAGCGAGTGGAGGAAGCTGGATTTCCCTCTAACCTGGCGCAGGTCCCAGATTTTCACTGTTTGATCTACGGAGGCTGTGGCCAGGAGCCAGTCACAGCACGGGTTCAGGGCCACATGGGTCACCTTCTTTTTGTGCATTCTCAGATTCCAAAGCTGCGGACGAGAGCTCGGTTGAGGCTGGGGCGCAGAACCGAGGCTGGGGGTTGGGAAGTGGGGAGAGGGCCTGGGCACGAGAGCGCACCTCCCTGCCGTCCGTGTTCAGCAGGATCACGTGGCCCACGTTGTCTCCTGTGACCACCACTCGGCTTTTGACAGATACATCCAGGCTGCAGAACCAGACGCTGGAGGGAGAGATTGTGCTGTGACTCTTAGGGACAGAGGCAAGTTGCATTTATTCACTGCTGCAGCTCATGTCTCACAGCAGTCAATAAATATCTGTTGAGTGAATGAATATCTTGTCTTGGACTCCCAGTGAGGAGCACTCAAGACTTGTCCACCATCCCCACAGAGGGTATGGGGGTGGTGGGGCTCAGAAACGTGTCCAGTTACTTCTAGGCTCGGGATCCTCACTTGGTAAGAGTCCCTGAAGCAGCCAAACCCAGAGCCGACAGGCAAGTCCTCAAGTCGGGGCTTGCCCCCTGGAGCCCTGAGGCTCAGCTGTTGTTTTCTCTCCACTCTCCACCCTCTGGGCCAAAGGAGAGGACACTCCAAGCAGGGACTGCCCAACTCTTCCTCACTGCTGGCTGGAAAGGAACTCCTGCCCCCTTCTGAGCACTTAGGGGGAAAAGCACACCAACTCGGAACTAGCTTTCTGTCCCTCAGACCACTTGATACGAAGGGACGGGTCGGGGTGGGGAGAGCGTCAGGGATCGATACCCAGTCAGGAGAGCCAGATTCACACTTTCCCCTCAAATCTCTGCTGCCCTGCTTTCTGCATCCCTTGTACACATCTTTCGGGAGGAGGGCTCCTTGTGGAAGAGTGAGTCCATCTGTCACCTGTCCCGTTGCTCCTGCATTTCTCACCCCTGTGTGCAGCCCAGTGCTAGGTAGAACCCCACCCCCTCACACACTTGGGGAGCAGAGTCATCTCTCTGACTGAAAACCACAGTGACAAGCATTTTGTAATTTCTCTAGCCATATGCTCTTGAGGAGTCCAGAGTGCGTGGTGGACATGATTCTATCCATTTAGGTTTTCATCAAGGAGCTGGCCAGGTCATTACACCCCAGTGAAAGCCGGGAATGGCATCTGAAGTTCTTAGTTCCTGTTCCAGGCTTGAAGAAGTGTTTTAGACTAATGCCATGTTGACTTGTCCAGTGAGGATCCAGGTCTAGTCGGATACAGGAAGGACTGACAAAAGAACTGAGACCTTTCCCTTGGCGAAAAAAGCTGAGGTTCTAGAACCCGTCCCTGAAACAGGAACCCACCTAGCCCAGAGGAATAGCAGCTAAAGAGTCAGAGGGAAGGGTGAAAAGGAGCTAACCCCTTTCTTCCCTGTGCTGGGTTTAAGGAAAAGAAATGGGATCCGGGTGCTCTCGCCACAACTACACCGAGAGCCTAGAAGCCCTTTCCCCTCGAGTTAACACTACTCACTTGCAGGTGTCTGAGCTGGCAAAGACTCGGAGAGTGTTGCCTTTAAAGTCTTGTAGCCTAGTCGTTCCCTCCATTGAGGAGGTGAAAAACTGGTTGGTATTGAGAGGGTTAAACTTCAGCCCAGTGATGCTCCCTCCAGCTCCAATCTAACACAAGGAAGAAAAAAGTCAGTGAATGATACTGGCCCATGAAGTGGACAGAGCCTGGGTGCACATCCTCTGCCTGGACACGAGCCATCCAGGCCACACTTGGGGCCGGGCCAGCTCGGATGCCTAGACACTAGGCTGCTCTCCACAGTACTGTTTCTTAAGGTTCTCATTCTATACTTTTTAACGAACATACAGTAAATTTGGTTGCTTCTGGTATACACCTTTATGAATTTTAACACATGTAGAGATTTGAACCACCACCACCACCACCACAATCAGGATGCAGAACAGTTGTGCCACTTCCCCCCCAGATCCCTCATGCTCTCCCACTGTAGTCACATCCTCCCCCGGCTCCTCACCCCTGGCGACTGGGGAGGAGTTCTTCATCACCATACAAGTTTTGCCTTTGATGGACTGTCATATCAGTGACTCATGGTATGCAGCCTTTTGAGACTGGCTTCTTTCATTTCACTTGGTGTAATGCCTCTGAGCTTGTTCCAGCCTGCTCTGTGAATCTATAGTTCATCCCATTTTATTGCTGAATATCCTATTGTGTGGATGTACCATAATGTATCATACAAGTGCTCTTTTCAGAAGAGCTTCAGCTTGGAACAATGGCTGGGTTTAGGTGGGCTGGTGTCAGACCCAAGCGCCTCATGTTTTGCAGACATACCAGACGATGATGAAGATAATCATGATAACATTGGTACCATAACCTTATCAAGTGCTTATTATATATCAAGTGCACTGTTTTAAGAACTTTATATCCTCCAGGCTCCTCCTCCAGTTCTCCTGTATGTTGTTGCTATCCCAGCCTTACTTCTACAAGGCCTCTTACACAACATTCACTTAACTCACTCAGCATACTAACTGGTACTTTCCATTCCCTCTATAAAACATTCTAACTGATGCCCATGGTTCACCAAACCCTTGCTGCTAGTAAGTTAATCTGCTCCCACTAGCTGAGTTCTATGCTTAGGAAGGGTTAGTTGTGTTTGTTCTTAAAACTAGATATGTCAGTTGTACTTTGTATTGTAATCATGTAATTTAACTAAAGATGTAATTAAACATTTAAACTTTAAACACAAAACATTTCATTAAAATGTAATTTAATTAAAATTGATGAAATATGTGCAAAAAGAATGACCACTGTGGTTTCTATGAAATACATATTGAACACTTTGGAAAAACTAGATAAAAAAGATTTGCTAAAATAAGAGTTGTTGAATTAAGCATGGGAGAGAGACTTATAGACAATTAGGGTGGGAAATAGTGAAAAGAGAATCTGCAATCAGACTGCTTCACGACTGATTTTAAATTATGTCTCCACTTTTGGGAAATGGAAACTGGACGCTGTAAAGTATGTATTATGGATTCGGTTTATGTAAGACCAGGCGAACCCGAATCAGTGAACACTTACTACAAGAAAGGACTGGCCCTATGTCAGAGCATTAGTAATAAACACTTATGTAAACATTTTAAGGTAAAATGCATGCGTGTTCTTCTAGCAAGTGTGGATTAAGTAGTTATGACAGCTCTTGCACTGAGAAGGACTACATAAACCTGGACAAAATACAAAAAAGAAAATGTGTTTGAGACTTTCCAATTCCAGTGATGGTGGGTTAGCTGGTTTCAGTCCAACCTTCTGTCAAGAAAAGCTAGAAAAGGTAGACGAGGTGTATGTTCTCAAAGGAAAGTTTCTGAAGTCAACGAAGAGCTATCAAGGCACCAAGGACTTCGAAGTCCAGCCTCCTAGAGAGAAGAGAAGCAGAGAGGTAAGCCAGATACTTCAATGCTGCCTTTGCTCCTGAGGCCTATGCAGATGAGAAAGCTGTATGGCTGAGAAGTTCAGCAGAAGTTCTGTCAATCTTAAGGGAGGCAAAAACAGAGTTCAGACCTGTCAAAAAGGAAACGTTTTAAAAGAAAAAAAAAAAAAAAATGCAGGTTTTAGTTAGGATTCCTGAAACCCTAGAAATAAGAGCAAACAAAACAGACCATCCCTCGTGAAGACTGAAGTCCACATTCAAATCATTTATTAAGATGATCTGATTCTATCTGACTTGCCTGCCAGAGAGAAAAAATTCATTTTGTAAGAGCACTCAAAACTTCAAATTATATCTCTGCAAATTTTCATATGCAATATTTGGCATCAAATCTAAAACTCTCTAGCATATCAGAAAGAAAGAAGTCGCTCAGTCGTGTCCAACTCTGCAACCCCGTGGACTGTAGCCCACCAGGCTCCTCTGTCCATGGGATTCTCCAGAAATCAAGATCAAATAACCAACCAAGAGAAAAAACACCAGCTTAAAGACACTCACAGAAGATCCAGGTATTGGTGCTATTAATCATAGGCTTTAAAATAATTGTAATTAGTATACATTTTAAAAAGAGACCTAATTTAAAAATGGACAAAGAGAATTCCCTGGCGGTCCTGTGTTTAGGACTTGGTATTTTCACTCCCATGGTTGGGGTTCAATAACTGGTCGGGGAACTAACACCCCACAAGCCCCATGGTGCAACCAAAAAAAGGACAAAGGATTTCAACAGACATTTCTCCAAAGAAGATATACAAATAGTGGCACATGAAAAGATGCTCAACCTTGTTAGTCACTAGGCAATGCAAATAAAAGTCACAATGAAATACTATTTCACAGCCACTAGGATGGCTAAAAACAAAGACAATAATGAGCGTTGTAAGCCTATAGAATTAAAGAAAATAGTGCAAACCGTATCTGACGAGGGATTAGTATCAACAACATATAAGAAACTTGGACAACTCAATAGCAAAAAAAGAAACAATCTGATTAAAATAAATGGACAAAGATTGAATAGGCATTTCTCCAAAGACAGACAAATGACCAAAAGGTATATGAAAAGGTGCTCAACATCACTAACCATAACAGAAATACAAAATTACAATGAGCTATCACCTCACACCCAGTTAGAATGACTATTATAAAAAAGACAAGCGGTAACAAGTGCTGGCCAAGATGTGGAAAAAGGGAACTCTGGTATATTGTTGGTGGGAATGTAAATTGGTAGGGGCATTATGGAAAACAGTATGGAGGTTCCTCCATGAAAAACTTGGAAGGGAGCTACCAAACTATCCAGTTAATTCTACTTTTGAGTATATATCAAAAGAAAATGAAACCAGTTTCTCAGAGTTCTGTCCTCCTGTGTCCATTGCAGCATTATTCACAATTGCCAAGATATAGAAACAAATGTCTGCTGATCTATGAATGGATAAAGAAAGAAAATGTGAGGTATATATATCAAGTGGAATATTATTCAGCCTTTAAAAAGTAAATCCTGCCACTTCTGACAACATGGAGGACATTATGCTAAGCGAAGTCAGACACAGATAAATACTGCATGACCTCACTTATATGTGCAATCTAAAAAAGTCACTCACAAAGGCAAGAGAATAGTGGTTGCCAGGGGCTGAAGGTGGGTAGGGGAATGGTGAGATATTTGTCAAAGGACACAAAGTTTCAACTATTCATGAGATCTAATGTATAGCATGGTGACTATAGTTAATAACTATTTTATATGTGAAATTTTCTAAGAGAATGGATCTTAAGTGTTCTCAGCATGCACATACAGAACTATGTGTAAGATGATGGATGTTAACTAATTAGCTTGATTGCAGAAATCATTTCACAATATATACATGTATTAAAACATCATGTTGGGTCCCTGGTGGTCTAGTGGTTAGGACTCTGTGCTCCCACTGCAGGGGGCTCAGGTTCCATCCCAGGTCAGGAACTAAGATCCACATGACACAGCCAAAAATAATAAATAAAGCAAAAACAAAACCACAGTATGATGTACACTAAATATGCACAATTTTTATTTGTCAGTCAAGGATGTGGAGGAACTGAAGCCCTCCTACATTGCTGGTGGGAAAGTGAAGTGGAGTAGCTGCTTTGGAACACAGGCAATTCTTCAAAAAAAATTAAACATACAGTTACCATATGGCCCCAAAGATACATATACCCAAGAAGATATACAGTCAACAGAAATGAGTATGTATGTTGATATAAAAACTTGTATGCAGATATTCACAGGAGTATTATTCACAATAAAAGTTAAAAAAAGCCTAAAAATCAATGACCATCTCAAGAAGCTGTAAAACAAGAAACTAAAACCAAAGAGAGTAAGAAGAAAAAACAGAAATGAATGAAATAAATACACTGTGGAGAAAATCAACAAAGCCAAACGTTAGTTCCATGAAAAAACTAATGTAATTAAATTGACAAATCCCAGCTGAGAATGACCAAAGGAGAAAACACAAATAACCAATTTAGTGGATGGAAAAGACATCTGAGACATTTTAAAAAGTAGTAAGAAGACATCATAAACAATCTTTTGCCAATAAAACTGAAAATTCAGAGGAGATAAGCAAATTCCTAGTACAGTACAAACTTGCCAAACTGACAGAAGATGAAAAGGAAAAATCTGAACAGGCTGATGTCTATTAAAGAAACCGAGTCACAACTAAAAACTTTCTTGCAAAGTAAATTCCAGATCTTAATGGCTTCAGTGGTGAATGTACTAAATATTTGAGGAAGAAACAATCTTTTTTTTTTTTTTTAAAGTTTATTTTCAAATTATCTCATAGAAAAGTTGTGAGAACAGCACAAAGAAATGTTTTTTTTTTCTGGAACCATTTGGTAATAAATTGCCAACATGAAGTCCCATCACACTCAGATACTTTACTGTGTACTTCCTAAAAGAATATTCTCTGACATAGCCCCAGCAAAACCACCAAAACTTAGGGTATCTAAAGTAGTTCAGACTCATAGAAACAGAAAGTAAACCTGTGGTTGCCAAGGGCTGGAAGGAAGGGGAAATGGTGAGCTGTTATTCAGTGGGCACACAGTCTTAGTTTTACAAGATAAAAAATTTCTGGAACTCTGTTGCAACAAATGGCAATATAGTGTTAACTGTGCACTTGAAAATGGTTGAGATGACACATTTCAGGTTATGTGCTTTTACCACAGTTTTTAGAAGAAGCAGTATCACTTGCTAGAAATATAATTGTAAAGGTTAAAAAGTAGGGAAAAAGAACATTGAAATTAAAAAATCAAATTTGGTTTATTTGGTAAAAAAACAGTGTAGTTTTAATAGCATAGATAAGGAAAATCATATGCTGACCTCAAGAGACACAAAATTATTTGAAAAAATTCAATTATCATTCATGATAACAGCTTCTGGCAAACTAAGAATAGAAGAGGAACTTACTTAATCTGATAAAAGGTATTAAAAACAAGCTCCCAGGTGCACACTGGGAGAAAAACTGAAAACTGAAAACACTTGATCAAACAAAAACTTGTACATAAATGAACATTCATGGCAGCTGAATCAAAATAGCAAAAGGCAGAAACAATCCAAATGTTCAATGACATATGAGTGGCAAAACAAAATTTGGTATATTTATACAATGGAATATTATTCAACCTCAAAAAGGAATAAAGTACTGAAACCTGCTACAACATGGATGAACCTTGGAAATATTATGCTAAGGAAAAGGAGCCAGACCACCAAGGGCAAATATTGTATAATTCCACTTACATGCAGTACCTGGAATTGTGAAATTCAGAGACAAAAAACAGATTGGGGGTGCTGGGGAAGAGGAAATAGACAGTTACTGTTTAATGGGTATAGACTTTTATTTTGGGAAGAAAAAGTCCTGGAGATGGATAGTGGTAATGATTGCACAATATAAATGTACTTAGTGCCACTGAATTGTATGCTTTGAAATAGTTAAAACTGTAATTCTCATGTTATATATAGCTTAGCACAATAGAACGCAGCAGAAATTTTAATGATAAAACATAAAAGCCTTCTATAATCAAGAACAAGATAAGAATACCTGTTAGAGCAAACATTCAACAAGGTACTAGAGGTCTCAGCCAATGGGATAGGCAAAAAAAAAGAAGTGTGAAAATGGTAGTGGAGGAAATCAAACTCTCATGATTTACAGATGACAAGACTGTATAGGGAAAAAATTTAAATCCCTCAGAGAAACTATTAAAATTAATATGAATTTCTACTTCCAACCATGATGGAGTGTCAGAAACCAGATATATTCCTGCCTTAACACAACTAGAAAATGGAAATATACATGAAATAATTTCACACACTGGCCAACAGGCAACACAAGAGGGAAAAGAATGAGGCAGCCATGTGATTGCCCCAATTTAACACTTGGAGAGCGTATCCAGGCTGCAGCATAGGCAGGGAGGACCCAAGCAGCCTAATAGTCTCAATGGGCTCAGGAGACACTTGGGAAAGTCAGCAGGGCAAAATGCTGGAGAGGCTGATGTGCAGAGAGAGAGAGCATTATGGATATTTCCAGAGGGGTCCCCTCAGGCCTTTGAGTAAATAATATTGTGTAAATGTGTATAAGGACACTATACAAGGCTGGGGCGGAGAAGGGAGACATCAGAAATTAATGGAGAAATCCTCAGAATGGTCTATATTCTAGTGTTAACTGTGCACTTGAAAATGGTTGAGATGACACATTTCAGGTTATGTGCTTTTACCACAGTTTTTAGAAGAAGCAGTATCACTTGCTAGAAATATAATTGTAAAGGTTAAAAAGTAGGGAAAAAGAACATTGAAATTAAAAAATCAAATTTGGTTTATTTGGTAAAAAAACAGTGTAGTTTTAATAGCATAGATAAGGAAAATCATATGCTGACCTCAAGAGACACAAAATTATTTGAAAAAATTCAATTATCATTCATGATAACAGCTTCTGGCAAACTAAGAATAGAAGAGGAACTTACTTAATCTGATAAAAGGTATTAAAAACAAGCTCCCAGGTGCACACTGGGAGAAAAACTGAAAACTGAAAACACTTGATCAAACAAAAACTTGTACATAAATGAACATTCATGGCAGCTGAATCAAAATAGCAAAAGGCAGAAACAATCCAAATGTTCAATGACATATGAGTGGCAAAACAAAATTTGGTATATTTATACAATGGAATATTATTCAACCTCAAAAAGGAATAAAGTACTGAAACCTGCTACAACATGGATGAACCTTGGAAATATTATGCTAAGGAAAAGGAGCCAGACCACCAAGGGCAAATATTGTATAATTCCACTTACATGCAGTACCTGGAATTGTGAAATTCAGAGACAAAAAACAGATTGGGGGTGCTGGGGAAGAGGAAATAGACAGTTACTGTTTAATGGGTATAGACTTTTATTTTGGGAAGAAAAAGTCCTGGAGATGGATAGTGGTAATGATTGCACAATATAAATGTACTTAGTGCCACTGAATTGTATGCTTTGAAATAGTTAAAACTGTAATTCTCATGTTATATATAGCTTAGCACAATAGAACGCAGCAGAAATTTTAATGATAAAACATAAAAGCCTTCTATAATCAAGAACAAGATAAGAATACCTGTTAGAGCAAACATTCAACAAGGTACTAGAGGTCTCAGCCAATGGGATAGGCAAAAAAAAAGAAGTGTGAAAATGGTAGTGGAGGAAATCAAACTCTCATGATTTACAGATGACAAGACTGTATAGGGAAAAAATTTAAATCCCTCAGAGAAACTATTAAAATTAATATGAATTTCTACTTCCAACCATGATGGAGTGTCAGAAACCAGATATATTCCTGCCTTAACACAACTAGAAAATGGAAATATACATGAAATAATTTCACACACTGGCCAACAGGCAACACAAGAGGGAAAAGAATGAGGCAGCCATGTGATTGCCCCAATTTAACACTTGGAGAGCGTATCCAGGCTGCAGCATAGGCAGGGAGGACCCAAGCAGCCTAATAGTCTCAATGGGCTCAGGAGACACTTGGGAAAGTCAGCAGGGCAAAATGCTGGAGAGGCTGATGTGCAGAGAGAGAGAGCATTATGGATATTTCCAGAGGGGTCCCCTCAGGCCTTTGAGTAAATAATATTGTGTAAATGTGTATAAGGACACTATACAAGGCTGGGGCGGAGAAGGGAGACATCAGAAATTAATGGAGAAATCCTCAGAATGGTCTATATTCTCACCATCCAGAATGAAAAGATTCTTAACATATAGAAGCTCAAGCAGAGTCCTCAGAAGGGTACTGTCTCAGGGTGAGGCCAAAATCTAGAGTATAGGCTGCTTTAGACCCATGCTAACTGGAGTGGATTGAATAATGGGTAATTATCCAATTACTCAAGATGTCTATGCTGTGATCCCTGGATCCTGTGAATATTTAGATGACAAAGGGAAAGAAAAATCATATGAAGAGGAACATAAAATGGGAGCAGAATTCACATCAGAAATCATCTTTAAAGCACTAAAAGAAAAATAAAAAATCCTGTAAACCTAGAATTCTATACCCAGCAAAAATACCTTAAAAAAAAAACGGCAAAATAAAAAGACTTCCTTGGACAAACAGGAAAAAAAAAAGCGTCACCAACCAACCTACATTATAGGAAATGTTAAAGAAATCTCTTAAGCAGAAGATCAAAAGGAAGTCTGAATCATACAAAGGAATTTTAAAAACTGGAAAAGGCAAATATGTGGGTAAATATTGAAGTTTTTTCTCATTTAAAAAACATCTTTAAAAGATACCTACCCTGCAACCCAGCCATTCCACCACCAGGTATTTACTCAGAAAAAATGAAAACATATATCCACACAAAGACTTGTACATGAAATCTTCATAGCAGCTGTATTGGTAACAGTCAAAAGCTGGAAAAAGTCTAAATGCCCTTCAATAGATGAATGGATAAATAAACTGGTATATCAATACACTGGAACACTACTAGAAACTACTGATACAGGCAAAAATATGGATGAACCTCAAATATTCATACTGCATGAAAGAAGCCAGGGAAAAGAAAAGAGTCTATATCATATAGTGCCATTTAAATGGGGAGGATCTCCTGGAGGAGCACATGGCAACCCACCCCAGTATTCTTGACTGGAGAATCCCATGGACAGAGAAACCTGGAGGACTATAGTCCACGGGGGTCACAAAGAGTCGGACACGACTGAAGCAACTTGGCATCTAAGCCATTTATATGTCTTGAAAATGCAAATTTATCAATAGGAATAGAAAGCAGATCAGTGGTTTTCAATGTGATTAACCAATAATTAACCAGTGTAACCTAAATGATTTCAATGTGATTAACCAATGTAACCGAATTGCCATTTACAGAGTAATTCACCCCAAAATAGCAGAGAACACATCTTTTTTCAAATGCATATGGAACACTTCAAAGACAGTCAATATGCTAAGTTATAAAAGGTCTGGAATCATGATAATGTCCTTTGTTCCGTAACAGCATTGAACTAGAAATCAGTAACAGAGATATTGCAACAATCTCCAAATAGTTAGAAATTAAATAGATACTTCAGAATAATCCATAGGAAAAAGAAGAAATCATAAAAAATTTGGAAAGCAATTTATACTGAATGAAAACAAAAACACAACAAAATCTGTAAAATTCAGTTAGAGAAATAGAGGGAAATGTACAGCATTGAATGGTTGTATTAGAAAACAATTCTAAAAAATCAAATAAAAATTCAAGTTTCTGTCTTAAGAAACCAGAAAAAGAAAAGCAAATTATACCCACAGAAAAGCAAACAATGGGATGGGACCAAAAAAAAAAAAAAACAGAAAAACAACAGAGAAAAATCTATGAAGTTAAAAGCTGGAAAATATCAACAAAACGGATGATCTTCTAGCAAGACTGATCAAGGGTTTAAAAAAAAAAAAGAACAAATTACCAGTACCAATAAAATGAGTGAGAACATTACTACAGATCCTATGGATATTAAAAAGATACAAGGCTTCCCAGGTAGCACTAGTGGTAAAGAATTCGTCTGCCAATGAAGGAGACTCAGGTTTGATCCTGGGTTGGGAAGATCTCCTGGAGGAGGAAATGGCAACCCACTGCTGTACTCTTGCCTGGAGAATCCATGGACAGAGGAGTCTAGTGGGCTATGGTACACTGGGTTGCAAAGAGTCGGACATGACTGAGCATCTGAGCACAAGGGAATACTATAAACCACTTTATGCCTCTAAATTCAACAACTTAGATAAAATGAACAAATTACTTAAAAGACAAACTGCCATGCTCCTTCAAGAAGAAATAGATAACATAAATTGCCTTATTGCTGTTAAACAATTGAAAATATAGTTTAAAACCCTCCAACAAAGAAAATTCTAGATCCAGATGGCTTCACTAGTGAATCCTATGAAAAATTTAAGAAAAAAATAGTACTAACTTTGCACAAACTATTCCAGAAAATTCAAGTAGAGGGAACACGTCCCTGATACCAAAACCAAAGACATCACAAAAAAAGGAAATAAGATATTTTTAAGTGGTCATCATCTGGTACAAGATGACTAAACCAGAATATGATCTAATAAGTAAAATACAACAGATTCTAGGGTAGAACACTTATATAAAAATATAAGTAAAAGAATGGGTGTGTATAATAGTGTCTACACACACATAAAGATGCCCCATATGGGGATTTCAGGTAACAGTTACTTTATTCTTTATGTATGTATTTTTTCCTGTATTGCTTGAATTTCTTACAATGAGCACAGGTAATTTTTACAATGAGAATAATCATTTTGAAAATTAAACACATCTCCCCTTGCCAAGGGCCTGAAAGATATCAAGATCAGAACCAAGGTCAGATGACTAAAGAAAAGATAAAATGAGGCACTGCTGCTCCCTCCCTCTCTGGTTTCAAATCAACTTTCTGGTGTCGGTTTCTGGGAGTAAAAACAGACAGTACTCCAGACCACCAAACCTTTCTTCTGCTACAGCCTACCTCCCTGCGAGTCACACAGTTTAAATGCCCAAACCAATCTCCACAACAGCGTGAGGAAGCTTCACACATTAAACACACATCTTAAGGAAAGGTGATGAAACCAAAAGCACCTTCACCCCAACACAAGTTCAAAGCAGTTATCATTCCTCTTTTAGCCAGGAAGCTCTTCCCCAGGACACTCTTAGGCTATTTCTTAAATTTCTCTATTCTCACATCCTGGCTGCTTGCGGGGAGGCGGTGAACAAATCTCTTCCTGTTTGAGCTCTGGGTTCTGACTTCAACTTAAAGTTCCACTTCCTGGTGGTCATCTGTCTCACCAGCTGGACAGAAAGCCATTCTTCGGGCTTCAGTCACTTATTTTCTTGAATAATCTCATAGCTTGAATCCTAATCTCTCAAATCTGTCTAACCTGGCCTTTTCTGATGAGCTGTTCTCCAAACCGTCCATTTAAAAGAACTCATCCTGGGTTTAGCCATGGCCTCTAAACCACAGGTAGAAAAACAGTGAGCTAATGAAGAATCCAGTTCACAAATGTGTTTTGTTTAACTACAGAGCATGTTCAATTTCATTTGGTTCCCAACATTAAAAATCACGATATTTTAAATTAAAACCCTTTTGTCCTATTGGCAGGAATGTAAAATGGCACAGCCGCTATGGCAAACAGTATGGTGGTTCCTCAAAAAATTAACAATAGAGTTACAAGGTGATCCACCCTGGGTACATAACCAAAAGAGCTGAAAGCACAAACTCGAAGAGACATTTGTGCAACCCTGTTCGTTGCAGCATTATTCACAAAAGCCAAAAGGTGGAAGCAACCCAAATGTCCATCAAGAGGTGAATGGGTAAAAAAAAAAAATGTGGTGTACACATACAGAGAAATATTATTTAACCTTAAAAAGGAAGGAAATTCAGATACATGCTGCAACGTGGATGCACCTTGAGGACATGATGCTAAGTGAAATACGTGTCAGAAAAGGACAGGTACTGTCTGAGTCCACTTGTATGAGACAGTCAGTCAAAATCACAGAGACAGAAAGCAGAATGCGGTTGCCAGGGTCTGCAGGGAAGGGGGAAAGGGAAGTCTGTGGTAATGTTTACAGAGCTTCAGTTTTGCAAGACAAAAAAGTGCTGGAGACTGGTTATGCAAGAACGTAAATGTACTCAATGCCACTGAACTGTACACATAAAAAATGGTTAAGGTGGTAAACTTTATGTGTTTCACTACAATTTGTAAAAATCCAAACATTTCAGACTTCATTTGAAAAACTCAGATCTGATACCACAGGACCTCAATTCTCACCTGTCAACCATCTCCAGTTTATCTCTAACCACCATCCTGCATCATTCTTTTTTATCTGTCTGGCTTCTTTAGGTATGTGAATTTGCAGCTCCTGCTCTAAACCCACAGTGTCACCTTTCACAGTATAGCCCTCCAAGCTCAGTCCCCTACTGGGCAAGGTAGGAGTGTTCTCTTTGGTGGAGAAGCCAACACTCTCAACCCCTTAGCAACTAATGGCAAACACTAGCACAATTAAGACCATCCCTAAAAAGCTCTTTGCCAAACCTTGCCCCAAACACACTCTGCCTTTCCTCCTTTTCTCTCCATTTATCTAAATATTGTTCTTCCTCACATCTCACTCATCCATGAAACCTTCCCTATCGACTCTAATTCCCAGAGATTCTTCCTTCTCTCATTTCTGTAACATTTACCATCTGTATTGCTGTACAGTCAGTGATCTTGTAGGTATACATCTGACTTGCCCAGTTATACCTCAAGGCCCTCATTCATTCAGCAAATACAAAGCAGCCACTGTAAGTACTGGGGATACGGTGGTTAAGTTAGAAAGACAAGATCCCTGCCATCATGGAGTTTACTTTTCAGTGAGCAAAGACATACAAATAAGTAAAACATTTCAGATATTGATAAACATTGGGGGGGGAGTGATGGAGGATAATAATGAGGTAGAGAGTCATTAGTGAGTAAGCAGAGTGGTCAGTAATAAGCCTTGTTGAAGAAGCATATTAAGCTGAGACCTGAATGGTAAGAGGAAGCCAGCCATGAGAAAAACCTCGGGAAAGAGCACTCCAGTCAAAGGGAACAGCAAGTCCAAAGACCCAGTTTCAGGAACAGAAGTATCTAGTATGGCTAAAGCATAGGCAATGAGGAAGACAACGGTACAAGATGAGGTCAAGGAGGTTAAGAAGGGGCTTAGATCCTATAAGTGACTTACGAGGATTAGTGTATCATAGTGGCTAATATTTTAAGGGCAGGCATTCAATAAAGAGTTGAGTACCATTACTGTTTACTTGTTTGAAAATACCCAGTTACTTTTGATCCCAATTATCTCCTTGTTACTGGATGACTTTTCATCCCTTCAGCAAACATCTCTTCAGTACTACTGTCTGGCAAAGGGTACGGCTCACCCCTTTAATGAAGGTAGGTTTGTCCTTTATGCCAAAGTTCCAGAGCAAGATATCTCCCCCTTTGGAGCCCACAGCCAGGGTGCTGGGGTGAGTTGGGTGCCACGCCAGGGATGTGGCCCTCCTGTCAAAAGGGGCAGCCTTTTGTAATATCCGGTAAGAAGCCAGAGAGTTCAAAAAGGACTGCTGGAGACCCTAATACAGAGAGAAAATAATTAAGTTGAATTAAAACACAAGGGTAAATTGCCTATCTCTGACTCCTTCATAGATGAGGCCTGGGGCCAAGTTCTCCCACTAAGGGAAAACTAACTGCCTGGCTCTGTGCATAAAAAGATTTGCAATACATATAATCTAACCACAGAAATCAAGGAGGCAGAGTGCATTCCTGCTGGGACCCCTACAGCATAGGACTTCTATCTTGCTGAGAGCCCAGTAGGCCAGTCACCAAGGTGGGGGTGATCTGACCACTCTGACAACCCAGTGAACCAACCCAGCATCTAATTTTGGAGCATCCAGCAGCTTAAAAAGGCATCATACAAACCCCTGAACTCTTCAGCCAGGAAACGCCTCACCTGCTGTAGTGATGGCCAGGCAGCTGTGCCCAGCTTATGCTGGTGGAGAGCCCTGACGATGCTGCTGCATAGCGGCGGGACCCGCAGGCTAGCCAACCCCGCCCAAAGGCAGCCTGAGTCAAATCTTCTGCTAGAACCTGCCAAGCAGAACAGACACATATTTTCCGCTCCAATCTCACGCAGGAAAGATTTTTCTGCCGAATATGCCACAAAGCCCCAATGCTTCTTTTGGCAGAGACAATCTCTCCTATCACCTCCTACGATCTTTTCAGGTTCTGCTCAGGCTCACCGAGCACAACAAATAAATAGTGAACAGGGATTCAACCTCTTCCAAAAAACATTCCCCAAAACAGTAATTCTGAAGTGAAACTGATCTTGCAGGGTTCCTGAGAAGTGAGCCCAAGAAACACATAAGAACTGCAGAACTCTTCTCAGTTTGGGGTGGAAAACTGGTGATAGGGTTGAGTTACAATTTAAAAGTCATATATAAAGCACAATAAAAAGATTTTAAGACGATATAGTGGAAGTGACTAAGAAAAGCAGTTTTTTTAATCCTGTATAACAATAATGTAGAAGTGACCAGCTGTGGGCCCCAAGTCCAATCTGTTCTCCTGAAAACCAGCAGGATCCATGGGGGCTGGCATGGGGCTAATCTCATTAGGCTACTTTTGGGGAGGCAGATCCACCTAGAATAGGAATAAAGCAACTCCAGATTACTAACCTGTATTTGAGGACCTGATCTCTATAAATCCTGCCTCTGGACAACCCATTTTTTCTTCTCATGAACAAAAAAAACCACTTCATCGACAATCCCGTCTTTTGAGTTCCCTACTTTACTTACAGCCCCAGGTTTTAGCCCCAAGAAACCCCTAAGAGTGAGTTTTCAAAGGAAGGAAATTGAGGGTTCCCGCAGTTAAATCAAGGACAGATAGCTAACAATCTTGACTGTCTAAATTAAGCACACACAGCACCACGCAAGGTAGGATTATCTTAAGCAGTTCGCAGTGTGTAAAAATGCCGATACAAACAAGGAATTGGAAAAGTCGGTTGTGTCTGTTGTAACGGAGGTCATCTGAAGGAGGTTAAGCCCAAGCTCTAAGGGTGTCAAAGTACCTGCAGACAGAATGCATAGCCTGAGGCGCCCACGATTTGGGCCAGCCTCAGAACCTGTGCGCACCCACCCCCACTCCAGCCTTCGGCGTGAGAACCCCAGATCGCGGAATTAATTAAAGCAGCAGGCACAGGCAGTACCGGGGCCCTTCACACAGAGCTTCTTGGCCTCGGGCTCCAGCTCCCGGGGGCTTCTGTTCCTCTTGCTCTTGGGGCGCACAACCACCTCAGGGGTCTTCTGGGTTTCTGGGCGTTTCCTGGGAGCCATGGCGTCCTCCGTGCGAAGGGGTACTATGCCCTATGCCGAGGAAGAATTAAGCCTCTGGGGAGAACAAGGCGGGGACGAGGAAAATCGCTCAGCCACAGGTAGGCCAGCTAAGCCAACTTCCCGCCAAACAGGCTCACCGGGAAGGCGGGGGCGCGCGCGGACGGATGGGAAGTGTGTGAAGGCAGGGCCTCACCGCTCCCCAGAGAAAAGGGATACCGCCTCCAAGTTGGCTCGGAGGTAGTCCAAGTCAGCTGACCTGCCAGAAATAAAGATGGCCGTCTGCGCTGGGCCTCCCGACATGAAGCCCCTTCGGACGCCACGCTGCCCGGCCTCTGGCCCCCGCCTACCCCCGAGACTGGACGCCAATCAAAACTTCGGCTCCGCCTCTCTACCTTCTAATTGGTGACCACGCCCTCTCGGGCTTTGTGATTGGCTGATCCCTGCAGTTGGCGTGAGGCGGCTTCGTAGAAAGTAACCACATCCTGGCGAGGGAAATTAAGTTGTGTCTGTCGGCTGGCTCTGCGGTTGATGTCAATTAGTTGTTATTTCTCCAGCTCTGCCGAAACTCAGCTTCTCTATGGAGAACAGTTGAAGCCCTCAGCTTTTAACTAAAGTTTCCCTAAGCCTGCTTAGCGTCCTCCTCAGGAATAACCTAGGGCAGTGATGATGGACCGGCGAGAGTGCGGCTAAGCTAACTGCCTGGGCTGAGAGGACTTGTGCCCCCGACTTCAGCCAGGGGCCATTGCAGTGAGCTTAGTCAGTGTCCCATCCGGCCAGATAGGAGACAGTTTGGATACATCCCACTTTGCCTCGAGCCAGGCAGAACTGCTTGTTGGGAACTTCTGGTTCTTTGGTTCCACTGGCTAAGTCCCATGCCAGGTGCTTTGAGAGAGTGAGCGGAGACAAAAATGTGTTAGTGGTAGATCGTGCATTAAAGGAGCTTTCAGACAGGTAGAGTGCCACAAACAACTCTTGGAAAGAAAGGAATGCTCCAAGAGAAAAATTGGAAAATGCTTTCTTGATGGGAAGATCAGCTCAGGGTGTTAGAAATGGCAGACAACGGAAAAGCGCAAGCTGATGGCATCTCCCCCGCAGCTGTGTTTTCAGAGCTGTGCTATTGAAGCAAGATGCCCCTTCTCCCTTCCTCAGACCAGCCCTTGGTTTCATCTCAGCGGGCATTCATTTCTGGGGGATCCTGAAGTATGAGAAATTGTCCTGCCCCTAAACTGTTGTAGTCAGTTTACAACCTACTAAGAAGAAAAATACATGTGAAACAAGTCAAGATAGGACACAGTTAGGGGACTTCCCTGGTGATCCTTTGGCTAAGACTGCACACTCCCAATGCAGGGGGCCTAGGTTCCATCCCTGGTGGGGGAATTAGATCCCACATGTCTCAAGTAAATTGTTTCGTTAGCAACTAGAAGATCCCTCATGCTGCAACTAAGACTCAGCCAAGTCAAATAATAGATTTAAAAAAAAAAAGAACACAGGTGAGTACTAAGACTTAGATGCATTCAGAAAAGATAATCTAATGGAGAAAGAAGTATTTAGGAAAGCCTCACGGGAAAGATGGGGTTTTGTGGAGTTGGCTGGGGGAGGGAGAATAGCATCCTAAGAGAAGAAGCAGACTGATGAAAGTTAGACATGGGTGTGGATTGTGAGAAAGAGAAAAACAGCTCCTTGGGCTTCTCTGGTGGCTCAGTGGTAAAGAATCCGCCTGCCAATGCAGGAGACACAGGTTCCATCCCTGATCAGGGAAGATCTGAAGCCTGAGTGCACTAGAGCCCGTTCTCTACAAGAGAAGCCACTTCAATGAGAAGCCTGCACGTTGCAAGAAAGAGTAGTCCTTGCTCGCCACAGGTAGACAAAAGCTTGCACAGCAATGAAGACTTAGCACAGCCACAAATAAGTAAAATTTTAAAAAAAAAAAAAAAAAGCAGCTGCTGGCATCTGGAAGCTGCTGCTACTGCTAAGTCACTTCAGTCATGTCCGACTCTGTGCGACCCCATAGACGGCAGCCCACCAAGCTCCCCAGTCCCTGGGATTCTCCAGGCAAGAACACTGGAGTGGGTTGCCATTTCCTTCTCCAATGCATGAAAGTGAAAAGTGAAAGTGAAGTCGCTCAGTCGTGTCCAACCCTTAGCGACCCCATGGACTGCAGCCTTCCAGGCTCCTCCGTCCATGGGAATTTCCAGGCAAGAGTACTGGAGTGGGTTGCCATTGCCTTCTCCGATCTGGATCTTTACTGGCTCTTATATCCTCCATAGCCTGCCTCTTGAATAGACCTTGTTAAATTCACCTGCCTCCCAACAAGGCAGTCAGTCTATCAAAGATTTTTCTTGAGTGTTTTTGTTGTTCAGTCTCTCAGTTGTGTCCGACTCTTTGCAACCCCATGGACTGCAGCACACCAGGGTTCCCTGTCCTTCACTATCTGCCAGAGTTTGCTCAAACTCACGTTCACTGATGCCATCCAACCGACTCTTGTGCACGTGGACACATGCTCAATTGTGTCCAACTCTTTGTGACCCCATGGACTGTAGCCCACCAGGCTCTTCTGTCCATGTACTTTTCTAGGCAAGAATACTGGAGTGGGTTGCTATTTCCTTCTTTAGGGGATCTTCCTGACCCTGTGGGATTGAAGACATGGGATTGAACCCACGTTTCTTGTGTGTCTGCATTGTGGGAAACCCAAAGAATCCACCTGCTAATGCAGGAGACATGAGTTGGATCCCTGGTCCTGGAAGATCCCACATGCCTCAAAGCAACTAAGCCTGTGTGCCACAACTACTGAGCCTGTGTAATCTTGATAGATGAACACAAAAAGATAATCACTGATGTTTGAATACAGACAGAAGTATGAACACTGTCCAAACCACAGAAATGACCCAAACATTCCCCTATTATTTTGGCTAATATGAATGACTGCAGATTCTTTGCTAATCACAGCTTTAGCTTTGCTTCATCCTTATTGATATGCAATCATAGAACCATTCCTGTGTCCTGACAGCCTCCAATCCAGAGCAAAGGCCCACTTCTCTGATCCCTTATCCAAACCATCTGGGTGAGCAGAGGAGCATGAAGGATCTAAGTTCCCCAACCAGGGATTGAACCTGGGCCCTTGGCAGTGAGAACACATAGTCCTAACCACTGGACCACCAGGAAATTTCCTCCTATTTCTTTCTAACACCTTCTTTCAGAGATGTCCCGCCCTTCTCCACGGTATGCATCCTCTGTTGCAATGGCAGTAGACTCAGAGTTCAACTCCACGTGTGTCCCTGATGGTATTTGGCTTGGGGGCATGAATATTCATGAGCAGGATAGGAGGCAGCTTGAGGAGGAGACAACTGATCACGTTAAAGATCTGTGCAGGGACTTCCCTGGCCGTCCAGTGGCTAAGAGTCCGTGTTCCAGATGCAGGGGGCCCAGGTTCAATCCCTGGTCAAGAAATAAGAGTTTTGCGTGCCACAATGAAGATTGAAGATCCCGAGTGCCACATGTAGGACCTGGCACGGCCAAGTAAATATGAAAAATAAGTCAATAAAGGATTGTGGAAAGTGAGAGAGGTCAGATAAAGGGGGAGGTGGTGTAGTAAGCAGAAGAATTCATCCTACTGACATTTATCAAAACCCACACTGTTCCTGGCATTATTCCAGTCAGAAAGAATGCTGAAGTGGAAAAAAAAAAAAAAAAATGCTCTTTTCCCCCATGGAGTATGCCTTTTAATCAACAAGTAAACACGCAACTACAGTATTGTGTGATAAGCTGGGTGAGAGAGGAAGCACTGGATTCGTGTGGGGTAGGGGGCACAGGAAAAGGACACTTGAACTCATTTCAGAGTGGAGTACAGAAGGGACAGTGTTGGGACTTTCCTGGCGGCCTTCCAGTGGTTAAGACTCAATGCCCCCAGGGGGGTTCCATCTCCGGTTGGGGAATAAGATTGCACATGCTCTGTGGGTGTGGCCAAAAAATGTTTACTAAGTGAACAGAGTCAAGGAAATCTTCCCAGAGAAGGTGACACTTAAGGTAAATCTTGAGAGGAAACTGAGGCAGGGGAGATGGGGAGAACCTTCCAGGCAGGAGGAGTAGAAAGCAGAAAGGCCTAACTGTTAGCCATAATGGACTCACGAGCAAAGGAGATGTCCCGCTTAATACCAGATTTTCCTACAATCTTTGTTTAGGACTGAGGAGTCTTCCATGGTGGATATGAAACAACAGCAACAAACAAATCACATGTGAGCAGTGAAACCTACCTTGCACATACCAGTAAAACACTTTGCCTCAGGTTGTGTGATGGGCCATTCTTACCCTGAGTTTTGCTGTTTCACAAGGGACTTGATCCATTCCCATCTGATGAACCATTGGGTGCACAGTGGACAAAACTATTTAATACATATTTTTGATGCTCCTACTCTCATAATGGCGTGAATGGTACAGCATTGCTCTGGTTTCATGCCGTGGAGAGGTTGTGCCGGGTAACCCCCTTTACAGATGTTTGGGTTCTATCTGTGACACTACTTTTGATGTAAGGCATCACAAGGCAATTCATTCAAAAGCTGCTGGTGGTAGCAAATCAAGGCCTCGCGTTCACACTGGAAGCCTGGCAGACCGTGAGCATGGCCCTAAATAATGCCAGTTTCTTTGACCTGCAAAACAATGTGTGGCTTAGGTGTTTTCTGGAACAAATAATATAGCACGGTGGAGAGAGCATTGTACTGAGACTGTGTATGTGGTCTTGGAGCTGTCATTTTGTTTCTCTGTGCCTTAGTGGCCTCATCATCTAATGAAAGGGAGAGAGGAGGTGGGTCTCTCAGATCCTTTTTGATTTTAAAATCTGTGATCCCGTGATTGGCTTGCTGTTAAAGCCGCAGAAACCAGGGACTGCTTTCAACTCTGGTCTCCCTGTGGGAAGTTTCCATCTAGTAGGGATTATTTTCCTATTGCAGGCTGATACATGACTCCCGATTCTGATCAAGCTGTCTGTGGATCCAACCACTCCGCTGAGTCTGCAAAACCATCCATAATCCACACAGATGGCATGTGCAGGCTTCCCACACACAGTTACTGCGTCCAGTGGTTTGCAAATGACAGCCTCAAGGATTCGGCAGCATTTGCAGGAGGCTGAAGTCTAAATTCCTCCTAAAGGACTGGAGACAGGCTGAATACAGCATCCAGGGTCCTTGTTACTTGGCATCTCCAATACATATTTAACTGCCCAAATATGAATAGATTTGTAATAATGTGAAGTGAAGGCATGACTCCTACTCTCTGGGAACAGCATCAGTTTTCAAAAATATAATAATTTGGGGTGGCTTTGGGAGTGTCAGACAGCTGTGTAAATACCCCCAAACCCTACCGTCTCTCTCTGCTGTGGGGAATGAAGCACCATCCACACACTAAATCAATATCCTGTCGTGAAATACCATTGGCACAGGATGCCAGAAAACTTCTCTAGGCAGCCAGAGCTGCAGGGCATTCGCCAGAGTGCTGAAATAATATATGAAAGTGCTTTGCAAACTGTAAAGCACTCTACAAATAGAAGTTGTTATATAATCTCCTGGCAGCATGATTTTTACTGATAAGGTTTGAAAAAGGTGGCGGAGAGGCTGTTCTCCAGAATTCTCACCAGTCACTGAGCCATCATGGAAAGAGCGGGGACCAGAGAATGAGAAAGCGGGCGTCTGAACTCAGGCCATGCCTTCTACTCGCTCTTCTCAAGCCAAAGGTCTCTTCCAGGGACTGCAAAAGTCCCAAGTGGCAGAAATAAAAATGGTTCTCTCTGTGTTACAGCCAAGCCAGTCTCCCTAAGCGGGTGAGTCACCCGCTGGTGGGACCGGGAGAACTGCATTTACATCTCTGTACATTTCCCTCTTCCCCCTCCCCTCCCCACTGCCCGCCTTTGGCTCCTGTCTCTAGGAGCCAAGGTCCTGTTATTAGGACGTTGTAACTCCAGAAGCATGTGACAAAAAACTTGCCCGAGGAACCTCAGTTGACATTCTCTTTGTAAAGGAAGGTGATAAGCTGCCAGGATAGCTGTAGTTCTTATAGGTGAAGCCGATAGCCTGGGGGAGGGGGTGTTCTTAGTGCCGATTTACACACATCCTCCCCCACACTCCACACCCTGCGTGGGCATCCTTGCTGGCACGTTTACTGTGATTCCTCTTTGTGCTAGACTTGCCCAGCATCAGAAAGCCCCAGAATCTGAGCATTTTGTCATAGTGATAGGCAATCTGGAAGAGCATGCCCCATTCGTGTTGACAGCGTTTAGGCTGCTGATCCATCCCGCAAAGAGGCAGATAGATGTATGAAACCGGATGAAGAAAGCCTCTGAAAAGGCATTCTGCTTTTTAAGCTCAAGAAGCATTATACTAGATGTCCAAGGCTAACAGCTGTGGGCTTCTCCAGCTTTGTGTGGAGGGTTGAATGATGGCCCTTGAAAAGATATACCCATATCCTAATCTCCAGAATAGATGGGAAAATAGATGGGAAAACAATGGAAACAGTGAAAGACTTTATTTTCTTGGGCTCTAAAATCACTGCAGATGGTGACTGCAGCCATGAAATTAAAAGATGCTTGCTCCTTGGAAGAAAAGCTATGACCAGCTTATTAAAAAGCAGAGACATTACTTTGCCAGCAAAGGTCCGTCTAGTCAAAGCTATGGTTTTTCCAGTAGTCATGCATGAATGTGAGAGTTGTACTATAAAGAAAGCTGAGCGCCGAAGAATTGATGCATTTGAATTGTGGTGTGGGAGAAAACTCTTGAGAGTCCCTTGAACTGCAAGGAGATCCAACCAGTCCATCCTAATGGAAATCAGTCCTGAATATTCATTGGAAGGACTGATGCTGAAGCTTCCAAAGAAAGGCAGTGCCAAAGAATGCTCAAATTATCGCACAATTGCGCTCATCTCACATGCTACTAAAGTAATGCTCAAAAGTCTCCAAGCCAGGCTTCAACAGTATGTGAACCATGAACTTCCAGATGTTCAAGCTGGTTTTAGAAAGGCAGAGGAACCAGAGATCAAATTGCCAACAGCCGTTGGATTATTGAAAAAGCAAGAAAGTTCCAGAAAAACATCTATTTCTGATTTATTGACTATGCCAAAGCCTTTGTGGATCGCCACAAACTGTGGAAAATTCTGAAAGAGATGAGACTACCAGACCACATGACCTGCCTTTGATAAATCTTTATGCACGTCAGGAAGCAACAGTTAGAACTGGACATGGAACAACAGACTGGTTCCAAATAGGGAAAGGAATATGTCAAGGCTGTATATTGTCACTCTGCTTATTTAACTTACATGCAGAGTACATCCGGAAAAGGCAATGGCACCCCACTCCAGTACTCCTGCCTGGAAAATCCCATGGACAGAGGAGCCTGGTAGGTTGCAGTCCATGGGGTCGCTAGGAGTCGGACATGACTGAGTGACTTCACTTTCACGCATTGGAGAAGGAAATGGCAAGCCACTCCAGTGTTCTTGCCTAGAGACTCCCAGGGACGGGGGAGCCTGGTGGGCTGCCGTCTATGGGATCACACAGAGTTGGACACGACTGAAGTGACTTAGCAGCAGCACCAGCAGCACCAGCAGCAGAATACATCATGAGAAACCGTGGGCTGGATGAAGCACAAGCTGGAATCAAGATTGCCGGGAGAAATATCAATAGCCTCAGATATGCAGATGACACCACCCATATGGCAGAAGGTGAAGAAGAACTAAAGAGCCTCTTGATGAAAGTGAAAGAGGAGAGTGAAAAAATTGGCTTAAAGCTCAACATTCAGAAAAATGAAGATCATGGCATCTGGTCCCATCACTTCATGGTAAATAGATGGAGAAACAGTGGAAACAGTGGCAGACTTTATTTTTGGGGGGCTCCAAAATCACTGCAGATGGTGACTGCAGCCATGAAATTAAAATATGCTTACTCCTTGGAAGAAAAGTTATGACTAACTTAGACAGCATATTAAAAAGGAAAGACATTACTTTGCCAATAAAAGTCTGTCTAGTCAAGGCTATGGTTTTTCCAGTGGTCATATATGGATGTGAGAATTGGACTATAAAGAAAGCTGAGCGCTGAAGAACTGATGCTTTTGAACTGTGGTGTGGGAGAAGACTCTTGAGAGTCCCTTGGACTGCAAGGAGATCCAACCAGTCATCCTAAAGGAGATCAGTCCCTGAATATTCAGCCACCTGATGTGAAGAACTGACTCATTTGAAAAGACCCTGATGCTGGGAAAGATTGAAGGCAGCAGGAAAAGAAGGGGATGACAGAGGATGAGATGGCTGGATGGCATCACCGACTCAATGGACGCAAGTGTGAGTAAGCTCTGGGAGTTGGTGATGGACAGGGAAGCCTGGTGTGCTGCAGTCCCTAGGGTCGCAAAGAGTCAGGCATGACTGAGCGACTGAACTGAACTGAATCTCTAGAACCTGTGAATGATATCTTATTTAGAAAGAGGGTCTTTGCAGATGTAGTTAAGAATTTTAAAATATGGAGATCATTTTGGATTATCCGATTAGACTGTAATCCAGTGGCAAGTGTCCTTATAGGAGTGAGGTAGAGAGAGATAAGACAAAGAGACAGACGCATAGAGAGGATGATGGAGGCAGAGGCTGAAGTGATATGGCTGTCGCCCAGGGGACACCAAATATGCCCCAGGTTGCCCGCAGCTACCGGCAGCCAGCAGAAGGACAAGGAAAGCTTCTTCCCCAGAGCCTGGAGAGGGAGGTGTGGCCCTACCAACACTTTGGTTTTGGACTTTCGGCCTCCAGAACCATAAGAGAAGACATTCTGCTGTTTTAAGTCACCGTTTGTTGTTCGGCAGCCCTCAGAAGCTAATATATCCAATCTCTGCCATGGGTGGTCTATATCACCAAGAGGGAAAAATTGTTCCCTGGTGTTGGTGAGCCCTTAAGTTCCCACTTCCTAGCTGTGTCCCAAAGCAGATCCCACACCTCTCAAAGTCACTTCCCTCCATTGTTAATTGGGAAGAATAAATCCAACTGGACAGGGTTGTTATGAGGCTGGGGTGACCAGACGCTCAGCAGATCATCTGCACCTCCACAGACACTCTGTAAGCTCCCCCTCCCACCCGGTCGGTACGGGCTTACCTCAAGTGCAGAGGGCTCCCATTCTGCACAGTTTCTGTACCTTCTCCCAGGTCTCGGGGTCATCAGTGAGGTTCAAGTAGTGCCTGTGTGCCAATAAAACTTTATGGAAAATTTTAATTTCAATAAATAATTGAAATTATGGACACTGACATTTGAATTCCTTCTAACCTTCATGTAACACAGAGAACATTCTTCTTTTGATTCTTTTCAACCATTTAACTAAGTAAAAGTTGTTCTTAGGGATTTCATTCGTGGCCCAGTGGTTAAGTGGACTTGCATGGCTGAGTCCCTTTGTTGTTTACCTGAAACTACTACAACATTGTTAAGCGGCTATACCCCAATACAAAATGGTTTTGGTGTTTAAAAAAATTAAGAAAAAAATCGACTGACCATAAGAGGAAAAAAAAGAATCCGCCTTGCGATGCAGGGGATGCAGTTTCAGTCCCCGGTCAGAAGCCCACATGCCACCAGACAACTAGGCCCTTACTCCGAAACTACTGAGTCCACAAGCCAAAAGGAAAGATCCTGCATGACGCAACTAAGGCCTGACACAGCCAAATAAATAAATAATAATAATCTTTAAAAGATTCATAGCTTTGAAAACAAACAAAAAATAAAAATCTTCTTACCTTGTGGGCCATCCAGGCTCCAGTTTGCTGATCCACTGCTCTAATCTATTCTTCACACAACATCCAGAAAGATTTTTCAAGGTCTCTCCTGTTTAAATTCTGCACTCAGAATAAAACAAAGCCTGCAGTGTCTGAGAGCTGCCTGCCCCTCTTACCTCACCCTAGTCCTCTCGCCCTCTCATTCACCACTCTGCCCTTCTTTCCCAGGTCAAGTTCCCATCACAGGGACTTTGCACACACCAGTCCTCTGCCTGGAATGCCGTCTTCTAGGTTCCATCTTTACCTAGCTAACTTCCATTTGTCTTTTGGGCCTCTGGGGGTAGAGAAGCTTAAACTTCCTGAGAGGAGTTTCCTCTGACCCTCTGGCCCATTGAAATTGTGCTCCCCTGTTCCTCTTTCATGGCACTGTATCATTTTCAGTTCAGTTCAGTCGCTCAGTCGTGTCTGACTCGGCGACCCCATGAATCGCAGCTCGCCAAGCCTCCATGTCCATCACCAACTCCCGGCTGCTGCTGCTGCTGCTGCTGCTGCTAAGTCGCTTCAGTCGTGTCCGACTCTGTGCGACCCCATAGACAGGAGCCCAACAGGCTCCCCTGTCCCTGGGATTCTCCAGGCAAGAACACTGGAGTGGGTTGCCATTTCCTTCTCCATTGTGTGAAAGTGAAAAGTGAAAGTGAAGTCGCTCAGTCGCATACGACTTCTAGCGACCCCATGGACTGCAGCCTACCAGGCTCCTCCATCCATGGGATTTTCTAGGCAAGAGTCCTGGAGTGGCTTGCTATTGCCTTCTCCGCCAACTCCCGGAGATCACTCAAACTCATGTCCATCGAGTCGGTGATGCCATCCAGCCATCTCATCCTCTGTCGTCCCCTTCTCCTCCTGCCCCCAATCCCTCCCAGCATCAGAGTCTTTTCCAATGAGTCAGCTCTTCGCATGAGGTGGCCAAAGTACTGGAGTTTCAGCTTTAGCATCATTCTTTCCAAAGAACACCCAGGACCGATCTCCTTCAGAATGGACTGGTTGGATCTCCTTGCAGTCCAAGGGACTCTCAAGAGTCTTCTCCAACACCACAGTTCAAAAGCATCAATTCTTTGATGCTCAGCTTTCTTCACAGTCCAACTCTCACATCCATACATGACCACTGGAAAAACCGTAGCCTTGACTAGACGGACCTTTGTTGGCAAAGTAATGTCTCTGCTTTTCAATATGCTACCCTTTTTATTCCCCTTTAAAACACATATCACAATTTGTAATTATGTATGCAGGCTTTTGACTTTAGTGGAAAACTCCATGAAGCTTCCCTGGTGGCTCAGATGGTAAAGAATCCACCTGCAATGCAGGAGACTCAGGTGTGATCCCTGGGTCAGAAAGATCCCCTGGAGAAAGGAATGACAACCCATTCCAGTATTCTTGCCTGGAGAACCCCACAGACAGAGGAGCCTGGCAGGTTACAGTCCATGGGGTCACAGAGTCCATGGGGTCGCTTTATCCTGTCCTATCATATCCACAGAATCAGGAAACATATCTGCTTTGTTTACACTGGACCAAGCATCCAGCACGGTTTCTGGCATAGCGGGTGTTCTCTGAAAGTCAGCTGAATGAATGGATCCCCCACAAGAATTCCTTTTACCAAAAAGGAGGTCCCCAGTGGACTTTGGGGAAGGGTCTCAATGAACCAGGGCAGGCTTCCTGAGCAGAACCCTTGCCTGCAGAACTGTAATGTGGACTGTGCAGCAGTACCTTCCAAAGACTGCCCCAGGCAAATTCCTGACCCCAGAGAGGCTTTCTCCATAGTCCCTGCTCTGAAATCTGCTGCACATTTTTCACTCTAATGCCATCCATCTGCTGTTCTTCCTGTGTTTCAGCCCAGAAACAGCCACCTCCCCCCCGGCCCCCACCAACTGAGGTTAACCCTTCTCAATAACTAGGACCAGTTTTTCCACCTGGGGTTGCCTGAGATCTTAAAAACATAGCTATTGAACCAGAATACTTTACTCAGCTGCCCGTCTGGAATGCTGGGGCAATGTCCAGAGGCCACAGAGACAAACAGCAGCCTTCAGAGGAGATCAGTCCTGCCTGCAGCCCTCTGCCCACTCCAGTCTACACTCTGAAGGGCTGCCAGAGTTATCTTTTTAAAGGACAAATCTGATCTAGTCACTTCCTTTCACACAGTGAGATTGTCTATGAGAAGTGTGAAAGGAGCATCACCGTTTTAGACAATACAACCCATCACCATCTCCTGAAACAAAACTGTTTAATTATACAATTTACGCTTAAGTACATACTCACCGTTAATTTTCAAAGATTACAAAGATCTCCTTCACCAATTCTCTCTAGAGTGTGTATGCATGCTCAGTCGAGTCCAACTTTTTGCAACCCTAGGGACTGTAGCCCGCCAAGCTCCTCTGTCTATGGAATTTTCCAGGCCAGAATACTGAAGTGGGTTGCGATTTCCTACTCCAGGGGATCTTCTCGACACAGGGATCAGACTGGCATCTCCTTCGTCTCCTGCATTGACAGGCAGATTCTTTACCATTGAGCCATCTGGGAAGCCTCTCTAGAGAAAATCACCAAAATCAGTTTGGTGCATATTCTCTGAATATTTTGAGTGTTCTGCACTTTGCTTTTTTGTATGCAACAGTATCTTGGATGTCTTCATATAAGTGCACATCTTTATCTCTCCTGTTCTTTAGTTATTGCAGAGTAATCCAAAAGCATGAATTGACTTTAGGTTATTCAACCAATGGCCTCTTTTTTGTTTTTTTCTTCATTAAAAAAATTTTTTTGACCACACCACATGGCATGTAGGATCTCATTGCCCCGATCAGGGATCGAACCCATGCCGTTACAGTAGAAGGGCAGAGTCCCAGCCAACCACTGGCCCACCAGGGATGTCACCCAACCACTACCCATTTGTTTTCAAGTTTTTCCCTTACTCAAACAATATTATATGCAAACATCCTGGGACCTTTTCCTTGACTTGTACACGTTTGTCTGGGGGTAGATACCAAAAAGTGGAATTGCTGGGTCACCATGTCATATGCTAACACCTCCGGCGCTTGGCACACCCTGATGCTGCCGCCTAGAATGCCTCTCCACATGACTAATTCTTGCTCATCAAGACCAGTCAAGTGTCATCGCCTGGTGAAAGGTGGTCTCTTTGCTTGTTTTCCCATAGTATTTCCTGCTCATATTGTATCATTAACGTACACCTCGGACTCTGCCTTTTTTATTTTTGTATTCCCAACACCCAGCCTAGGGCTTAGCATAAAGCAAAAATTCAAATGTTTTCTTGATTGGCTGAGTGAATAAATAAATAAACAAACGAAGGAACAGTGCTTAGGACATTCCAGAAACTCAAGGTGAGTGAGTCTGTGAATGCTGTGAACTTGGGCTGAGGACCAACCTGCCACCTGGTGCCGGGAGCCAAGCTGCCTCTCTGGGTTTCTGTCTATCCGGTCCTCCTGACCTCGGGATCTCATCTTGAGCTCTGTTCAAGCTGGGAACCCACTGATGGAGCCCCGTGAGTGTGCAGGGCTCTGGCCGCAGAGCACAGACATCTGAAGCTGGGGCAGCACTAGCGGGACTTTGGCTTTCCAAGGTCAGCTCTGACCCTTGAAGCAGCTCACTATGCTCTGGGTTTTGGTTTATTTTTTTCTCCCTACAGTACCTTAGGGGCAATTAAGATCAGCTGCAGCATTTCTTCAGATTTGAACCCGAGGGATGCCAGATGTTTTCCACTCCGCATTCCCTTCTCTTTGTGGTCTGACAAACAACCCTGGTTTTTTGAGTTTCTAGAGAGACTTCCCTAGATCCCAGAGTCTGGCTTGCAGCCTTTATTTTTAATGGGTTTTTGATAGGTGGCTCCTGCAATTCATTTCTTTCTTGTGATTTCACACTTTCTGTCCAGGTGCCTAAAGCCCCTCCGGGCACTAGGTGGAATGGTCACTGATTTTGAATAATACAAAACAGTATGGCTGTCGTTAGATGTTACCTCAGCTCCTCTCATTTGCAGTCGTTTTACAATCATTAATTAGCTGCTGCACAGGCCCTTTTGGGAGGTCAGCCCAGTCACCTGTCATGTTTCATAGGGGTGGAAACAGAGATATGGAGAAAAGGGACTTGTCCAAGCCCCAGCTGAGAGTGGGTGTTGAAACTGTCTCGGGAGCTACATCCTGCTGGGTTCACACCCTGCGAGCGCCCAGGCGAGGATCCACTACTCAGGAGCGAGGGGCCGAACGCGGCTCGTCTAGGGTGCCCCACAGGCCGTTTCACCCTCCCACGGGGACTGCAGGGCAAGTCAGTCCTCAGCGGCTTAGATGCCCGTTTGAAATTATCCCCGTTCATTCTCTGCAAGCCTCCTTTTCATTTTATGAGCGGATTTATCCGCGCAGGGAACGCGTCTGTGATTCCTCCTGGATTTAGAAAACTACATAATTTTGCTATTTTTAAAGCTGTCGTTTAAAAATCCGTGCACACGGACTCACACTCCTCGGGGAGAGTAGGGGTTGGGGTGGGGGAGTCGGGACCGAGAGGACGTGCTAGAGTGAGAACAGCTTGGCCCTCGGCTTCCCAGCGCGCACGCCGTCCCCAGGGGGCGCACTCCTCCGAGAGCGCGGGAGGGTTTGCGGCCCCCAGCAATTCGCGCGGTCCAGACCCTCTGAGCGCCCGGGGCGTCGGACCGCGCAGACTTGCGCCCTCTCTCGCCTGCCAGGCGGAGGGCACGGCAGCCGGGTCACCGGGCCCAGGAGGAAGCGGGAGGGGCCGGGAGACCGAGCAGGTGGCGATTAGGTCAGACTCAGAACATTCTTGGACCGCTCCAGTGGATATAAATAACTGACAGGCAGGCTCCGAAAAATCCCAGGGTGCGGGGCAAGGGGGTGAGGAAGCAGGGGTTTATAAAGGGGTGGTGGTGGTGGTGGCATCGTGGTGATCTGGAAAGATCTACTAACAAAGGGGGTGGAGGGGCGAAGGGATTTAAGAATGAACCGTGGTACAAAATCTGGGAATAAGAACACGTGCGGGGGAGGAGGTCATGACTTTCTGCCCCACCACCACCGCGTGTCGGACCCAGTCCTCAGAATGGGCCATCAGATTGGCCAAGAGGGCTGTGCAAGGAAAGGGCAAGGCTTTGGAGTCCCGGTCTTGCCCGACGACAGGTCTTGTGCAAGGTGCTAAAGGTCTCTGAACCTCAGTTTCTGCATCTATACAATGGGAGTCCTAATGCTTACAGGGGGGTGGTTCTGAGCCTCTCCAGAGTTAACGTCTAAGTAAACGTTTGAGTTAACTTATAACTTTTAAGAAAGCTGTGCTCAGCAAAGAGAGTAAGGCAGTGTAGCACCCCGCCAGGCCTCCCTCCAAAGGGAGCCGGTGCAGGCCGGACTCCTTCCCGCTTCCACGGCTCTCCCAGGTTCTGCCGAGGCCGGGGAGGGGCAAAGCCGAAATCAGACTCCTTACAGCGCCACCCTGGGTAGGCGGCCCTGGCGCTCCTCGGGCGGGAACCGAGACCCCACGGCCCGCGCCCCGGGAGCCGCGCGGGTCGCCGCGATGCAGGCAGCTCCTGCGCCCCGCCGCTGGCCGGTGGGGTTGGGGCCCACGGCCGCGAGGAGAGGGCGGGGCTGGGGGCTGGGCTACCCGGGGGGAGGGCCCGGCGCGCTCCGGGAGGCGGCGGCGGCCCCGGCCCAGGAGCGACAGGAGTTGGGTCGGAGCGTGGCCGGACCCCCCACCCGCCGAGGCTCCCAGGGAGGACGCGGTGAGTGCTGCCCGGGCGGGGACGGCGGGGAGGCGGTGGCGGGAGCCGCGGCTAGATAGAGCACGCCCTCTCCTCCTCCCGCTCCTGGTTTGCTGTGGGACCGGCTCCGGCCCCGGGAGCCCCGGGGGAGCCGCGCTTTGCGGGAGCGCGGCAGGAGCTGCTGCCGCGCCGAGGGGGTGACCCTTCTGCGGCGCCGCGCGCCCGGCACTTTCCCAGACCTGCCGCAGGGGGGTTAGGGAGGCGTCGGGGCTGGCGGGCCACCCTATCTCCTGGGGCCCCTCAAAGGGCCCCGACTGCCCTGGGACCCCAGCAGGGGCTCCCCAGCGATCCCTCGCCCTTAGCAAAGAGCCCCAGTTCCGGGGGCCGCCCGTCCCGGGCCACCATCTGGAGCTGCCGGCGGCGCGGGCCAAGGCAGGGTGCGCCCCCTCCCCTCAGCGGGGACCGGCGGGCCCCCACCCCGCGCCGAGACCGCGTTCAGCGAGTTTGGCCAAGAAGTCCTGGAGTTTTCAGGGCCTGGCCGGGCCGCTCCTCGTGGGCTCCAGCGACTCGGAGGTGTGCAGCGCCTGGCCCGCAAGCAGCGCGCCCGTCCATAAGGGTTTTGAGGCCAGAGACCGGCGGCCCCTGGGTTCGGAGGTTTGGTGTGAGGGCTCTGGGTTCGGAGTGCGTCATCGGGGAGCTGGCACCTCTGGCGGGGCTGGTCGGGTTTCCAAAAGTGCCCCTTTGTTATGCCCCTCCCGGGCCGGCCTCCTCCCCCTTCCCCGCGCCGCCCCTCCCCCAGCCTCCGGGGCCTCCCTGGCTGCAGGTTCCAGTGGCTCTTGTCTGAGCACCCCTCTCTGGACCGGCCGACCGCCCACCTCGGTGCCGTCAAATCCGCGGGCTGCGGGCAGATCGGGAGGGGCTGCCGGGAGAAGAGGTCCTTGGGCGCAGCCTGTGACTCAGGACGGAGCCTGGGCAGGGCAGGATGGCAGGGCTCCCTCCCAGGGCCATGCCCCGGGACTTCGGGACAGGGTTGGGGCCGGTCTCAGGACAAGGGTACCTAGCGGCCTCCTAAGGGAAAGTGGGCTCTTCCTGGGCCCCAAGACTCCCTGCCTTGGCCCAGGAAGCTGTGAGGAGACCCTGCCAAGCCCTGGCCGCAAGTCCCAGCCCAGATAGGTGCTGGCTCCCCGGGAGGGAAGGTTCCTGATCTGCTTCCCGAGCTCTTGGCCGTGGCAGCAGTGTGTTCTGGGGAGCAGTCTGGGTCTCTGCCGGGGTCAGGAGGCACAGGGTGCTGGCCCTCCTCAGTAGGGGTCAGGGCACAGGCCCATTCCCCCAGTGCTGGGTCCGCTGGGGCAGTGGGGCTGACTGTGCCTGGGGCTTGGGCTCGTGTTTGCTCTGGGAGGCCGGAGGGAGCGGTGCCAGCCCTGCACACACAGCTCGCTCTGTTCTGGGGCCAGAGAGGGAACGGGTGGGGGGCAGCTCTCCTGGGAGCCGGGAGCCGGGAGCCAGGAGGCTGGGGCAGGCAGGGGGCCCCGGCCCCTGGATGCCTGGCTGGGACAGCTCTTGAGGCCCTGGGGTTTACAGCTGCAGCTCTGTTTCTCTCCATCTGGTTGGCACGCCCTTTCTGGGTAAATGGGACAGACTCAAGAGGCAGCAAGGGAGGACCCCGGGGGGGCGGGCTGCTCCGTCCTACTCTGGGCCCAGGCATCTCCGCTGAGGGCCTGAGCTCTCCCCGCTGTGAGCTGAGAGGCAGAACCCTACGCAGGCCATGCTTTCTCAAAGCTGCCATATCCCGTGCATTTCCTGGTCTTCAGGTGGATGTCCTGTGTGTTTTAAATTCAGCTACTGACTCCAGTGCCTGGAGGAACACAAACTGGACCCTCAGGAAGTCTCTGCCAATGACTGAGGACAGATCCCGGCCTGTAGTCACAAGCCAAAGTGATATATACCCGGAGAGAGGGGTGGGGATTGGGGATGGGGGAATGGGAGGGTGCCCGGAGAAGCACCCTCCCATTCTTTTTTGTAATAACAGCTTTATCGACATATATCACACAATTTACCCATTTAAAGTATCTATTTAAAATAATGTTTAGTTGCTAAGTTGTGTCTGACTCTTTGTGACCCCATGAACTATAGCCCGCCAGGCTCCTCTGTCCATGGAATTTCCCAGGCAAGAAGAGTATAGTGGGTTTCCTTCTCCAAGGGAACCTTCCTGACCCAGGGATTAAACCCGAGTCTCCTGTATTGGCAGGTGGATTCTTTACCACTGAGCCACCTGGGAAGCCCTCGCTCTTGAGTTTTGAAGGGTGGGGAGGGAGTCAGTTTGGGGGAGGACTGTCATAGAGCCCTGCCTTGGAGGCAATGAACACACTGTTCTCCCGGGCCTGGCCGTGTCCCTGGGGTTTGCTCAGAGGAGGAAGTGGTTTCCTTCTAGGGGCTTGAGTTGATGCTGGGGACAGCTGAGACCCTGCCCAGGGACAGGCAGGGAGTGGCCGCATGCCTCTGGGTCCTCTAGCTCCCCCAGGGGGAGCTCTGGGGCTGGAATCTGCCTTGCCCTTCCCCGCAGTCCTGGAACGCACTGTTGTAACTGGCTGATACCCGTCTGACACTTCGTGCTGCCCCTGACTCTGGGCTTTTGGAGGGTGGGGCTGAGTTACTCATTCATGGAATCCTGTGGGACCTCAGGGATGCTGTGGAGCAGGACGAGTGTCCCTTATGACTGTCAGGCTCCTCACAGTTTTTGTTCGCTGCCTTGAGTCTTATGCCAGTGTTGGCACAGAAAGAGGGAAGGTTGTGGGACTTCCATCTTGGGAGGGAGCCGAGGCCCCTGAGATGACGACAGTATAATGCACTTGTTCAGGCTTCATGGCCAAGATAAGACTCAGGCCTCCTGGCTCCCAGTCTGCTCTTGCCACCCCAGGAGCTCCTGGGGTGTGGCTGAGTACCCTCTGACCTGGCTGGGTCTGGGGAGGGGTCGCCTTGTTCAAGGAGAGGCCACAGAGCCCTGGCTTGGGCAGGCGTCCCCTTATCTCATCTGCGGTCGGGGCAGCGGGGCCCTCTGCCCACTACCCACCCCCGCCTGCCATGTAATCCCCGGCTGGGCCGTGTGACCCGACTGGCATTCTCCTGGCTGGAATCTGGCGCTTCTGACAGCAGTTGCTATATCGGGGGAGCCGGGAGCCGCCCTGGACACGGTCAGCCCCACCCTCACCCCCTGCTTTGCTCTTGGTAGCGTCCAGGCAGGATCACGGCGGCAGCTGCGAGGGTCGGATACCCAGGTCTCCGGAGTGAACTCTAGGCCCAGGTACATGGACTGAGGTGGTGGGGAGGGCATGCCAGAGCAAGAGGAGCAGCCGTGGAACCACCATCTTTGCCCCCTTCAGGCCTCTCCTGGGACTTCCAGACCCCTGCCTGCTGAGTCCTGGCTCTTGACAGTTCCTTGGGGAGTGGGGATGGCAGTGGGGGTGGGGGCAGAACCCAGGGGTAGCAGAGGCTATTCACTTTGCCCTCGAACTGTGCCTCGAACTGGCTTTCCTGCTTACACCTCTGCCCTCTGCAGCCCCCATCCGCCACCATTCCGTGCTGCGGGGACACCATGGCTCCAGAGGAAGAAGCCGGAGGGGAGGCCCTGGAGGGCAGTTTCTGGGAGGTGAGCAGCTGGGTGCCAGCTTTGGGGGTGGCGCTGAAATGCCCACCCCTCTCTGGGCCCAGCCACCTGTCCCAAGGAGGAGCCTCGTGTCAGCCCTGGCTCCCAGGGGGGGAGCGGCTCCAAGCACCAGTCTCCTGCGCAGGCTGGCAACTACAGGCGGACCGTGCAGCGGGTGGAGGACGGGCACCGGCTGTGCGGGGACCTGGTCAGCTGCTTCCAGGAGCGCGCCCGCATCGAGAAGGCCTACGCCCAGCAGCTGGCTGACTGGGCCCGCAAGTGGAGGGGCGCCGTGGAGAAGGGTAAGCCAGCGCTCCGGCCTCCTGGGGAGGAGAGGACCACCAAGGTGGGGGGCGGGGCGCCAGGCAGGGAAGCTTCTTTTTGCACCCCTTGTGGAAAGTTGGAGGCTTCCCTGTCCACCCTCCCTTTAAAGAGAGAAGATCCTCCTAGTTATTCTTTACAGTTGTGTTGTTAGGGTTTGCCAAGCACCATCAAATGAGCTATTCTGATATTTCTACTAACCCGTTGGGAAAGATTTGAGGGCAGAAGGAGAAGGGGACGACAGAGGATGAGATGGTTGGATGACATCACTGACTCAATGGACACGGGTTTGGGTGGACTCTGGGAGTTGGTGATGGACAGGGAGGCCTGGCATGCTGCGGTTCACGGGGTTGCAAAGAGTCGGACATGACTGAGCAACTGAACTGAACTGAATAACCCTATGAGTTTCCCTGGTGGCTCAGTGGTAGAGAATCTGGAGATGTTGGTTGGATCCCTGGGTCGGGAAGATGTTCTGGAGAAGGAAATGGCAACCTGCTCCAGTATGCTTGCCTGAGAAATCCTATGGACTGAGGAGCCTGGCAGGCTACAGTCCATGGGGTGGCCAAAGAGTCAGACATGACTTACAACCAACCAACCACAGCTCTGTCATGGGGATGGTCTTGTTCTAACTATTTGCTGGAGGAGAATGGGATACTTCAGAGAGGCTAGCTGACTTGCCTGAAGTCACGCAGCTAAGAAGAGCTAAAGCTTGTGCCCAGGTTTTCCAGCTCGAGCTTGGGCTCCTTCTGTCCAAACAAGCTGCCTTCCATGGGGACAGACGCTAGTTCCTCCCTCTGGGGCAACAGAGTGTAGTGATTTATACCACATACCTGGGTTTGGATCTGAGCTCCACCTGTAGCTGGAATGCTTTGGGCAACAAATCACTTCTCTGGGCTGCCTTTTCGCTTGTTCCACGTTGTTGGTGATGTGGTCTTCATGGTAGTGGATGAGTCAAGCACTCAGTGGGACCATGTGTCCAGGCACAGAGTAGGTGTTGAGTCAGGAGCAGCTGACGTCATTGGTCGTTCATCTTCGCATCTCTGCCCCATGCCTGGCACCCAGAAGCCCTGCTGGGGGAGGGGGGCTCGCTGCCAGCCGGTGGGCCTAGCCCCAGCTCACCCCTACCCGCAGGCCCCCAGTATGGAACGCTGGAGAAGGCCTGGCACGCCTTCTTCACGGCGGCCGAGCGGCTGAGCGCGCTGCACCTAGAGGTGCGGGAGAAGCTGCAGGGCCAGGACAGCGAGCGGGTGCGCTCCTGGCAGCGGGGCGCCTTCCACCGGCCTGTGCTGGGCGGCTTCCGCGAGAGCCGGGCGGCTGAGGACGGCTTCCGCAAGGCCCAGAAGCCCTGGCTCAAGAGGCTGAAGGAGGTGAGCCCGGCAGGGAGGAGGGGCCGCAGAGGCCCGCCCCCTTCCTGGGTCGGCCTGGGGCTAGAACGGGCCACGGTGCGGGGTCCTGGGTTCAGCATGGTCCCTGCGTATGCGCCAGGTTGAGGCTTCCAAGAAAAGCTACCACGCGGCCCGGAAGGAGGAGAAGACCGCCCAGACGCGGGAGAGCCACGCAAAGGCAGACAGCGCCGTGTCCCAGGAGCAGCTGCGGAAGCTGCAGGAGCGGGTGGAACGGTGCTCCAAGGAGGCCGAGAAGGTACAGGCTGAGGGACCCGCCAGCTCAGGTCAGGGCACCCTGAGTGCCTTTTCCAGTCCCCAGCATTGCTCTCATCTTCACCTGGCCCCTGTTCTCCAGCTTATCACGTAACATAGGACCCTGAGAAAGATGGGGCGTCCCAATGGCCATCGTGGTAAAGAATCCAGTTCTGATGCAGGAGATGCAGGGGACATGAGTTTGATCCTTGGGTGGGGAAGATCCCCTGGAGGAGGGCATGGCAACCCACTCCACTATTCTTGCCTGGGAAATCCCACGGACAGAGGAGCCTGGCAGTCTACTGTCCATGGAATAGCAAAGTGTCAGACACCACTGAGCAACGGAGTGTGTGCGCACCAGGGAAAGAGGATGCTTTACCCAGGAAAGAAGTGGTGCAGTGTGCGCCACTGGGATAATTTTAGCGGTTGAGGAGACCTTCCCAGCTGCTTTCCTTTTGGTGTGCCCCCTGGGACAAGTTCTCATGTTGCTCGCTCGGCCAGAACGCTTTTCTTCCAGCTCTGCATATCCAGAGCCTCCCTGTCCTCTGACGTGTTGCTCTGCTTCCACTTCTTCCGGGAAGCCTTTTCTGATTTCTTCCACGGTGCCCCGTGTGTGTGTGTGTGTGCCCGTGTGTGTGTGCTCAGTCGTGTCTGCCTTGCAACCCCAAGGACTGTAGTCCATCAGGCTCCTCTGTCCATGGGATTTTCCAGGCAAGAATACTGGAGTGGGTTGCCATTTTCTGAGATGAGGTTAACCTCATCTCACTCTGTACCACCTTTTTTTCTTTCTTTATTAAAATTTTAAAATTTATTATTTATTCATTGGGTCTTAGTTGTGGTGCTCAGGCTTAGTTTCCCCAAGATATGTGGGATCTTAGTTCGCCAACCAGGGATTGAACCCACGTCCCCTGCATCAGAAAGCGTCTTCTTAACCATTGGACCACCAGGGAAGTCCCTCCCAGGACTCTTAAAGCCGCTGGGCCTGAATGTCAGCTCCCTTGTTAGGTTCCTGGGGTCCTAGCGGGCAGGAGCCAGGTTTCCGGCCTCTGGTGCCTAGCCCAGGGCAGGTGTGCAAGAAAGACTAGCAGAGTCCTGAGTGGAAGAAGAAGGTCTTGTCCTCACCAGATCCCCTCCTCTCCCCACCCAGACGAAGACCCAGTATGAGCAGAGCCTGGCGGAGCTGCACCGCTACACCCCACGCTACATGGAGGACATGGAGCAGGCCTTCGAGAGCTGCCAGGCCGCCGAGCGCCAGCGGCTCCTCTTCTTCAAGGACATGCTGCTCACCTTACACCAGCACCTAGACCTCTCCAGCAGTGAGAGGTACGGCCTTCCCGTGGGCCTGGAGATCCGGGTGAGGCTGGCTTGCTCCCCTCGCCTCTGGGCTCTGGCTGGGCTGAATGAGACCAGGCACAGTGTGCGAGGGGTGGGGAATAGAGGCCCAGGGCTTCCCGGCCTGAGGCTTATACTCGGGGCACAGGTTCCACGAACTGCACCGAGACCTGCATCAGGGCATCGAGGCAGCCAGCGACCAGGAGGACCTGCGCTGGTGGCGCAGCACCCACGGGCCGGGCATGGCCATGAACTGGCCCCAGTTTGAGGTACCAGTTCCTGGCAGGCTGGGGCTGGGAGATGGGGTAGCCCACTGGGCTCACCCTGGCGCTCTGGCGGGAGGCTGGGGTTTGGGATGTAGGAGGTAGAGGTGGTCTGGATGGTCCTGGCTGCCACCAAGCCTACAGCCCAGCCCAGCCCTGAACACTGTCCCCACAGGAGTGGTCCTTGGACACACAGAGGACAATCAGCCGGAAGGAGAAGGGTGGCCGGAGCCCTGACGAGGTTACCCTGACCAGCATCGTACCCACCAGAGACGGCGCTGCAGCCCCGCCCCAGTCCCCGGGGTCCCCACGGTGAGAGCCAGGATCCAGGCTGTGGGAAGGACACAGCTCTGCCCCGTGCTGTGCCGTCCTTCCTCTGTCCCTTCCCTTCATGCCCTTCACACTGAAATGGGTTCAAAGTTGATGTTTTGAGCTGTAAAGATGCCAGTTTATAACATGGTGGTCTGCCAGGCGCTCCCCACTCTCCCTCTCATGTACTGCCCATGTCAGCTCTGCGTGGCAGGACGTGCGCTTGAGCTTGCAGGCATTTGTGGCAGAAGTCAGGCTAGAATCCTGCAGCTTTCCCCCCACCTGCCTCTCCCCGGGCTCCTGCAGGGGGGAGCCCTTGGCCCCGAGTCCCGGGCTCTCCTACTCAAGCCTGGCCCCTTGTCCTCCCCTCTCCAGTGGCAGACATGAGGAGGAGTGGTCAGATGAGGAAAACCCCCCGAAGGCTGCCACGGGCGTGCGGGTGCGGGCGCTCTATGACTACGCGGGGCAAGAAGCCGATGAGCTGAGCTTCCGAGCAGGTACCCTAGAACCCCTTTCCTGGTCCTTTCCAGGCTGCAGTCTGTCTCCCACGCCCCTTTACTCGCCTGAGCAGGAATGTGGAGAAAGGGAAGCCAGACGCTCAGTTCTTAAGGGTCAGTAAGAGCTCCAAGTCGTAAGGCTGCTCTAGGCACCTCCCTGGTGGTCCAGTGGCTAAGACTCCATGCTGCCAGGGCTGAGGGCCTGGGTTCGATCCCTAGAATGAGATCCAATTTAGAGTTCGCATGCCACAACTAAAGATTCTGCATGCAAACTGCAACACAGATCGAAGATATTGCATGTGACTTTTAAGACCTGGTGCAGCCAGATAAATATTTTTTAAAAACTATTAATAAAGAAAAAAAAAGGCTGCTCTGGGTCCATCCCCGAGGAGTCAGAGTGTCTGCTTGGAGCCCTCACCTGCCTCTCAAAGTCATCAGCTGGGGCCTGACTGCTGAATTCAGGGCCTGGGGGTGGGGTGGGGTAGGGTGGGGGTTGGGGGTGGAGCGGCTGACTTTGACCTCCCTCTGCCTGAGCCAGGTCTCTTCTAGTTGGGTTCTCCGACTACCCCCTCCCCCTTAGTCCTTGACCCAATTGCAGAAATGGGGCGGGCAATTGCCAGTGATCAATCCCCCTTCTCTCAGGGGAGGAGCTGCTGAAGATGAGCGAGGAGGATGAACAGGGCTGGTGTCAGGGCCAGCTGCAGAGTGGCCGGATTGGCCTGTACCCTGCCAACTACGTGGAATGTGTGGGGGCCTGACCTGCCCTGGCAGCCCTTGTGCAACGTTTCTCCACCTTGAGTCAGAGCCCAGCTTGTTTGGACAGCCGGACCTGAGGGCCCTGAGCCATCCTGTCCCCTGCGACCGCTTGGTCCCTCCAGGAGGGAGAAGTCCTGGGACCCAGGGAGGGGAGGGGCCTTGTGTCTGGGAAGGGACTGGTAGGGAAGGGCCAACTGAGTCTAGGCTGAAGAGAAGATGGGGAGGTGGGGAGGTCAGGAAGTGACGGAAGGGCTCGGGGTGTCTGCGCCTCCCCAAAGCGTCCTCCAGTCTCCCCGGGAGCTGTGGACCCAGTTGCAGGTCTCTCTGTTTTGGGGTTCCAGGGGTTGGCTTGGGGTAAGTGTAGTTCTGGGCTAGCAGCACTCTTGTGGCTTGTTCTAGTGTGTATTAAACTTCGAAGGAAAAAAAAGGCTTCTGTGCATCTTTTTCGATATTCCACCCTTGCCAGGCGGCCGTGGGCATCTGGCGGCACTAGCGGGGTAGGTCGTGGGCCTGCAGTATATTGCGGGGGCGGGGGTTGGGCGGAGGTGTGCCAGCTTGGTACCTGCTCTGGGACTTCGGGACCCTAACCTAACCTGGGGTCCCGCAGGGGACTCGTGATCAGATTTGGTGCGAGCCATCCGAGGATGGGTGGAGGTCAGGAGCTGAGCTCTGAGCGGAGAGGGGGCCCGGCCAGTTGATCTTCCCATTATGGCCGGCGGCACCGCGAGTGTTTGGTAGGAACTGTTAATCATTACACACCGTTCGGGAACTGGCCCGATCCGAGGCCGAGGGCCCAGCCTCCCAGCCCACACGCTTCTGGGAGATGGCTCCGCCCCCCCGGGGGGGCGGGGCGCGCGCGGGCGGTGCGGTTTGGGCCTGTGGGCGAGCCGTCGCCCCGCCCCGCCCCGCCCCGCCCGCGGATTGGCCCCGGCGCGGCCGGCGAGGACTCGGGCGCGCGCGCGTGGAGCCCGGGCCCCTGACGTCACGGCGCCCGCTCCGCCGGCCGCTCGCCCGTTGGTCCGCGTGGGCCGGGTCGCCCCGCCCCTCGGCGGGCCGGCCTCCGCGCAGGCCCGCCCGCTGACCCGCCTTGGCGGCCGCGGATTGGCCCGTGACGGGACCCGTCGGTCGCGCTGCTGTTCTGGGAAGGAGAGAAAATGGCGGCCGAGCCGAGCAAGACCGAGATCCAGACGCTTTTTAAGAGGCTTCGCGCAATTCCGACCAACAAGGTGCGGGAGAGGGAGGCGTGCGGGGTCCGCGGTGGGCCGAGAGGGTCTCTCCCGGCCCCCTGGCGTCTGAGGGACGGGGAGGGGCCGGCGCGGGCTTCTCTTCCTGGGTTGTCAGCGCCCGGCCTCGACTCGAGGCCCCTGACCGTTCGCTCATCTCCTTCTCTGCCCAGGCCTGCTTCGACTGTGGCGCCAAGAATCCGAGTTGGGCCAGCATCACGTACGGTGTTTTTCTGTGCATTGACTGCTCCGGGGTGCATCGCTCCCTGGGCGTCCATCTCAGCTTCATCAGGTGGGGTCTCCTCGCGGCCGGCCGGGACTGAGTGCTCGGCAGGGGAGAGTGGGCTGCCTGGACTTGCGCCGCGCTGAGTTTGGTGTTCGCCAGACTCTCACGCGAGGGAACCGCCGGTGTGGGCCTCTTGTTACACTGGCGGTTCGTCTCCACGTCTGGGTCAGAACTCTTTCCTGGTAGTCACGCTCCACCCTCGAAATGTTAGCTTCAGGGGGAGAGTTACCTGCGTTGATCTAGTTGATGATACGCTGGAGCGCGTCTATGTCTTTAAGAGGAAGGCCGAGTCCAAGCTTCCATTTCCTTTCGCAACTGGAAAATAATTAGTACCCTTTTGACTAAATGAGGGTAGAGCAGAGCTCTCCCGGACAGGGTAGAGTGGAGGAAATGGGGTGGTGGTTGGTGAATGTTTTGGGGTGCCTACTGCACCCCGAGGCCAAATGACAGGTGTGGGTCGCTCAGGGAAGCGTCTCTTGGAACCTGCTGGTAGGTGACACACAGCCCTTGCACACAGGTCCACAGAGTTGGATTCCAACTGGAGCTGGTTCCAGCTGAGGTGTATGCAGGTCGGCGGGAATGCCAATGCGGTAAAGCCCCTCCTTACCATGCTTCTGCTCCCATTCTTCTGTCCGGGTGCTGACTTCTCAGTGACTTCTTGGAGACCCTCTCAGTTTCTCTGTTCAGAGGATTCTCTGGTCTATGGCATCTCTGTACGCTGTTCTCTAAACTTGGACATTAGTCACTGTTCTTCTCAAAGGGGCTTTGGATTCAGACTAACAGGGACAGACATTGTTGGGGAGAGGCCAGTGGTGTTGGGGCCTCCACGGTCGACCGGGTCTTGGCCTGGAGGAACGATGGGCAGAGTGGGTGTATCATGCTGTTCTCAGGCAGAGTCGAGTGAGGGTTAGGCTTCAAACATTCATCCTAGAGATGCGTGGCTATGTTATTTTGCAGGAGTTTTTGAGCAACTTTGTGAAAAGCTACTGGTGTCAGTAGTGTGTATCATCCTCTTCAAGTAATAACAGGGCTGTTGTGTGTGTGTTTGTTGGGGGAGGGGGGGCGCACCTCTTTTGCTCTGAAAAAATCTCTTGTAGCATGTTCTCGCTTCTCTACTCCCCAGACAGCCTTCTTCCGCCAACATGGATGCACAGCTAATGATGCCAACACCAAGTATAACAGTCGAGCTGCCCAGATGTACCGAGAGAAGATCCGGCAGCTGGGGAGTGCGGCCCTGGCTCGGCATGGCACTGATGTGAGTGCCTGTTCCCTGGGGCTGGGGTCGTGGGGGGAGTGGGCATATTCAGAGTCCTGTGTTTCAGTGGTGTCTTCTCCTTTCTAGCTTTGGACAGACAGTGTGAGTACTGCTCTCAGTCACTCCCCAGAGAAGAAGGAGTCCGATTTCTTCTTGGAACACACTCAAGTGAGTGCCCACAGGAATGTTTCCCACAGTTGTTCCTGACAGGTGGTTTACTGACTGAGGCCAAGGCCCACAGTCACGGGCATGGATCCTGTTCGCCTTGGTGTGATATCCCCTATGGGGAATGTGTGGGGCCCACTGCTGGGTAAAGCCGGCTTTTTCCTCCTTCCGTGAACAGGGGTGCAGTATGGCCCTCCTTAGGAACAGAACCCTATAAACTGGGGTGTGTTAGGGAGAATGAGAAGATTCTTAAAGGCTTGAGAGATGTCAGGAACCCAAATAACTTTTCCTGGATTCTTCCCCTATGAGAAAGGATTCCCTCCCAAGCAACCCACCCCCAGAGGTTTCCTTCTGTTGGTGCTGGGTGCTCAAGTCAGACTCTCTGTTTGGATCCTTGCTCCTCTGCTTAGCCTTTCTAGTGTGGGGTAAGATACCTAACGTGTTAAAACCTCAGTCTCTAAGATGGAGAATATTTACCTCATAGGTTTGTTGTGACAATTAAACGTACTTATATGTGAAAAGCCCTTAGACTTGTACCTGGCACCTGGTGAGTGCCCTTGTTGGTTGTTATTCAATTAGGGGAATGGGTTCTGAGTGTAAGTAAGTATCGAAGAGGTGGTGATGGCTGTAGGTTCGTCTTGCTTTCTTCCACTGTGCTTAGTCGCACAGTCATGTCCAACTCTTTGTGACCCCATGGACTGTAGCCCCGCTAGGCTTCTGTCTCCATGGGGATTCTCCAGGCAAGAATACTGGCGTGGGTTTCCATGTCCTCCTCTGGGGATCTTTCCAACCCAGGGATCACACCCAGGTCTCCCACGTGGCAGGCGGGCTCTTTAATGTCTGAGCCACTGGGGAAGCCCTCCGTAGTGAACAGCAACTGTAATTTTACTTGCTAACCTCCAGTCTCCTTTCCTCACGGGCTTGGAATAGGGCCTTGTGCTCCCCAGGCACTTGGCGCTCTTTGCCAGCAGGAACGGCTCATTGAGGCTTCTGTCATCTGGCTCTTTCAGCCCCCTGCCTGGAATGCACCAGCCACCGACCCGTCAGAGACCCAGCAGCCAGCCCCGTCTGCAGAGAGCAGTGGCCTGGCACGTGAGTTCAGCCCACATTCCAGCCGTGTACCCTGGTCTTGGCAAAGGGCTTGGGGCAGAGGAGTGGGACACCTGACCAAGGGAGTGGAAGCGGGGAGCCTCCTTGTCTCTGGGTGGCCTGCGAGTCACTTAAGTCCCCTAGGGAAAGCGGTAGGAATTCCTTCTCTATCTGGTGGCCTCAGAAAGCTGAGGAAAGCAGCTGAAGAAAGCTGAGCTTCTGCTCTTACCTCGTCACTTTTTAAGGGCAGCTCATTGGAAGCTTTGAGTGTCACACCTAATTCCCACCATTGCACCCACAGAGCCGGAGCATGGCCCCAACATAGACCTGCTTGGCACCTCACCCAAAGCCTCTCTGGGTCAGTATACCAGCTGGCAGGAGTGGGGTGCCTTGGGAGAGGGTGGGCCGTGGGGGTTCTTTTCAGATCTGCTGGTGCCTGTGTGGACTAAGTTTCCAGGAGACTGAACTTCTTGTCTCTCTGGAGCGGGGCCTGAGATTGAAGTTGTGGCCGCAATGTTGACTGAAGGGACTTCAGAGCAGACCTTTGGCGGCTGGTGTCCCAGGCTTGGGATCTGCCTCAGAGTGTGGGCCTGGGTCTGGCCAGTATGAGGCTGGACACCTAGCCCTGGGGGCTGACGCAGGATGGGCCTGTCTGGTCCATTTCATGGTACAGGGGGACAGCTCTGAGCTGTTAATGGCTAGAGGTGACGTTGTCCTTTCTCAGCCAGTTCCTGGCCTTTCAACTCTTTTCTATTCTTCTTGATGTCCTTCAGATTTAATTCAGGGTGAATAATCCATTTGCTGCCCTGGTTTGTTTTGTTGACCTTTGGGGGTTGGGACCGGAAGCCAGCAGAGTGACCTGTGAGAAGGCTGATGTGGCCTGGTCTGGAGCGAGGCTCTGTAGAGGCCTCTGGGCTTGGGAGCTGTATGGAGGCTCTGGGGTAGGGCCCGCTGTTAGCCACGAATCTGTTTCTCTCCAGAGTCCATGTATCTGTCACCTAAAGGGGTTCTTCCTGCCAGAGGTAACCGCCCGCTGCTTTTGGAGCCCCTTGCATGCCGGAGGCTTTGTGTGGCGCCGCCCCGGCCTGGCAGTCTTTATGTTGGGTCAGGGCCTTTGTCTCTGGTGCTTCAGGTCTGGGTTCTTACGTCCACGTGCTGGGAGTCAGTAACCGCCCCTAACCGTGTCCGTCTTGGCTTGGACGTCCTGACACCATTGGTTGGAGCTGGTGGTGGCAGCTCTGCGTTTCTCTGCCTGAAGCTGTTCTTCATAGAAGCTCTTACCACGAAGCTGCATGGTGTGGACCGAGCTGCCACAAAGTCCCTTTGTCTCTGCTCATGCCCCACCCTCTTCCTCACACAGAACCGAAAACCTCCCTCATTGGCAAGAAGAAGCCAGCAACAGCGAAGAAGGGGGTAGGTGGGGAGAGGCAGTATGGCTGGGTGGTTAGGGCCTGGGGTCAGACCCGACCACTTTGGTAGATGACTGTATGACTTTGGTAAAGGTGCATAGCTTCTCTGCAGCTCAGCTGTGAAAGGGCTGTCAAGAGGCCTGTCTTTTAGGGCCTCCTGGAAGGAGTCAGCGAGACTGTGTGCCTCAGTGCTTGGCTCATCCCAGGCCTGGCAGCGTTAGGCCTCCGCTGGGTTGTGTGGGCCGCCTCGTGCCCGCCTCCAGGCAGAGCCACTCTTCTGCCTCTCCACCAGGCGGATGGGCTCCTATTTTCTTTTAAAAAAACACTTTAAGAAGGAGCCCTTTCCTTGGGGATGTTCCCTCCATGCCAGGGAAGGGAGGAGGGGACAGAGGACATTGTGGTTGGCAAAGCTCTCATCACATGATTCTCCTCCCAGCTGGGTGCCAAGAAGGGCCTAGGGGCCCAGAAGGTGAGCAGCCAGAGTTTCAGTGAGATTGAGCGGCAGGCCCAGGTGGCAGAGAAGCTCCGTGAGCAACAGGTGGCTGATGCCAAGAAGCAGGCCGAGGAGTCCATGTGCGTGTCTCCCAGAGAGGCCCCGGCTTACGTGGGGTTGGGCGGGCAGGCAGGGCAGGTCAGGATGTGTGCTGAACTCTGGCACGTTTGTTCCCTTGAAGGGTTGCCTCCATGCGTCTGGCCTACCAGGAGCTCCAGATTGACCGTAAGAAGGAGGAGAAGAAGCTACAAAACCTGGAAGGGAAGAAGCGAGAGCAGGCCGAGAGGTTGGGCATGGGACTGGTGTCCCGAAGGTGAGGCTCAACTTTGGGGTGTGGCAGGGAAATGCCATTGTTCTCCTGGGAACCCCTGGAGGTTCTTGGTATTCTCAGCTCAGTCTTCCTCTGAGGCCAAATAGATGGCCTTGCTTATTGTCTTCAAGCGCCTAGTATAGTGCTTGGCATGTAGTAGGTTTGTGCTCGCCAAGTATTTGTTGAACGTGTCAAAACACAGGATCAGGTTCTCTTTCGAACGTCCGAGAGACCAGGGTCGTGTTTCTTGATGAGGGCGCTAACGGTCTTAGGATGGCAGGACAGTTCTTTATTTCTCAGGGTCTTCCCAGGAATCACAGGGCTTTCAGTATTCTGACCCGTGTCCTCTAAAGGCCATCAGTGCTGACAGCTCCGGTAACACCTGGAAATACTCCCAGACTCTCCGATGCCCCTGGTTGGGTGGTGCCCTTCCTGTTTCAGGACCACTGGATTTAGGTTGCTGTGGTTTTCTTAAACAAAAACAGTAGCTGCTCACCAGTTCTCTTAGGCGTTTTGTTTGCTTTACGCTGAGAGTTGGTGTTTGGAGGTTTCAATAATACTAGGGGTTTAATCTGTCTTAAAAATTGGCATATCTGACAGTGCCAGAGTGAGAAACCCTGGCTCCAGTGAGCTTGTGCTCAGCGGCGGCTGCTGCCTCCACAGGGCGTGAGCTCCACCGGTGGCTTTATTTGCTTAAACACAACAGTCCTATGCAGGAGGTATTCTTATCCCTTTTTACAAATGAGAAAATTGAGACTCAGAGCAGTTAAGCAACTTGCCTGAAGCCCAGAATACTCGTAATTGGTCCAGCTAGATTTTGAACCTAGAACTCTTTCATACTTAGCATTTGCGGCCATTAGGCTGTGCTCCTCAGGTAAGAGAGAAGGCTGGGTCTCTGCTCCATCTCCCAGGCTGCAGTGGCGAGGCAGGTCTCAGTCACTCCCTCAGTCCATGTCCTGATAGTGTGACCCACAGCTGATTAGACACAATTTTACTCCAGATTGCATCTCTTCCTCGTCCCTGTTTTAGTCTCAGGAATTACTGGGTTAAAGAGTATACTTAATTTTTTTTATTTTTTGTATGCAGTAGAATCTTATTTAAACCTAGCCTACCCTGTTTAAAACTCTGTAGCAAAACAGGCACTCCTTGGAGTTCTGCCAGCCAAAAGCTGTAGATCTTAATGAATTTATTTAAATGAAACTAATCCTTAAACTGCCTCTGTGGAGCTGTCACACAGCAGGGGAGAGAGGCGTCACGAGTCGGTGCTGCCTGCCAAGCTCACTGCCTCTTCCCCTTAGGAAACCACATAGCAGATCCAGGCCTTGGTGCTTAAGGCCAGACTCTCTACTCTGAAATGCTTTGCTCTCTTAAAAAAACAAAAAAAACGATGGGTTAATTAAGAACTCATCCTGTGATGCCTTTAGACTCCTTTCCCTGGTTCTGGGGCATTTTCCGTCTTTTCCTTTCATTTGTCTATGTCCCTCCTGGTGAAGGGTGTGGCTCATGGTATAGCAAGCTGACGACAGAAAGCGCTGTTGCTTGATGCACAGTATCACTGAGATTAGGCATATGGTCACTGGCCAGGGAAACCCTTCTTTGAGAGGACAAGCTGCTAGGTTGATGGGAGGTGCACTCCAGTTCAGCAGAGGGTCTAGCACTCCCTGCGGGCCTTGCCCAGCCCTGGGCGCAGGGAGGGGAAGAAGGTTCTGGGTGGTGCTTAGGGAGAAGCGAGTTTCTGCCCGCCGCTGGGCGCCTTCTCTTGTGCGGCGACACGGATGCCCACCCCTGCTCTCCCGCCCCGGCCCTGCTTGTCTCTGCAGCTCCGTCTCCCACTCGGTGCTGTCCGAGATGCAGGTGATCGAGCAGGAAACCCCAGTGAGTGCCAAGTCCTCTCGCTCGCAGCTGGACTTATTTGACGACGTTGGCACCTTTGCCTCTGGGCCTCCAAAGTAAGGCTGTTGTTGGGGTGCAGGCTTGGCTGCTGTGCTCCCCACCCAGCTTCTCTGAGCCCCTCTACTGTCTCCCTAGGTACAAGGACAACCCCTTCTCCTTGGGGGAGAGTTTCGGGTCCCGCTGGGATACAGATGCTGCCTGGGGTATGGACAGGATGGAGGAGAAGGAGCCGGAAGTGACCGTCTCCAGCATCCGGCCCGTTTCAGAAAGGTGGAGGCCCGTCCCCTAGGACGCCCCTTGCTGGTGGTGGCCCTCTGCATCTGCCCTGCCGGTGTGCTGGCCACCGCACACACGGCTCCTGAGCCCTTCAGGAGTGTCCAGTGTTAATGGAGAAACCGAGTTTTTAACTTCATTTAAATAAATTTGGATAGCCGCTAGTGGCTACCAGCCTGGAGAGTGCAGGAAGCAGGCCTGGGTTTGAGCTGTGCTTGTGTCTCAGAAGACCTAACTAGCCTGCTGTGCTTGGGGTCCATTTCTGCCAGAGGGGTCTGATTTTATGCTTCGGTTCCTGACCTCCCGATGATTATGTGTCTCTGGCATTCATCTAGAAATTTTTAAAAAGCGTATTCCATGTCGACCTGGGTAATGCTTAACTGATAAACATCTGCAAATAACCCACTAGTAAAATGAGGACGTAACTAATAACGTCACAGGGCCGCCTTAGGATTAAATGAAACTGGCAAAACGCCGAGCTCTGTCTGTGTGCCAGGGTTAGGCAGCAGTGACCTTACACCTTTCAGCCAGACTGAGTTGCTTTTGAGAGTAAGAGGGTGGTACTAATAATTACATCAAAAGAGGAGGTATAAATCCAGGCAGCCTGAGAATTGGATCATCCTCGTGGTTTGGGGCAGAAGCCTTGGCCCCTCCAACCCCTATTTCCATGCTGCCTAGCGGAGGGGACAGAGGTTCTGTGTCGTGGCCTCAGTGTGGAGGAGAGCGGGCCCGGTCTAGAGCTGCAGTCAGGCGGGACTGTGGGGAGCGTCCCCAGGGGCCTCGGGTGGTCATAGGGTAGCAGTGCTCCAGGGACACTTCCCTGGAGGCAGTGGGAAAGAGTCGTTGTCCCGTATCCACCCCTCAGAGTCACCAACCGGAGGGAAGTGGAGAGCCGGAGCTCGGGCCTGGAGTCGAGCGAAGCACGTCAGAAATTTGCAGGCGCCAAAGCCATCTCCTCCGACATGTTCTTCGGGCGGGAGGTGGATACTGAGGTGAGGTGGTCCACCCCGAGCCTGGAGGCAGCAGGCAGAAGCGGACTGTCTGCCGGGCTCTTGGGGCTTTGGCACTCGGGTGGCTCGGCCCGCGTGAATCCTAGGGTCAGCGGCACAGAGAGCCGCAGACCTCATCTTTTCCCCGCCACAGTATGAAGCCAGGTCCCGGCTCCAGCAGCTCTCGGGCAGCAGCGCCATCAGCTCGTCAGACCTCTTCGGGGACGTGGATGGATCACACGGAGCAGGTGGGCCCGGGGCTGGGGTAGGCCCCAGGAGGGCCTGCCAGCCGAGTGGGAGGGCCCTGGGGGCTGGGAAGGGCTTCCTGCGGGCGCTGGGTCACCCTCTCCCTTCTCTTACAGGCAGCGTGTCCCTGGGGAGTGTGCTGCCCACGGCTGACATTGCCCAGTTTAAGCAGGGCGTCAAGTCTGTGGCCGGGAAGATGGCCGTGCTGGCCAATGGTGTGATGAACTCTTTGCAGGTGAGTCTGACCGTGTGACCTGGGGTGGGAGAAGACTGGAGGGTAGTGTTGAGAAGGCGGCCTTCCCCACCACGCCCAGACTCAGCCGCAGGGTGGCCCTCAGCCCGAGAGGGCGCCTCCTCTCTTCCTGGAGGACAGCGTCCTTCCTGAGCTGGGCCCGGGGCTGGGCCTCTCCCTGAGACGGTGTCGTGTCTACACTGATCTCCGCACACCGGTCTTCAGTGCTGTCTCTACCCACTCCAGCTTCTGTGAGGTCAGGCAGGGCGTGCCCCTGGGGGTCTGAGCACACCCACTTTCCTGGGTCACAGTGAATAGGAGACCATCTCTGCGCGGGTGAGATGGGTGCTTGATTCCCTCACTCACCCCTCCCCGCAGCCCCCCAGCCCCTTGGGGTGTGTTGGGGGAGGGTGTGCTCGCTGGGAAGCTGCTGCAGGTCAGAGACTCTGACTTGGGTTTTTTCTTTCCATTATCTCCAGGATCGCTATGGTTCCTACTGACCCAGGCTCCGTGTCTCAGACTTTGGGTGGTGGCCATATCAGAAACCTCATGATTCCTCGGCCTGGGACGCTTGCCTTGTGGAAGCTGGGGAGGCATTGTTACTTTATGCCTGTGGCGTGAGTGGTGGGGTGGCCCGCGAGGAGCTTGGGTGAGGGAGGGGCAGTGCCGGCCCCTGACCTCTGCCTGGAGATTGGGCCCTTGGTTCCCCTCCCCGCACACCCCACCCTGTGTGCTCCGTGCTTCCGGTCCTGCCCCCCTGGGAGTGAGGGGAGGGCATTCCCTCAGGATGGCTTATTCTGGGTCCAGGCCTTCCCTGCGGAGGGAGAGTAAAGAGTGTAAGGCTGTTCTGCCGGCTCTGGGGTCCTCGCAGGGGTCCCGGGGGCTGGCTCCCGGCTCTGGAAGCGGCAGGCAGGTCTGGGGAGCGTTCTGCTGTAGCTCAGCCGCCAGGGCGGGAGGCTGTGGCCGTGCTGCTGCCCCTGTGGTCTCCTCCGGCACCAGGAGAGGGCAGGGGAGGGGAAGGGCCTCCATCTGGGACTTGCGAAGGGCTCGAAGCTTGACCTGGTACCTAAAGCTTCCGTTTGGGATCAGACTAGAGGCCCGAGTGGTCTCCTGTCTCGCCGACCCTTCGTACAGCAGTCGCTCGGAGGACTCCTCCTCCTCCTGGGCGTGTGGGAGTCCTCCCGTGCCATCCGTGGTGGACCTCAGTCCCTCGGAGACTCTGTCCCTTCTTCCCCTGCTTGGTGGCTGTGGTGGGTCTGCTCTGCCCGGGGCTCCACTATGGATGCCATGGGCGTAGTGCTGGCCGAGGAGGCAGCGGACGCGTGGGGCCGAAGCAGGCTCCTGAGCTCGGCTTTCCTCCTCTGCACCATTTTGGCCTCGGGACCCTGGGCAGCACCCCCCACGGAGAGCTCGCGACACCTGCGGAGTGACAGGTCTCGGCCCCGGGCCACACACTGTGCCATCCTTGGTGCCACCTGTCCCTGCCGCCGGCAGCCTGGGTCCCCCAACCATGACGGGGGCTGGGCTCCCGAGCACCACAGACCGCTGTTCCCAGCACCCCTCCCCAAAGGGACGTGACTTTCTTTTTGGACTGTATTGAAACAAAGTGGTGTCGAATAAAGCCCCGACGGGGCCCTGGGCCTCTGCTGGTCTGAGTGGAGGAGTGTCCTCTCGGGATCCTGCCTCCCTGCCCCGCGCAGGCCCCTGGCCTCACTCTCTGGGCTCCCACTGATACAGGCAGGGCGTTGGTGCCGAAGCGGGGGGCACTGTCTGCAGGGCCTCCAGCTTGTCTCTCCTCTGACAGCCAAAGGCCCCTGGCTCCTTGGCCCTGTGCTGCCGCGAGCTCCGGTGCGGCCTCCACCTCAGCACCCTGTTGCACGCGGGGGAAAGAGCTGGCGTTAGTTGGCCCTTCGCAGCACCCTGAGAGCTGTGCATGGGCGGTAGGCCTTTGCAGCCCTGCCGCTGGCCCAGCACTAGGCCTAGCTGGGGGCGGGTGTCTCGGGTGGGTGGGGGGAGAGCGAGAGTGTGTGTCAGTGTGTGTGCGTGTGTCTGTCTGTCTCGGGAGTTAGGAAAAAAGACGTGAATGGAGCCCTAGGCAGGTGCGTGCACGTGTGCACGCACACGTGTGCCTGTAGACCCGTGGCCTGGCAGCTCCCCCAGATGGGCTCCTGGAACAGCTCTGCACCACCGTCAGCAGATGGTTATAAGCCGCTGTCTGGGAGGTGGGTGATGAGAATGGATGGGTAGAGGCAGCCATGGGGCTCTAAGCCAGCGATGTCCCAAGTGATTTCTCTGCCCCGCCCCCAGGCTGGAGGGGTGTGGTCGTGGGGCTTGAGCCCCCTGGGTGACTGAGGCAGCCAGGGGCTTTGAGTGGCTCCTGGTCAGCTGGAGGCTGCAGATGCCTGAGTGCTCACCACGTGGCCTGGGACTGCTGGGCCCCACCCCGGCCTGGCCCGACTGAGCTGTGGGAGCCGCCCGACCTGTATCTCTCCAGCGGGTGCTGGTCTGGGCAGGGATGAGCCAAGGAAAATGTGGGTGTCTGGCAGCTGCAGAGGAGGAAGCCTGCTCTCCTTGGGTCCTGGGGTGGTTTTACTTTCTGGAAGTTGCAGATCACCCGTCTTACTGTCCAGCTTTGGCTGGAAGCTGGTGCTCCTCCGCCTGTTCTGTTCACAGCTGCACCCCTACGGACCTAGCCGTGAGCAGGTGCTTAGAAAATGTTTAATGAATCTGTGACGGCAACCCCTTGTGGCCAGTCTCTCAAGTTACAGGCACCTGGCCTTGAACCATCTGAGCTTGATCCTGAAAGCTCTGTCCAGCTGTGGCCACCTTTCCCATGAAAGGCAGAGCTCATGTGCAGCTGGTGAGTCCCTCTTTGCTCATGATCTGAGACAGGTCTCCAGGTCGAGTGGTCCTCTGTCCCCCAACTTCCCAGTCCTGCCAGAAAAAGCTGGAACTTGGCACCAAAATCTCAAACTCGCCCCTTCCCTTCACCCCTGTCTCAGGGCTTTAGACTCACCACTTCCAGACACAAGGGACTTTATTCGTTTCACATGCTTAACAGAGGAGACTTGAAGCGGTTTCTGAAAGTGAAATTTCTTTTTGCCCACCCTTCATCTTAGGGCTAGTGGCTAGTCCTCCAGCAGAAAGCTACCATGGCTATATCCTCCTAAGACCTGCATCACTGGGTGTCACCCTTGACCATGCAAGGCACTGCATGGTTCCTGGAATTGCTGTGAGGAGATGGGGATGGTCAGCAAAAGGGTAAAACCAAGTCACCCTTCCCGTGGCCGCAGCTCAATCCGCTGTCAGCTTGGGGCCTGGTGAAAGACAGGCTGACGGGAGGAAGTCGGCTGTTAACTTCCTAGAGTCCCTGCGTAGCTTGGCTGATCATCAGCACCTCTCTGGCGGGTCTCTGGGTTGGGGCTGTCACTTGGCCTCCTCACCAGTGGAGGGCAGCTCGGCACGGAGTGGGAGGAGAGAGGCCTGGGGTCCCAGGGGTTGGAGGGGGGTGCGGAGGTGAGCGGGTGGGGAGCTGGGAACTGGACCCAGGGCTGGGTTCTGTGCTGTAGACAGGACCCGTCAGGCTCCTCAAGTCTCGGACTCATCTGTCTCTTCAGTGGAGCCATCGCTTTCTGCATCCACTTTGCGGGCATGATGGAGGGGTCTCCAGGGGGAGCCAACCCGGGGAGGGGTCCGGGGAGGCAGGCAACTGGCCTCTGGACCTGCAGTGACCGAGGTGACCAGGCCTGGGATCTGCGCCAGCCTGAAGAAGGGGAGATGCCCAGAGGGAGCGAGGTGCCTCTTGTCCGGAGACCAGGACCCCTTCATTCGCTCTCGCATGTGAGACCACGGGCTGCCTCCCCAAAGGGTTCAAAGAGAGGCTGTCTCAGGCCTCCGCTGGCCCCCCAAGCCTTCCCTGACCGATGGTCAAGTGCTCGGTGGCCCGGGTCGGGCTCTGATCCGACTGAGGTCTGGTGCCCACAAGGGGGCAGCATCTTCCCATGTAACACTTACAGCCGCTCCAGGTCCTCGTCCATGGCTGGGTCGTGCATCAGGTCTCCTTTGTCGGGCAAGGCTCCTAGGGAATCATTGGGGGCACAGAACTTAACCCGAGGGTCCTCCACCCGGGCTTCAGCCAGTAGCTGCCTCTGTGCCCCTCATCGTCATGACTGCCTACAATGTCGACCCTGGAAGAGCTGATCTAGAAGATTAGGGAACAGAGGTTTAAGAGATCTGCTCTGGGGGCAGTAAGCCCTAGGTGCTGCTGGAGAAATTTAGTGACCCCCCCCGCCTCCCCTCCCCGATCATAACTACGAGACAGCCCCAAAACTCAAGGTCACTGCACAAACAGAATGATCTCCTTCCAAGACTAGATGGGGTGTTGTGAGGTGGTGCTAGTGGCAAAGGACCCGCCTGCCAGTGCAGGAGACGAGACACGCGGGTTGGATCTCGGTCAGCAAGATCCCCTGGAGAAGGAAATGGTAACCCACTCCAGGGATTCTCCAGGCAGGAAGAATCCCTTGAACTGATGAGGCTGGCGAGCTAGAGTCCATGGGGCCGCAAAGAGTCAGACGTGGCTGAAGGGACTTGGCACTCATGCACAAGCTGGTGCTGAGGGTTTAGTCCTTTCCTGAGCCTCCAGGTCCTGAGCTGAAAAGAAGGAAGCCAGAGACACAGGACATGGCCAAGGCCCCAAAGGCCTGAAATTACCTAGTTTTGTGCCTCCAGATCAGGGGGATCCCACTTTGGGAACAGAATGGTCAAAAATGCTGTCTCAGCTCCTCCCGGGAGGGTCCCAGAGCCAGAAGGGAAGGCGGGGTCAGGATGAGACCCAGCTCTCCTCGCTTGGCTGTGAGCTGCCAGGAGGGGCGTGTCCCTTCTCTGACAGATCACTCAGCAGGTTTCCTCAGCTACAAACCAAGGGCAGTCATTCTCGGATGTTGGGAAAGGTGAGAGGAGGGGTCCAGGGTGCCCCCTGGGGTTGCTAACAGTGGGAGGGAAGGTACAGCTGGAGCTTGCAGATAGATTCTTACCAGCAAACTTAAAAGAGCCGCACTCCTGGTCGGAAGCTAGTGAACAGTGCTGGTCCCTGGGAAGCCTCAATCTTAAAATTGTCCCTCTGGCTCTGCAGTTATGACCTTTTCAGATGATGCTTCCTGGCCCCTTTGGTGTTAGTGGTGATCACACTGTGTTTGATGGAGCCCTCGTGTGTGTGTGTGTATGCGTGCGTGCATGCATGTGTGTTGCTTTGAGGACTAAGGGAACAGGACAGTCCCCCTCCACAGCTGGCTGCACCTGGGGTAGCTCAGGTCGCTTTTCCATACACGGGAGATGCAGGTGAGGACAGAGACCCTATGCTTCTCTCCGTCTCCCACTGGCCCAGCACTGCAGGGGACCTGAGCTCCATCGCTGGTCGGGTAACTAAGGCCCACGCTCCACAACTCTGGAGGCCACTTGCCCTAGAGCTGGCATGCCGCCACAGGAGAAGCCCCCGCAGAGAGAAGCCTGTGCCCCGAAACTAGAGCGGAGCCCCGGCTTCCACAACTAAGGGCTGCACGCAGCGACCAAGACCCAGGATAGCCAGAAAGAAACCGGTTAGAAACGAGCGGGCGGCTGTGCTCTTTCTTGTTTGAAAAATAGGAAGAAGAACCCTCTCAAGCTCTGTGGGTGGTGATGTCAGCCTGGTGGCCCCTCCCCGGGAGGGCAGCAGGTGCGGGAGGGGGCGGAGGAAGGCGGATCAGTGAGGATGAAACAATGGACAGGAAAAATGGCCGGAGCCGGCCTCCATCCACCACCGCGCTTTTTTTCCCCACTCCCTTTCAGACTAGTAATTTTTTTTTTTTTTCCCCAGACACACCTTTGCCCTGCTTACAAATGGGGTTCAGGTCTCTGAAATATAAGCTCCGGAGCTACTGATTAAATAGCCTGTGTCTGCCCAGCCTGGAGGCCAGTGCCCACAGCAGAGCCGGGGATCTTATGGGGTGGGGGGTGCTGAGCACGCCTCTGTCCTGGGGCGGCTGCTTCATGTTGAGGCAGTACCCGGGTTGGGGAGGCCATCCGTCAGCATGGGAGCAGGGGAGGCCTCAGAGTCCGGCCCTGAGAAATCAAGGCAGACCTGGCGAATCTGTGTCCCCTGTGGGGACTCTGTCCACCAACCCTCCGGCTCCTACGTGGCTTTCCTCTGTCAGGGTGGAGGCGGCCGGCTCCAGCTTACCTAGGGCTTGGTTGATCCCGTGATGCTTTGAGAGGGCCACGAGGAAGCCGTAGAAAGTCAGTCTCTGAACGTTACTGAGGACCTCTTTGACCAGCGCCGGGGGTGGGCAGCTAGAGGAGAGAACACAGATTCAAACACTAGTTAAGTCTGACGCCATCTTCTCACCCAGACTTTCAGGCTTAGGAGGGTGTGTTCTGCCGCTAAGTCAGGCCCGACTCTTTGGGACCCTGTGGACTGTAGCCCGCCAGGCTCCTCTGTCCATGGGATTCTCCAGGCAGGAATACTGGGGTGGGGTGCCATTTCCTCCTCCAGGTTATCTTCCCGACCTGGGCGTCGAGCCTGCGTCTCTTGAGTCTCCTGCCTTGGCAGGCAGATTCTTTCCCACTAGTCCCACCCGGGAAGCCCTTAGGAGGGCGAGAACCAAGGGACCCGCCTGCCCTGGGAACCCTAAGGCCCTGGGGAGCCTGGCAGAACTCTCAGAGCAAGGCCTTGACTGTGGACAGAAAGGCTGGCGTGTTCACCGATCGGTGCTTCACTGGCGGCGGGCGGGATGGGGAAAGGGCGCTGGGCGATGCCTCCTTTCGGAGGAGACACAAGCTGGCTTCTCTGTCCCCAAGGGGACTTTGTGCTACACAGGACAGCTACCCTCTTTTTCTGGAGGGTGAATTCTGCATACGGTGGATATTTTTTTCCTTCTCTAAAAAGTCAAGACCAATCTATCTCCTGGCAAGAAGAAGGGGCCCAAGCTGGTCATTAACAGCTGCTGCTGTTGCTAAGTTGCTTCAGTCGTGTCTGACTCTTAGCGACCCCATGGACTGCAGCCCACCGGGCTCCTCTGTCCATGGGATTCTCCAGGCAAGAGTGCTGGAGTGGGGTGCCATTGCCTTCTCCCATTAACAGCTGGTCTTGCCCAAATGGAAGCAATCTGGCCCCCATGAGCGACCTGGGAAGCCTGTCAATCATCAGCCTGGACTGGGGGCAAATGGCGCTGATTCCTATTCAATAGGACGACTGTCAAGGGCCTTGGAGCCCCGGGCCGTCAGGAGAGCCTGCCGGGGGTCTGAGCCGGCACCCAGGCCTGCGGCCCCAGGGGCTGGGGAGGGCTCTCACCTGTATTTGTGCCGATCACACAGGTTCTCCAGGCATTGGTAGAACAGCGAGGCTTCCACGCCCTCCAGCGTGCCTGCCTCGCCCGCGCAAGGCCGCTGGCGGTGCTGCCCGCTGGACGACGTGGGCACAATCACCGTGTTGGGGTTCTTGCCCGACAGCAGGTCCTGATAGATGGCGGCCACGCTCTCCAGGAACTCTGTGTACAGGGTGGAGGGGCACGGGTCAGGCGGGGAGGACGCCCCGGGTCCCCTCACCACGCGCCCCCTTCTCTCTGTGGGTCAGCTCAGCTCCCCAGCGAGTTCTCAACGCACAGCATCCAGGGAGCAGGGGCCCTCATGGCCCACGCTTGTGAGAGATGACACTCGCGTGTCTCAGCTCGAACGTCCCCTCCTCTGGCAGTTCTTCCTAGACCAGGCGAGACCCCGTTACATACTTTCAGGCACCCCGGACTCTGGGGCACTTATCCAGTGAGGGCGTCTCTGTGCGGCTGGTTTGCTTTGTCTCCTTGCTGGAATGGCAGATCTTGCCCCCAGGCCTGGATCGTGCTGTGTCCGCCTTCCCCACCCCCAGCACCCAGCACCCAGCACGGTGCCTGGTGCATAGAAAATGCAATAAATAGTTTTGAAAAACGTAAAAGGTGAACAGGAACACATTCCTGCTGGCAAACCGCTCTTGTGAGGCCACCTGCCTCTCTTGACTAAGGGAAGCAGGTTGGAGATACCCATGCAGGAGAGAAAGCTTACGAGCTGCTGATTCATTAAACAGCTGAGTTAGTTTTCAGGTATTAGTCGCCGAGCCCTCGTCGGTGAGCCGAGAGACTTAGGGCCCACCTCCCCATGGCTGCCCATCCTGGGGGTGCTGTGAGGAGAGAGCCCGTTCACTGGTGAGGGGAATAGGGTCTCCACACGCGGCTGCTGCTGCTGCTCCAGGGCCCAAGAGCTTCAGAGAAATGGGACATGGACGCCCGGAGCTACTGTGAGCAGGAGGCGAGACCCCAGACCGCGGCCCCTGCCTGACCGGGCCCTGGGGCCGCCCTCGGGAGGACACGATGAGGCGCCTGAGCGAGGCCGGGGCCGGCTGGGGCCAGCCGCTGGCGGAAGGCCACGGGCAGGCTTCAGGGACAGCCAGCCCTGTTTACTGGAAGAGCCTGTTTGAAACAAGTTTGCTGATGGACACAGTCAGCAGTTTCAGGGCCCAGCATTCCATCGGACGCTGCCGTGTGAGAGCCGGTGTGCACTGGCATCCAGCCAGCCGTCTTTATTCCACCTGGGAATTCGGGGTGCAGCTGGTGCTTGCTGGGGAGCAGGGGGTGAGGTGGGCGTGTGAGAGAGGACTGGCGTGCACTGATGGGGAGCTGTGTGCTCACACGTCTGCATCGGGCCCAGGGAGAGACCTCCGACCCCGCTGACACGGCCGAGGGGCTGAGCGTGCGGGCGGTGGGGCGGGCCCTCTGGTCAGCCCGGCGCGTTGGCAGCTCCCCTTGTCCGCTTCTCCCTTCAAAGGCCGCCTGCCCCTCGGGGCTGCGGTGAGGACCAGGGCCCCCAGCGCTGGGCCTGGCACACGGCAGCCTTCACTGAACCGGAGCCGCCTGGGGGACCACCCCGCAGCGTGTGTCGGTGGTGGTGTGACCGTGGTCATCACTTAAACTGACGTGTGTCCCCCTCCTGCCGGGAAGCCCCGTGGCTTTCTGTGTCCTGAGGAGGCTGAGCGAGTCGGCCCTGCAGGCCGAGTCTCACTCGTGACCACATCCTGCGGGGAAGCCCGCCACGAAGGGAGGCGGTGCAGGAAGTGCGGGCCAGACCCGCAGCCGAGGGGCACAGGGCGGGACGGGGAGCGGGGGACTGTGGTCCCGACAGGAGCCCCGGGGCCCGGACGACTCTCACCTGAGTAGTAAAACTGGACCTGGAAGGCAAAAAGGAAATCTGAGAAAGACATCAAGCAGTCCATGGCGTCGTCCATGAGCACAATCCTGAGGGGCAGAGAGCGAGAGGATATGAGAGCGAGCGGTGCGTGTGTGTGTGCATGTGCGTGTGATGGAGGGGTGCTGCAGTGAGCCCTGCCTGGGGCTCCAGTCCCCCTTGGGACAGCAAGGAGAGACAGCTCCCCCAGACAAGCTCCTCCCTGACACTGCACTTCTCCGTTGACTGGGCTCTGCCACCAAACTGAACTGGCGTGGGGGGGCAGGCTCCCAGTTCAGTCTCTGTGGCACCAGCAAGGGGATGGAACATGGGCTAGCGGGGGGCGGCAAGGAGGGGGTGCAACTGCAATGCGGCCAGGATTTCTTTTCATATCCTTCAGCAGTAAATCCTTTCATCCTGCAGCGAGGACCATTTAGTTCAGAATAAATACAGCTGATCAGAAAAGGCAAAAAGAACAGCCAAGAGCTTTAAAGGGTCTTGGCAAGTGGCCCCGAGATTTAATAGGCAACCACGGGCCAGACGGGCCACAGGCACCTCCATCCTGGGGCACAGAGGGCCGGGGGTGCAGCCTGGGGTCTGCCCTTGAGGGGGTCCAGTGACGCCGGGCGGCCGCTGCTCCTCCACGCTGTCCGCGCTCACAGGGTGGCCCCCTCCCGGCTTCTCGCAGGAAGAATACCCCGTGACCACTAGAGGGAGCGGACCAAAGCCCCCTTGATACTCTGCTCAGGGCCTCGCTGGAGAGAGGACAGGAGGAGACGGAAATGAGCACTTGCAGGCCTCCATCCTTGTGCCAGGCAGGGTGCCAGACTCCCCTATTGATGGGCAGCTGGGCCCCTAGCCTGTCTCTTTTCTCTTTTTTCCAGCCATGAGACATGTGGGAATCTTAGTTCCCCGACTAGGGATCGAACCTGTGCCCTCCTGTACTGGACGTGCAAATTCCTAACCACCAGACTGTCAGGGAATTCCGACCCCGCTCCCCGATCTGACTGGGCCCTATCTTTCCTTAAACAAACAACCCCCAAGAAACCACCTTATTTCCCTCGTTCATGGATTTTTCGAATTCTCTCTCCACCTCACTGGGTCAGAGTCCCCAGACTGGCAACTGGATCAGCTCCAGGGCCTGCAGGCATTGTTCGCCTCTGGGAAGGGGCTCTAGAGAGACTATGATGTGGACGGCGCCCCCGGGAGTGTGAAGGCCTGGCTTCAGGTCCCCCGAAGACAGAGATGGTTCCTACAGCTAGTCTCCAGGTCTAATAACCATAACAATAGAAATAGGCAGTATTTACTGAGTCCTTACTTCATGGCAGGCACCATACAAGGTATGTGGATGGACCTGTGGTGGTTTAGCCGCTAAGTCATATCCAACTCTTTGAGACCCCATGGACAGTAGCCTGACAGGCTCCTCTGTCCATGGGATTCTCCAGGCAAGAATACTGGAGTGGGCTGCCATTTCCTTCTCCAAGGGATCGTCCCAAACCAGGAATCAAACTGGGTCTCCTGCATTGCAGGCAGATTCTTTACCAGCTGAGCTACGAGGGAAGCCCTGAGTTACAGGGTATTTAACTTATGTTAATTAAATTTTGAGAGTCCCTTGAACAGCAGGGAGATCAAACCAGTCATTTCTAAAGGAAATGAACCCTGAATATTCATTGGAAGGACTGACGTTGAAGCTACAGTCCTTTGGCCACCTGATGGAAACAGCTGACTCATTGGAAAAGACCCTGATGCTGGGAAAGATTGAAGGCAGGAGGAGAAGGGGGCAACAGAGGAGGAGATGGTTGGATGGCATCATCGACTCAATGGACATGGGTATGGGTGGATTCCAGGAGTTGGTGATGGACAGGGAGGCCTGGTGTGCTACATACAGTCCATGGGGTCGTAAAGAGTTCGACATGACTGAGCGACTGAACAATAACAAATTAAATTTTATCCCACAACAATCCTATGAGACAGGTGTGATTATTCCATTTTACAGGTGAAGAGACTAAGTCTCAGAGAAGTCAGCTTAATACGGTCACACAGCTGGTAAATTTACTCTACATGTCATGGACTTGCTTCCTGCTAGGTCTCACCACCTCTTTTAAAATAAAGATACAAGATATGAACAGAGGAGCCTGGCAGGCTACAGTCCATGGGGTCACAGAGTTGGACACGGACTGAGCAACTTCACTTTCTTTCTTTCACAGGATATAAACACTTGCATTTCATTTCTTAGTTTATTATCTAACTTATCTTTTCCTCTTCTCACCTATATCTTAGGGCCTTCATTGTTTCTCATATACCTCTCGGGGAAGAAAAAAGCTGCCTCCTCTACCAGAAGACCCTGATGGTGGGAAAGCCTGAAGGCGGGAGGAGAAGGGGACGATAGGGGATGAGATGGCTGGATGGCATCACCAACTCAATGGACATGAGTTTGAGTAAACTCCGGGAGTTGGTGGTGGACAGGGAGGCCTGGCATGCTGCAGTCCATGGGGTCACAAAGAGTCGGACATGACTGAGCGGCTGAACTGAAATGAAAAAAAAAATTTTTCAAGGAAAAAAAAAAATCAAGGCCAGAGTGGGAACAAGCAATGCTGCCAATGGCCGCAAGAGGGCATCCTAGTCTTTCTGGCAGAGGCTCCCGGGACCAAGAGCTGAGACAGGCCAAGTAGCTGTGGTTCGGTCACCCAGTCGCGTCTGACTCTTTACGACCCCGTGGACTGCAGCACGCCAGGCCTCCCTGTCCCTCACCATCTCCTGGAGTTTGCCCATGTTCATGTCCGTTGCGTCGGTGATGCCAAGTATTTACCTCTTTTCTTATAACCTGAGCAGAATGGGCAGGCAAAAGGATGAGAGAGGGTGCAAAGCCCAGACTTTGATATCTGGATGGAGACAGAGGGGCGAGAGAGGGCAGGGAGAGGGGGCTGGAGGAGCAGAGGCACCCCAAACTGCAGAGGGAGAGTGCATTTTTCCAGAGTCCCAGGGAGCACCTCAACGTCCTCCCTTCCCCGGCCCACAGCGGAGGGACAGGCCCCCCGAGGAGAGAAGGCAGGGCCCTCTCCTCCCTGCCCTACTCCCGGGACAGCCAGGAACCAGAATGGCCTGAAGTTAATTGCCGGGGAAGAGCGCTGGGCTGAGAACATCCCCAAGCAGGAAACCACGAAGGGGAACCAAAGCCTTTGAAGATGTTACTTGGCTCCTCTTGTTTATCATCAACCTGGGACCTGGTGCTCCTGTTTATAGCAGTTACCTCCCTTTACTATTTCTCTCTCTCTCTTTTTTGGGCCATGCTACGGGCATGCAGTAGTGTTCGAATCTTTGCGACCCCATGGACTGTAGCCTATCAGGCTCCTCCGTCCGTGGGATTTTCCAGGCAAGAATACTGGAGTGAACTGCCATTTCCTTTTCCAGGAGATCTTCCTGACTCAGGAATCGAACTCGGCTCTCCCTCATTGCAGGTAGACGCTTTACCGTCTGAGCCAGAGGATAAAACATCTGCCTGTCATGCGGGAGACCCGGGTTCGATCCCTAGGTGGGGAAGATCCACTGGAGAAGGAAATGGCAACCCACTCCAGTATTCTTGCCTGGAGAATCCCATGGACAGAGGAGCCTGGCAGGCTACAGTCCACGGGGTCACAAAAAGTCGGACACGACTGAGCGAGTTCACTCACTCACGGGCATGCAGAACTTCCCCAGGCGGGGATCGAACCCATGCCCTCCACAGTGGAAACTCGGAGTCTTAACCCCTGGACCATCAGAGAAGTCTGACTATTTCTCTCTTCACCTATTTATTCACTTATTTTATACAGACGGTCCCCAACTTGATGACAGGTAGTCTTAGGTTTTATGACTTAACCAATGATGGTGTGAAAGTGAGAAGAACTTTGAATTTTTGACTTTGGATTTTGACCTTTCCCTGGCCTAGCGATGCAAGGTACGTACTCTCCTGTGACGCTGGGCAGCGGCAGCTCCTAGTCGGCTGTGCAATCATGAGGGTGGGACATGGACAGCCATTCTGTTTTCACTTTGAGTACCGTGTTCAAATCAATTACATGTGAGATTCAACACTTTATGAAAAAACAGGCTTTGGGTTAGATGATGATGTCCAACTGTGGGCTGATGCAAGTGTTCTGAGCACAGCTGAGGCAGGGCTGGGCTAAGATATGATCTCTGGTAGGTCAGGTGTAGTCAGTGTATTTTTGACTTGATATTTTTAACTTACAGTAGAGTTTATCAGGACACACCCCCTAGCAAGTGAAGGAAGAGCTGCATTGCAATGTAACTCCAATACCACAGGACTTATCCTTTCAGAGTGCACAGGGCGGTGTGTTCACAAAGCTGCACAGTCACCAGCCCCGTCTAATTCCAGAAGCGGTCATTCCTGCTGATGGGCCTGCTCCCGGCCACACCAGGGCTGCCAGGCCAAGTGCCGTAAGCATCTCCCCTTCGCAGCCACAGCCAGGACTGTCGGCTGCAGAGGGCCCGCCCTTCCAGCCCCAGAACTGGCCGCCGCTCTCTGTCAGCAGCCAGGCTTGACTGTGAATGCCAGCTCCCTCTTTTGAGATGGGCAGCTGGGGAAGAGAGAGGGCACAGCCCTCGGAGGTGTCAGGGTGAAGCAGGGCAAGCCCGGCGTGCGCTCTGCTTCGACCCCTGCTCCTCGGGGGGCTGGTGCGTGGATGGGGCTAGTTGGGGGAGGCAGGCAGTGCAGGGGCTTTCTCTCTGAGGGACAGGTAGCTGGACCCTGGCAGCACATGCGCATAGGACTGCAGTGTTTTCCTGACTGCGAGCAGTGGGCCTGGCTGCCAGAGAAGCCAGGTGGGTCTCAGCTGTCATTGTCAGCCATGCTCCTCTGCTCAGCCAGAAGCCTGGGAGTCCTCCCGACATCCGGGAAACGCCCTCTCTTGCCCTATGCGCATAGGACTGCAGTGTTTTCCTGACTGCGAGCAGTGGGCCTGGCTGCCAGAGAAGCCAGGTGGGTCTCAGCTGTCATTGTCAGCCATGCTCCTCTGCTCAGCCAGAAGCCTGGGAGTCCTCCCGACATCCGGGAAACGCCCTCTCTTGCCCGCCACGTATCAATCAATCACCCGGTCCAATCAGTCCTGTTCCAGACATTTCTCTGGAATCCGTCTACTCTTTTCCACTTCCACGGCCCCCACTGATGCCCACGTCCACCTCCTCTTCCAGGACAACTGGACGACCTGCTACCTGGTTTCCGGTAACACTTTTGCCTCCTTCTAATTGGGTATCCATACTGTGGTCAGAAAGACTTTTTTAAAAAATTAAATTTATTTTTAAATGAAGGATAATGGCTTTACAATATTGTGTTGGTTTCTGCCAAACATCAACATGAATCAGCCATCAGTTCAGTTCAGTTCAGCCGCTCAGTCATGTCTGACACTTTGCAACCCCATGGACTGTAGCACACCAGGCTTCCCTGTCCATCACCAACTCCCGGAGCTTACTCAAATTCATGTCCAGCACATTGGTGATGGCAATCCAGCCATCTCATCCTCTGTCGTCCCCTTCTCCTCCCGTCTTCAATCTTTTCCAGCATCAGGGTCTTTTCCAATGAGTCAGTTCTTCACATCAGGTGGTCAAAGTATTGGAGTTTCAGCTTCAGCATCAGTCCTTCCAATGAACATTCGGGACTGATTTCCTTTAGGATGGACTGGTCGGATCTCCTTGCAGTCCAAGGGACTCTCAAGAGTCTTCTCCAACTCCATGGTTAGGTCTACCTATGTTCCCTCCTTCTTGAACTTTCCTCCTACCTCCTTCCCCATCCCACCTCTCCAGGTTGTCATAGCGCCCCGGTCTGAGTTTCCTGAATCATACAGCATATTCCCACTGGCTATTGGGCTTCCCTTGTGGCCCAGCTGGTAAAGAATCCGCCTGTAATGCGGGAGACCTGGGTTTGGTCCCTGGGTTGGGAAGATCCCCTGGAGAAGGGAAAGGCTACCCACTCCAGTATTCCGGCCTGGAAAACTCCATGGATCATATAGTCCATGGGGTCGCAGAGAGTCGGACACAGCTGAGTGCCTCTCGCTTTCACTTTTCATCTGTTTTACATATGGTAGTGTATATGCTATTTTACATATGGTAGTATACATGCTATTTTGCATATGATAGTATATATGCTTCCATGCTGCTCTCTCCATTCATCTCACCCTCTCCTCCCTCCCAGAAAGACCTTTTTAAAAATGCAAATTTGACTGTTTTACAAGCCAGTTTTAAACACTTTATGGGCTTTCCCTTGTCCTTAGAGCAACGTCTCCCATCCTTATCCTGGCGTATGAGCCTGTATGCCGTGCCCTTGGCCCCCGCTCGCCTTTCTGGACTCACAGGAGGCCCCAGTCAGTGTCCCCCACGATGCTCCGGCGTGGGGGGAGGGCACACGGTAGGCCCCAGCCAGTATTAGTTGGATGAGAGGGAAAGTGTGAACACATACCTAACAGCGGTGCGGCACCCGCTTCTTTTCTCCTGGCAAGGTGGCATCCGGGCACTACGTCCGGCTCTGGGCGGTTTATTTAAGAGGGACGAGCTAGAGTCACAGAACAGGGGTCGGCGAGGTGGAGTCTGCAAACCAGGGTGTCGGGCTGACGACTACCTTCAGATCCTTTAGTGGGAAGAGAGGCTGAAGGTAAGTGGCGCCGGGCCATGGCTCTTGAAGGCTGCCTCTGAGGGAGATGCCACAGGGTTCTGGGAGACTGGCTCCAGAAGACTGGAAGCCGCCCAGCTCTGGGATTATGGCTGCTGTGTGAGCGAGTGAGCTGCCTGCTGCTGGAGATACTCAGGCGGAATACTTGCCCAAAGTCTGAGCGGGCTTCTAGCTCTGACAGAAGGGCATCCCAAGGGCGGAGAGAACTAACAGCTTCTGGTAACTCTGGTTCTCACTGGGGAGAAGTTTGCTCTTGAAAAACCTCACAAAAAGGTGCTTTTAGAAACATGGAATGCCACACCGTCCATCTCCAGACTAGCGCTCTGACCCGTAAGAGTCCTGGGCATCTGGCACCGGGATCTCACAGCTGTGCAGAGAGGCAGGCAGAAGCTGCGGCTCCGTCTCTGCCCGGGGTGACCGTGATGACCCCAGGCTGTAGGCCTTCACCTCACCGACAGCGGCTCCACCTGAACTCGAACCTGGCCCCACCCCCTTGAGGGTCAGGAGGCGGAGCTTCCTGGCTCGACACCCTTCCTGCCAGGGCCTTCTGCGAATGTGCCAGCCGCTCCTGACACCTGGAGGAGAGGGCCCGCTCCAGCTTTGAAGCGGAGCCAGCAGGGAGCGGCTGCCAGCCAGAGTCTGTGCTGGGTCGGGGAGGGACCCTGGCATGCCGGCCTCGGGGCTGGAGAGAGGGGGTTCTGGGGGAGAAGGAGAGGCTGGCTCTGAGCAGAAACATGTGGAGGGTGGAGTCCAGGGCAGCGGCTGGAATGGAGAAAGAAAAGAGCGCTTGGCAGGGTCTGAGCCCGTCCCGAGGGGGCTGGCTGTTCCTGCCCTCCCACGCTGACTTCCAACAGCTGGGATGGGCTGGCTGGCTGGGCGTTTGGTGGGTGCCAACGAAGCAACAGTTTTCAGCCTGAATCTGCGACTTGCCAACCTCCTATTCCCCCTTAAAGGTCAGCATCCCTGGGCTGCGTGGCAGAAGATGTATTGTTTTGTTTTGCGGTTCAGCGGGGATCCAATCCCACCCAGCTCTAGAACTCCCTGCCCAAGTTTCCTTTTCTCGGCAAGTCACGTTTTCTCTTGGAGCTTTAGTTTCCTCATCTGTAGAGGAGATTACTCTGGTTCCCAATTCACAGGATTCTGCTGAAGATTCAATATGGTGAGACGCTGCGGCTATTCTACTGTTATATATTACTGGTATACGTAGTAACGACTCAAAATTAGTGTTAGCTGCCATCCATAATTGTGTTCTAGCTGGTTTCAGGTGATGGAAGAGCTCAAAATAGCGAATAAAAATATAGCTCAGAGGAAGTGCAGCCAGTGCCTGGCCGGGCACAGGCTCTCAGGCGGAAGCGAGTTATCCTGTTTCAAGTCCACTTGTGGGGGGCGCCGGGGCTGGCAAGCAGCCTCCCATGCCGGCACTTCCTCTGGGAGGTCACATGAGCTGCGCTGTTCATGAGTGAAGGTGAAGGGTGTCTCCAGGCCTGTCTGGGATCCCGGGACACCTCTGTGGAGTCTGCCTTAATGTCAGGGCCATGAGCGAGGCCGAAACCACAGCCTGGCTGCCTTCTCCAGGTATTGCCACGGTTCTCTGCAACACTTCCTTAGGGCTGCCCGCCCGCGGGGCTGCACTGGAGAACCCCTGTGCTGCACGAGCTGCTTCCAGTCCAGGCCCTCCGAGCAGCGTGGGGCGTCCAGGTTGCAGTTCTCCCCGGGCTCCGGGCTGCACTTCCGGGGCCCCCAACGCCCCCTGCCCTGCAGTGCCTGAGAAGCTGAACCTAGAGAGCCTGGGCAGCAGCAGCGATTACAGCTTCACAGCGTCCAGTGAGGGCTTGCTTGGTTAGCGCCGTGCATCGGCATTGCACTTTCTTCTCCCGTCGATCCGCTGACGTGAGATCGATGGATATCTTCACTGAGAACACAGGGCCTCAGAAACTTGACCAGGGTTTTCCGGCCAGAAGCAAAAGAGCTGTGATTTGAACACAGGCCTCTCTGACTCTAGCCACAGCTCCTGGGCCAGCTGCAGCTGCTCCAGGTGAGACGGGGCCGTGACGCCTTCCGCCGGGGGTGGCGCTGTCCCTTCTCCCACTCTGGTAGAGCCGCGGCCCCCAGGCGGGCTGGACGCCGAGGCCTGGACGCCGAGGCCTGGACACTGTTTCTTCCTTGCAGATGCTGTGAAGGCCCCACTCGGCCATTTCGGCTCCATGATCCTGGTCTCTCCCCAGAAGCCTCATAGCTGGGGCTGGGGGCAGCTGTTCCACACTCTTCAGATACAACCCACATCCAGTGCATGGCCTGTGAGGCCCTACTTTCCTCTCCCAGCTCCCCGGCTCCTCAAACTCTGGGCCCCCTGGCTCCTTAGTTTCCTCATCTGTAGAGGAGATTACTCTGGTTCCCAATTCACAGGATTCTGCTGAAGATTCAATATGGTGAGACGCTGCGGCTATTCTACTGTTATATATTACTGGTATACGTAGTAACGACTCAAAATTAGTGTTAGCTGCCATCCATAATTGTGTTCTAGCTGGTTTCAGGTGATGGAAGAGCTCAAAATAGCGAATAAAAATATAGCTCAGAGGAAGTGCAGCCAGTGCCTGGCCGGGCACAGGCTCTCAGGCGGAAGCGAGTTATCCTGTTTCAAGTCCACTTGTGGGGGGCGCCGGGGCTGGCAAGCAGCCTCCCATGCCGGCACTTCCTCTGGGAGGTCACATGAGCTGCGCTGTTCATGAGTGAAGGTGAAGGGTGTCTCCAGGCCTGTCTGGGATCCCGGGAAGCCTCTGTGGAGTCTGCCTTAATGTCAGGGCCATGAGCGAGGCCGAAACCACAGCCTGGCTGCCTTCTCCAGGTATTGCCACGGTTCTCTGCAACACTTCCTTAGGGCTGCCCGCCCGCGGGGCTGCACTGGAGAACCCCTGTGCTGCACGAGCTGCTTCCAGTCCAGGCCCTCCGAGCAGCGTGGGGCGTCCAGGTTGCAGTTCTCCCCGGGCTCCGGGCTGCACTTCCGGGGCCCCCAACGCCCCCTGCCCTGCAGTGCCTGAGAAGCTGAACCTAGAGAGCCTGGGCAGCAGCAGCGATTACAGCTTCACAGCGTCCAGTGAGGGCTTGCTTGGTTAGCGCCGTGCATCGGCATTGCACTTTCTTCTCCCGTCGATCCGCTGACGTGAGATCGATGGATATCTTCACTGAGAACACAGGGCCTCAGAAACTTGACCAGGGTTTTCCGGCCAGAAGCAAAAGAGCTGTGATTTGAACACAGGCCTCTCTGACTCTAGCCACAGCTCCTGGGCCAGCTGCAGCTGCTCCAGGTGAGACGGGGCCATGACGCCTTCCGCCGGGGGTGGCGCTGTCCCTTCTCCCACTCTGGTAGAGCCGCGGCCCCCAGGCGGGCTGGACGCCGAGGCCTGGACGCCGAGGCCTGGACACTGTTTCTTCCTTGCAGATGCTGTGAAGGCCCCACTCGGCCATTTCGGCTCCATGATCCTGGTCTCTCCCCAGAAGCCTCATAGCTGGGGCTGGGGGCAGCTGTTCCACACTCTTCAGATACAACCCACATCCAGTGCATGGCCTGTGAGGCCCTACTTTCCTCTCCCAGCTCCCCGGCTCCTCAAACTCTGGGCCCCCTGGCTCCCCCAGGGCACCCAAGTCCCCCCTGGCTCCTTTCAAGGTTGCTTACTTGCCCGAGACGGCCTTTCCCTCTCCCTGCTCCCTACCTAAATCCTGCCCACCTTTATCCTTTTACTTGTTTTTCTCTCTTTTATATTTTGAATTACAGAAGCATGATAACACATTGACAGGACGCTTGGAAAATACATATCAAAGTTACATAATAGTTTCACTATATATTACAACTACTTTTTAAGTAGATAAATTAAGATTTTTAGTTGGAGTTTCAATATCAAACTCTCAAAATTAATAGAAAGAATACAGAAAAGTTGAAGGATGGAGCAGAGCTGAAAAGCACCATGGACCAATTCGACATAAAGCTTACACAACTTTCACACAACAGTAGGGTATAAATTCAAGTTACCATAGATCATAAACTAGGAGACACTGGAACACATCCAGGGACATAAACCAAGGTGGAAAAACTTCATGGTTTAAAGGTATTGAAATCACACAGAGTGTTCTTTTATCCACACCTTTTTCATTTTAAATACAATATTTAAAACTTCAGAAAATTACACAGAATAACAGAAAAAACATCTGTGTACCCACTAGCTAAGTTCCTCTCCAATCTTCACATTTCCCACCCACCGTTTAGAACACCTGGACACCCTCCCTCTGCCTTCCTCCTCCGAGATCCTGCGGGAACTTGAGGGCTTAGCATTCATTCATTCACTGAAACTTGGGCTTGGCAACCCTCTGCGTGCTTTCATACTGTTGTTGACTCACACAAATGTTTACATTCTTAAAGCATGATATAACTTTGCTTTGCCTGTTCTCAAGCTCTATGCATCCTTCTGCAACTCGCCCTTTTGAGATATAGCAATGCTGATGCATATATATCTCCTTGTATTCACTTTATTATTTAAGAAAAAACATCTATTTGGCATGGTAGGATCCCCGTGGTATCAAACCTGAGTCCCTTGCATTGGAAGGTGGATTCTTAACCACTGGACCACCAGGGGAAGTCTCACCTCCCTGTATTCATTTTAGCTGCTGTATAGAATTCCATAGAATGGATTTAAGACATTTTGTCCTTTCTATGGCATGGCAACAGGCATAGGGCTTCACTAGTCGCTATTACAAATAATGCTGCCTGTCTCCTTAGACTCAGCCACACCTCATGAACTGTTTTTTTTTTTTACTATTATGTAACTAGTTCCCTGCACACGGCAAATTCAAATTTATTTTTTCAGAACTTTCTGGAATTTTTTTCCATTTTCCTCTTTAAAAAAATTTATTGGAATATAGTTGCTTCGCAATGCTGTGTTCGTTTCTACTGTACAGCAAAGTGAATCAGATGTATCCACATATGCCCTCTCATTTTTTGAACTTTTTAAGATTTGCCCAAATTGCTTCCAAGTGATTATGCCAATTTACGCTCCCACTAGCAGAGCGTGCGAGCTCCCACAGTTCCACGTCCTCACCAATACTTGCATTATCTCACTTTAAAATTTTTGCCAATTTGATGACTGTGAGGGGGTATCTCAACTTAATTGGCATTTCCCTGGTAACTAGCGAGTCTGGCCACGAAAATATGCCCGAATGTTTGGTACTTGTTAGGGTTTTCTCTTCTGTGAATTAGCTCTTCATATCTGTGTATTAGCTCTTCATATCTTCTAAAGAACTTGTAGGAGTTCTTTATAGACAATCTCGAGACTAAAAAAATTCTGTAGACTGGTTTGTTGTTAGTTACATAGGTGATAAATAGCTTCTCCAAGTCTCTGGCTTGTCCTTCAGCGTTGTGTATGGTGTCTTTTGTCGGACAGACGCTTTTCACCCTCACTCTCCGCTGGGCGAGGGCTCAGCGCTTGCGCTGTCGCGGCCTGGGTTCAGTCTCCGTCAGGGCGCTCCTGCTTCCCCGCAGACGCTTCTTTCTCTGGAACGCCTGCTCCACGAGGGCGGCGGCTTTGTTTTCTTCACTGCTTTCAGCGGCAGCAGGTGATGGCATTCTCCTCCAGCTCCGGCTGAATGACTGAATGAGTGAATGCCGTTTTGTGGTCAGTTTATCCACCTCGTCCATTGGGGTTGGGCTTGAAGAATTTATATTTCGTTTAAGAATTTTTTAACTACCCTACCCAGTGGCAATAAAATATTTTCTTCTAATCTCTTTTAAGAGTATTATAGCTTTGCATTTTACACTTACGTCTATAATCCAGCCTTCCCAGGTGGCAACAGTTGATAAATAATCTAGCTGCCAACGCAGGAGACTTGGGTTCAATCTCTGGGTCGGGAAGATCCCCTGGAGGAGGAAATGGCAAACTACTCCAGTATTCCTGCCTGGCAGATTCCATGGACAGAAGCGCCTGGCGGGCTATAGTCCACAGGGCAGCAAAAGAGTCGGACAAGACTGATCACACATGCATGATGGATTTTCTGTAATATTTTCTGTAATCTATATGAAACTGACTTTTGCATGTGGTCTGAAGTAGTGATCTAATTTTATTTTATCCTAGAGGATAAACATCAACTGAAAAAAAATGCACGATGTGAGAGCTGTGAGTTAAGTTTTATTTGGGGCAAAATGAGGACTGCACCCTGGGAGGCAGCACCTCAGAGCTCTGAGGAACTGCTCTGAAGCGGGGGAGCTCAGTATAATACCGGTTTTGGTGAAGGGGGAACATGCAATCGAGCACGCATTTTTGCAGGAAGTTGCTGCTAGTCTTGTGACGTTTACTGCTAGCCACGAGGAGCAAATGTCTCCATGGATGATTTTAGTGCTTTTCTAGGTATGAGGAGAGGCAAGGATTGGACTCATAAAATCCTTTCTTGAAATATCTAACTATCTGAAGGCCTGTTCTGCTCGTTTTTCCCAGAACACAGAGTGCCTCGTTCCTAATGAACCCCATTCAGGGTGTGTTGAAGGTCAGCTGCTGCAGTGGCTTAATCCTCGTAGAGACAGACGGCAAGTCCCAATTTTCAGTGGGCATTATGATGGCCTTGGGCTTCCCTGGTGGTTCGGACGGTAAAGAATTCACCTGCAATGCAGGAGACCTGGGTTCGATCCCTGGTTTGGGAAGATCTGCTGGAGAAGGGAATGGCTACCCACTCCAGTATTCTGGCCTGGAGAATTCCATGGATTATATAGTCCACAGGGTCACAAAGAGTCGGACACGACTGAGTGACTTTCACTGTCGTGGCGGCCTTACAATAAGTCTTAGTAGTTGACAGGGCTGAGACTTACTGCAAGACCATCAGGCTTCCCTGGTGGCTCAGGTGGTAAAGAATCCACCTGCAATATGGGAGACCTGGATTCGATTCCAGGTCTGGGTTGGGAAGATCCCCTGGAGGAGGGCACGGCACTCCAGTATTCTTGCCTAGAGAATCCCGTGGACAGAGGTGCCTAGAGGGCTACAGTCCAGAGAGTTTGCAAAGAGTTGGACATGACTGAGCGATGAAGCACACACAGAGAACACAGAGCTGACCTGAGCAAGTTCATCTCTTACAGACCCTTCAGGTCCCCGATCCAACATGTCTATCTCTGCCTTATGGACCAGCTTCTCCTACTTTACCAGGTTAGGCTATAACCTGTTTACACGTCCCTGCAGCGCTTGGCTCTTCACTGATTTAATGTCTGCCGCTCTATCGGCTGGCAAGTTCTTCGAGGGCTGGAACCGCATCTGTTTTGCTCACTGTCTTAGCTCCTCCACGAGCACAATGACTGGCACATAACAGGCACTCAGTAAACATCTGGGAAATGAAAGGATGGGGAGGAAAAGGATCTTCTTTTTGGGTTAAAGACCTTTGGGGCAGCAGCGACATTGTCCGCTGGCAGGTCAGGCCTGGGAGGAGGTCTGAGCAGAGTGGTGTTGCAGGTGGGAGGCATAAAGAAGGACATTCTAGATTTGTTAGGAGTCTATATGCTTTCAAAGCGCGGTATGTATTCAGCATACAACCATGAGAGAAGAGCTCTTCCTACTAAACATCTATTACTGACCAGGAAATGTGGCTTTCAGAGACAGAGAAGTGAGTTAAACACGATTCAGATGACAAGAGTAAGAAGGAAACGCAATTCCTGTGAGCGCGATCAATTTTAAAATGGCAGAATGGATGGGCATGCAAAGCCCTAAAGAGGTTCTCAGAGAGTGGTCCCAGACCCATGGGCATCATCTGAGAACCTCTAAGAAACATGAATTCTTGAGCCCCGTCTCAGACCCCCAGCACTCTGAGGACAGGGCCTGGGCCATCTGTAGCTTACTAAGTTCTGTGGGTGAGTCTGGCGCACTCAGGTTGGAGAGCCACTGCCTGAAATCTCCACCCTTGGGGCGAGGCTTCCTACACGTGTCATGTAAGCCTTGGATGGGCTATAGGCGTGAGGGGCCCCTGGCCCAGGGGCTAACCACAGACAGTCTTGTCTTTACCCTACTTTTTGTTACATATTATTTTCTGAGTGTTGTGAAAGGGAAGAAGGCCAGAAAGCAGTGCCTTAGGGAACCCAGGAATTTCTCACTTACTTAATTTTTACATCGAAGTACACTTCATTTCCAATGTTGTGCTAATTTCTGCTGTATAGCAGGGTGATTCAGTTATACACACATATATTCTCCTTTTAATATTCTTTTCCATTATGGTTTATCCCGGGAGACTGGGTACGGCTCTCTGTGCTCTACAGTAGGGCCGTGCTGTTTATCCATTCTATATGTAACAGTTTGCCTCTGCTAACCCCAAACTCTCAGCCTATCCCTTCCCACTGGCAACCGCAAGTCTGTTCTCAATGTCTGACTTCTCACTGATTTAAAAAAAAAGTCTGGCAATAATAATACCAACATTATTTTAACAGCAAGAAAATATTATTTATTGAATGTCCATAATGTGCTAAGCAATTTACATATATATAATTTTGTTGAAATCTTACAGCCACCCTATGATTTAATTATTAGCCCCATTTTACAGACAAGGCAAACAGAGCTTAGAGAAGTTGAGAGAGATCCTCAAGGTCATGCAGTCAGTAGACAGAGGTGGTGTGGATACTCAGGTCTTTCTAATCCCGTGGTGCCTGTGCTCTTAGAGGTCAGGGTTAACACCACTGCTTCTAACATTTTTGCTCTATTTCAGGCATCGTTTTAATCACGTGATATGCGGCTTCAATTATTACAACTATTACAATTATTCCCACTTTACAGATGAGGAAACTGAGGCTCAAAGAAATTAAATGACTTTCCCCAGGATATAAGCTGGAACCAGGATTTGAACTCAAGAGCTCTGGCTTGAATCTCTCTGGTGGTCCAGTTGTTAAGAATGTGCCTGCCATTGTGTTCAGAGCAAAGCCCAGACTCTGCCTGAACACGACAGCCAGGCACGGGATGCCAGGAACCTGCGCTGGATGTATACAAGCTGACTAATCGGAACACTCCCGATTCTAAGTGTTCGTAATTTCTATATTCTTCTGGCTTTTCTGAAATTTCTTGGATTTCTTTACTGCACATGTGTTGTTCTTACAACTTGAAAGGGAAAGGATGAAAGAAGCAAAAAAAAAAAAGAATCTGCCTGCCAATGCAGGGGACACAGGTTCAATCCTGATCCGGGAAGATTCTGCAACCCTCAGGGCACCTAAGCCCATGCGCCACTACTACTGACCCCATGAGCCTCAACTACTGAAGCCCTAGAGCCTGTGCTCTGCAACGAGAGAAGCCACCGCAAAGAGAAGCCCGCACACTGCGCCTGGAGAGGAGCCTCTGCTGGGTGCAACTAGAGAAAGCTCACGCACGGCAGTGAAGACCCAGCACAGCCAACACACACACATAAATAAAAAGGACCTTCCTTGAAGGTGGGGGGGATGGTATTAAAGTACCATCAAAAGTGGCCTCTCACTTGTTAAAAAAAAAAAGAAGTTTGGCTCTAGTTGAATGCTTTTCACCGTCAGGAAAGCTGCCCAGTCCATGGAGGATGGAGACGAAGATGGTGACCGTTTAGGGATACGGTAACTTAAGGAACTCCATTCTGCAGGAGTGGGGGATGGGGCGGGGCTCTGGCCGGGGCTGGCAGGGGGTCTGCTGCCTCTTCCCCCTGCTGTGTTTCCGGCTCACACCTGCTGCCCCAGGTCTGGCCGAGGTGCCGACCGGCAGTTGGGCGCACGTGGGGCTGCTCTGTGCTGGGCAGGCTCTGGTGCACAGCTGCGTGTGGGTCACATTCCTTTACGCACACATCATCAGGGGCTGCAGCCTGCTCCCGCGGCCTGTCCCCACCTCGGGGCCATGAAGACGGTCCTCCAGCCACAGCCACTACCTTGGGGGGGCCTCGCCATCTGCACCCCCGCCTGCAGTTTTGGTCAGAAGCCGGAGCTCTCGTGTGAGGAAGCTGGGGATCCTGACCTTCAGGACGAGATGGGAAGAGCTCAGACAGTCAGAGGGGCACATTCTGGGATGGATATGGTTTTTCCACACACACACACACACACACACACACACATGCACGCAGCAGCTGGAGTCGGGTGGGGAGAGAATGGAGCTGGGGAGGCGGGGTCAACACCAAAGCTTGAGTCCTGAAGTCATCTCTAATTTTGTAGCCCGTCTCCTGATGCTTGCCCTGGGCCCTTCTGTTGTTGATTCTGGCGTCCCCACCATCCCTTCACATTGCTGGCTATTAGCATGGACCGGCCACCATGCTTCCCCCCTGCTCAAATGGAAAGGTCTGAAGTTCTAAAGAACAAGAAGGTCTCTTGGTGGTGGTGGTGATGGGGAGGGGCGGTAAGCTTCTGACCACAACCAGGGGAAGGTCACTCCAGAAGCCCCTGGATATCAATACTTGTAAGAATCTGGATTTTTCTAGTCTAGCCTTGCAGTGCTTACTACGTCAGGTTGTTTGGAAGCATCTGGGAGGTGGGTGGGGCTGAAGACCATACAGAAGGCCCGCCCTCGGGCCCACCTGCTACCTTTCAGGTGCGGGAAAGGGGGACAGCGGCTGCTGTGGAGTGACAGAGACCGAGGCCATGTGTCGCCAAGTGATGGCAGGCTGTGATTGGCACCCAAGCGATCCTCTTCTAAATCAGATGTCAAGCTCCTTGGTGGCGGGGTGGGTGGGTACAGAGGCTATAATCTTATTCATCACTGCACCCCCAGTGTGCAGATTAGATCCTGGCACAAAACTGGCACTCAATAAATAGCTGATGAGCGACTTGTCTGGCGGTCCAGTGGTTAAGACTTCACCTTCCAGTGCGCGTTCGATCTCTGCTCAGGGACCTAAGATCCCACATGCCTTGGGGCCAAAAAGCCAAAACGTAACACAGAAGCAATATTGTAACAAATTCAGTAAAAACTTAAAAAAAATGGTCCACATAAGAAAACTTTAAAAAATATTTGATAAATGGAAATACTGAGAGCTGCTATGACGTGGATGAACCTTGAAAGCATAAGGCTAAGCGAAAGAAACCAGCCACAAAGGCCCGCGCATATCGCGTGCTTCCGTCTGAGCGTCCTAAACAGGCAAATTTACCGAGACAGAGTGTAGTTGCTGCGGGCGAGAGAGGACGGGCAGGGGATTCCGGAGCAGTGGCTGAGAGCAGCAGGGTTTCTTAAAAGTTGGCTTAAAGCTTAACATTCAGAAAACGAAGATCATGGCATCTGGTCCCATCACTTCATGGGAAATAGATGGGGAAACAGTGGAAAAAGTGTCAGACTTTATTTTTTTGGGCTCCAAAATCACTGCTGATGGTGACTGCAGCCATGAAATTAGAAGACGCTTACTCCTTGGAAGAAAAGTTATGTCCAACCTAGATAGTATTTTCAAAAGCAGAGACATTACTTTGCCGACTAAGGTCCGTCTAGTCAAGGCTATGGTTTTTCCTGTGGTCATGTACGGATGTAGAGTTGGACTGTGAAGAAGGCTGAGCGCCGAAGAATTGATGCTTTTGAACTGTGGTGTTGGAGAAGACTCTTGAGAGTCCCTTGGACTGCAAGGAGATCCAACCAGTCCATTCTAAAAGAGATCAACCCTGGGATTTCTTTGGAAGGAATGATGCTAAAGCTGAAACTCCAGTACTTTGGCCACCTCATGGGAAGAGTTGACTCAGTGGAAAAGACTCTGATGCTGGGAGGGATTGGGGGCAGGAGGAGAAGGGGACGACCGAGGATGAGATGGCTGGATGGCATCACGGACTCAATGGATGTAAGTCTGAGTGAACTCCGAGAGATGGTGATGAACAGGGAGGCCTGGCATGCTGCGATTCATGGGGTCGCAAAGAGTTAGACACGACTGAGCGACTGAACTGAAGATGCTCTAACATGGATTGTGGTGATGTGAATATATGGTTGACCCTTGAACAACCTGGGTTTCAACTGTGCAGGCTCACTTATATGCGGATTTTCTTCAATAGTGAATACACAAGGTGCAGCTGGTTGAATCCATAGAAGCTGAACCCGCGTATATGGAACCATGTGTAAAGAAGTTCTGTGTGTATGGAGAGCGGACTAAGAGTTCTACTTGGATTTTCAACTGCACAGAGGGGTCAGTGTCTCTTACCTCTTCCTTGTTTACTAGTCAACTCTACTCTGTATGTATACTTGATCAATTGATTTAGGGAAGCTGGGCATTTAAAAAAAAATTATTACTTATACTTTCCTAGAGCAGTTTTAGGTTCACAGTGAACTTGAGGGGATTTCTCAAATGCCTTCTGCCCCCACACATGCACAGACTCCCCCCATTATCAAAGCCCCCCACCCCACTGGCCCATTTCCTACAGTCATTGAACCTACACTGATGCATTATCACCTGAAGTCCAAGTTTAGCGTTACGCTTCACTCTTGGTGTTGCACGTTCTATGGTTTGAACACATGTATCTGTCATGTAGGCTGGGTCCTGTGTGCCTGCTCGGTTATGCCTAACTCCTTTCAGCTCCATGGACTGCAGCCCTCCAGGCTCCTCTGTCTATGGGATTCTCCAGCCAAGAATTACTGGAGTGGGTTGCCATGCCCTCCTCTAGGGAATCTTCTCATCCTAGGGATCGAACCCAGGTCTCCCACATTACAGGCAGATTCTTTACCAAATGAGCCACAGGGGAAGCCCAAGAATACTGGAGTGGGTAGCCTATCCCTTCTCCAGGGGATCTTCCTGACCCAGGAATTTAACCGGGGTCTCCTGTATTGCAGGCGGATTCTTTACCAGCTGAGCTACAGGGAAGCCCATCTATCGTGTATAAGACAGAATATTTTTCTAAAAATCCTCTGTTTTGGCATTTTTCAAAAAGATTTTTGCTACACTTCCATTTGCTGCCTTAGCTCAGATTTTCAGCTAAATAAGTAAAAGTTAACTGAGGCATAGCCCAGCTACCTCATTTGCTTAAAAAAATGTGAATAACAGTGAAACCAAATACAGAAATTAGGGGGTTCTAACTATTCCTGCCAGGTCTTCCTGGTTCTGGACTAATATTGAAAACCGTCTTTTAGCATAAATAATACAATTTATCTCCCCCTCAGTCGGAGTTTATCACCTCACACTTTCCAGCCTTGAACTTCACCCGCCTTCATCACAAGTCACTGCCAAAGCTTGCGCCGTATTTTCTCAGAATGTCCTCTAGGGATGTTTATCTGTGTGTGTGCCCGTGTGAGTGTGCGAGCCGGTGTGAGTGTGTTTGCCTCTTCATCTCACCCCTCCCCCCCAACTCTATCTGCAGACCCTAAGGCTCCCCACAGAAACCACCAAAGATCATTTGGCTTCCTCCTGGAGATGCAGAAAGTGAATATTATGTTTTGGGGCAAATCCCAAATAGACCCCTCTCCAAATGCCAGTTCCTTCCCTATTGGTTTTACTCTCTCCTAACGGGTGTTTGTCTGCAAACGTCACAGTTCTCTCTCAGAAGCCCGAGTCAAAGAAGGGGCTGAGTTTACTTCAGGAGCCCGGGGGACATACCTGGCGGCCTTCTGAGTGAGCTCCAGTGGGAAATCCGGGCACAGTAATTGCAGCAAGCAGTGATATTCCCTCATGGTCAGCAAATCTGCAGCGAAATGGAGAGGAAGGCGTCAGACCTCAGAGTGGGAAGTCACCACAGTCTTTTCGGTCATTTCAGGAGTTTCAGACCTACCCTAGTAGAACTGCTCTTTTTTAAACAAATTTTTATTGGAGGATTATTGCTTTATAATATTATGCTGGTTTCTGCCACACATCAACATGGATCAAGGTGAGTCACTATTAAGGCTGCGTTAACCCAAGGATGATATTTTACGATCAATGTTTCTACAAAGTTTTTCCAGGATGGGAGGCACCCAGCTACAACATTTTGGCCAAAGGAGCTTCACTGGTTTGAGAGATGGTTGGGTAAGAAGGGAGAATTAGAGGGGCAACTTTATTAGCCTTCTCAGTTTGATTTTCCTGGTGTCTGAAAATCCACAAAAATGAGTCATTTCATAGCTGGCTACATTTGCTGAAATTCTCTGGCATGGTAGCCTTCACCACAACAAGCCCAAAGACCATGCACAGAATATCTGGAAGCAGTGCTGAGGCAGAGGCAGTCTTGCAATGCATGGGGGAGAAGAGTTAGCAGGGCAACCCACAGCCCTTCTTGCCCTGCCATCCAGTACTGGGCAGGCTGGCTTCTTTTGGATGCCCACACACAAATCTGGCCATCCTACTGTAGGCAGCCCAGACCCAAGACCTACAATCAAGGTGACCGAATGACTCCTGATATGCAGAAGCAGTGCTTTGGGAGAGATGAGCCAGGATAAGGCTCCGTGGCTCAGCAGAAAACCCAGAGAGGTAAACTGAGGGCTTTGTAGAATGTCAGGGGAGAGGAAATACACTGACGCTTAAAAGCTGTTTGGGGATGATTTGAGAGAATAGCATTGAAACATATACATTACCATATGCAAAATAGATAACCAGTGTGACTTTGATGTATGAAGCCGGGGCTCTGGGACAACCTGGACGGACAGGGTGGGGAGGGAGGTGGAAGGGGAGCTCAGACGGAGGGACACATGTACACAGATGGCCGATTTATGTTGATGTAAGGCAGAAACCATCTCAATATGGTAATTATCTTCCAATTAAAATTAAAAAAAGAAGGAAAAAAAAGTTGTTTTGTTACTGCGTGTCCCAAAGCTGAGGGATTTTAGATCAGTAAGGCAGCTTCAGTCCACAAGTATTCCATATACCAAAGCATTTCAAATACGGAAGGACGTGCTGACGGTAAAGCAGGATGGAGCAACCCAGAAGCCCTCCTAACCGGGAGCCTGGGTGAGAGAAGGGAGCCCAGAGGGCAAGGCCACACTGGGGGAATGAAGATGGTGATCACAGGCACTTGGTTTCTCTGGACCTAAGTTAGCTCAAGCCACAGGAATCCAGATCTCCTGTCCCTGCGAGTTCGGTTGATGCTTTTCCAAGATAAAAACCCCAATTCCCTAGGGACAGGCCTGGGTTTCCTATTCCTTTTTCATCAAGGCTCAATTCAAGGTGAAGGCACAGCGTCAGACTAACCGCACTGCCAGTCAGGGACAGCGAGGGGACAGCGTCAGCGCCAGGGCGGGTCAGAGGACCAAGACGGCTTGCGGCCTTCGTCTCGGCCACAACGGGGCGGGGCGGGGGGTGGGGGGGCGCGCTTCCCTCTCCTCGCTCGCCTGACCTCGGGCACCAGCCTAGTCGGAGGCTTTGTTCTTCAGGGGAAAGAGTAACAGCTACTTGTGGGCTCCCGGACTTGGGGTGAGGGACAGAAAAAACGAAACGGGGAAAAGCCACTGAATCGAATGCGTTCCTGCTTCCCTCTCACTCCAAAGCTCCCTGTGCAGAGAGGAATGAGTTCTGTCTTTGAATCATTAAAGCTCTCTAGGCTAAGATTCAGAGAAGGAAATGGCAACCCACTCCAGTATCCTTGCCTGGAGAATCCCACGGACAGAGGAGCCTGGTGGGCTACAGTCCATGGGGTCGCAGGAGTCGGACACGACTGAGCAACTGAACTGAATTGAACTGAGGCTAAGATTTGGTGGATGGATTTGATACCATTCTTAGGGCGGGCCAAAGTATTTCCCAGTTATTCATATTTATCCCCCAAATTATCTGCAAGATATTCTTGGGAAGATAAACAGAATGAAGGAAAATGAGAAGCTGAGAAAGAGTTGTGACACCTGCCCCTCCCCCCCCCCCCCCCGCTTATTTAATCAAGAAAGACCACGCTGGGACTCCATCTTAGCCTCTAGCCTCCTGGTTTTCCTGCCCTCAGCATTTTTTAGGTTCTTGATGATATTCTAATATCATCAGAATACTTGCTTTCAAATACTTGCTTCCTAAAAAGGACAGAAGAGTAATTTACGAAAATAATTTTGTTCTTCTCCAAAACATCGACAGTTCTGGGAAATACTAAATACATCAGAAAAACAGAATACATCCTGCTCACCACTTCTGGAACTTGACATTCCCAAATGTAAAGTGAGGAAGACAGTCAGATAGAGATGCGTGAAAGTGCAGGCAGATACACAACTTTGGCTACCTTAACTGTGGAAGACAGCAGTTCTATTTCTTTAAGACAGCAGTTCTATTAAAGCAGACTCAGGGTAATATCAAGGCCAGATGCTTTCAAGGGAGATGCATCTGTCACTTGGAAACACTCCTGGGTTGCACAGTGGGCATCTGGGAGAAGGGTGAGCAGTTAAGTCTTGTCCCGGAATCAGAGCATTGATGAGCAAAGGAGATGAGCTGTTCTTCCCCTGTCCCTCTGGCTCGGGGTCAAACCTTGGCTCTTCGGTTCCCCAGGTAGGCAACCTCGGGCAAATTGCTCAGTCCCTCTAAATCTCAGTCTCTCATCTGCGAAACGGGAATGATGACACCTACTGTTCAGGGCTCAAGTCAAGATTAAAAGAGATGATGTCTAGAAAGTACTCGGCGGAATGTCTAGAACACAGTAATGCCAAACAACAGCAGCTATTCGGTTTTGTTTTTAGAGTTCATTCATTTACTTAATTTCTGGCCGTGCTGGGTCTCAGGTGTGGCACTCGGGACCTTCAGTCATGGCATGCCAGATCTTTCACTGGGCCATGTGGAATCTAGTTCCCTGACGGGGATTGAACCCAGGCCCCCTGCATCAGAAGCACGGAGTCTGAGCCACTGGACCACCAGGGAAATCGCTTGGTTTTGTTTTTAAATCCTGGGGGCAAAGGCAGGAGATGAGAGGAGGAAGAAGTTCCTGCTGAGTTTAAAGCTTAAACCCCTAGGAGTGTTCTGCCTTGAAAATTCTGTCAGCTTGTTTGAGTCAAACCTGTTCTTGAATATTCTTCTGCAGTCTGCATTTTATGCCTTCTCCACTCCCAGGAAGATCCCTTGGAGAAGGAAATGGCAACTCACTCCAGTATTCTTGCCTGGGAAATCTCATGGACAGAAGAGCCTGACGGGCTACAGTCCATGGTGTTGCAAAAGAAGTGGACATGACTTAGCAACTAAACAACAAGAACAGCAACATATGGAGCAGGGCGCGGCAGCCCACTCCAGTGTTCTGGCCTGGAGCATCCCAGGGACAGAGGAGCCGGGCGGGCTATACAGTCCATAGGGTGGCACAGAGTTGGACACGACCGAACAGACTTAGCACGCACGCCATTCCCAACAAGCTGGCGGCCTCCCCGGCTCAAAGGCTCCAGCTCAGCCATTGGTGAATCCTGGATGCCTCTGTCTTTGGGTCCTTTGGCTCTAAAGAGCTCTCCAAGAGCTCGAAGACCAGCCTTGCAGGCAGCCCCTTGTGGTTCAGGAATAACAATAGCGAGTCAGACGGTCACTGAGCTCTGTGCTCAGGTTCTGAAGTGGCCTGCTTAACTTCACGACGACCTCATGAAATAGACTCCAGTCGTCCCAGCCCTACTGCACAGATAAGGACATGAAGGCTTAGAGAGATGAAACTATCTAGGAAGTGAAGAGACAAGGGTCCCGAGCGTGGGGGACAGGAGCAGCATGTTTGGCTTCCCAGAGCCTTGGCTTCCTGGGCTGGGAGGGGAAAGAAGTTTCCCTGACGGGGATTGAACCCAGGCCCCCTGCATCAGAAGCACGGAGTCTGAGCCACTGGACCACCAGGGAAATCGCTTGGTTTTGTTTTTAAATCCTGGGGGCAAAGGCAGGAGATGAGAGGAGGAAGAAGTTCCTGCTGAGTTTAAAGCTTAAACCCCTAGGAGTGTTCTGCCTTGAAAATTCTGTCAGCTTGTTTGAGTCAAACCTGTTCTTGAATATTCTTCTGCAGTCTGCATTTTATGCCTTCTCCACTCCCAGGAAGATCCCTTGGAGAAGGAAATGGCAACTCACTCCAGTATTCTTGCCTGGGAAATCTCATGGACAGAAGAGCCTGACGGGCTACAGTCCATGGTGTTGCAAAAGAAGTGGACATGACTTAGCAACTAAACAACAAGAACAGCAACATATGGAGCAGGGCGCGGCAGCCCACTCCAGTGTTCTGGCCTGGAGCATCCCAGGGACAGAGGAGCCGGGCGGGCTATACAGTCCATAGGGTGGCACAGAGTTGGACACGACCGAACAGACTTAGCACGCACGCCATTCCCAACAAGCTGGCGGCCTCCCCGGCTCAAAGGCTCCAGCTCAGCCATTGGTGAATCCTGGATGCCTCTGTCTTTGGGTCCTTTGGCTCTAAAGAGCTCTCCAAGAGCTCGAAGACCAGCCTTGCAGGCAGCCCCTTGTGGTTCAGGAATAACAATAGCGAGTCAGACGGTCACTGAGCTCTGTGCTCAGGTTCTGAAGTGGCCTGCTTAACTTCACGACGACCTCATGAAATAGACTCCAGTCGTCCCAGCCCTACTGCACAGATAAGGACATGAAGGCTTAGAGAGATGAAACTATCTAGGAAGTGAAGAGACAAGGGTCCCGAGCGTGGGGGACAGGAGCAGCATGTTTGGCTTCCCAGAGCCTTGGCTTCCTAGGCTGGGAGGGGAAAGAAGTGAAGTGAAGTCGCTCAGTTGTGTCCGACTCTTTGCAACCCCATGGACTATACAGTCCATGGAATTCTCCAGGCCAGAATACTGGAGTGGGTAGCCTTTTGGGCCCAAGGGCTGGATGGGCTTAATGATGATAATACCTAGGGTGAACACTTACTGGGCACTTACTCGGGACCAGACACAGTTCTTCCAAAGGGTTTACCTGTGTTGTCTCATCTAATCTTCACTGTGGTTATCCCCATTTCACAGATACAAAAACTCAGATCATGCTTAACTGGTGGAACTGGAATCCAAGCTCTGGCAGTCTGGCTCCAAAGTTTACCCAACTAACATTTTCCGCACCTTGATCTTATCAACGGTAATGGGTGAAGGCTTAAAAGCTTGTTCTCCACTCCAAACAAACTGTAGGGACTAAATAGCTCCAGGTGAACAGGATCAAGGAGACAATTCAAGTGAATTGGGATTTTTTTGCATGTAAGAAATTGAGTCTGAAAGGTTCTAATTACTGTCAACAGGAAAGACTGCAGCTCCAGCATCGCGGCCTGTGCTGGGCCGGGGGCCACGGGGAGGCGGGATGAGTACACCTGAGCCGGCGGCTACACCGCGCATCCCGCCCACTGCCGGCGCTCCATCCCAGCAGGTGCAGGAAGGCAGGCATGCACCGCCAGAGCCTGCTCTAAGGAACCCCCAGGTCCTGAAAGTTCAAAGGCAAAGACAGGAGACGAGTTTGGTATAAGATCAAAATCAGAACATTCCCTGCAAACTGGCGCTGCTCTTTTTGTGGGTGGCCAGAGCTGTTCATCTTTCTTATTCTAAACCTCCTAAGAGCCCCATTTACTGTGTGCCCAGCTCGGGGACCAGAGGTCTCAACTCCGCTTCATCCTATCATCTCAGGAGGCAGCTCGGTACCGCATCGTGGCTCCTGGCATGGACTCTGGAGTTAGACTGCCTGGGTCCAGATCCGAGCCTTGCCACTGATTTCAAAGTACTGACCTTTAAGCATTCTATGCCTCAGTTTCAACATCTGTAAAGTGGGGATAAGGATAACCAACATCATACAGCTGTTGTGAGTTAAACTACTGAGAACAAGGGTCCCATCATAAGTGCTATGTTAGTATTTGATATTATTATTTCAGAAATAAAGAAACAAGGTTTCTTTATGAGATTCAGATGTTTGCTGGTTTAGCATTCAAGGTCCAGCGAGTGGTATTCTAGCAGGTAGGATCTGACTGGTTTGTGGGGGACTGGACTTCTGATGATAGGATTATTTATGCCAAGTGACTTGCAGGCTTTATATCTAAGGTAAAATAAAGATAGAGGAAAACAACACAATGGGAAAGACTAGAGATCTTTTCAAGAAAATTGGAGGTATTAAGGGAATATTTCATGCAAGGAACGGCACAACAAAGGACAGGAACAGCAAGGACCTAACAGAAGCAGAAGTGATTAAGAAGAGGTGGCAAGAATACACAGAGAAACCATGTAAGAAAGGTGTTTATGACCCAGATAACCACGAAAGCACGGTCACTCACCTAGAGCCAGACATCCTGGAGTGTGACGTCAAGTGGGCCTTAGGAAGCATTACTATGAACAAAGCTAATGGAGGTAACTGCCAGCTGAGCTATTTCAAATCCTAAAAGATGATGCTGTTAAGGTGCTGCACTCAATATGTCAGCAAATTTGGATAACTCAGTGGACACAAGACTGGAAAAGGTCAGTTTCCATTCCAATCTCAAAGAAGGGCAAAGAAAGTTCAAACTACTGCACAAGTGAGCTCATTTTACATGCTGATACAGTTATGCTCAAAATCATTCAAGCTAGGCTTTAGCAGTATATGAATCAAGAACTTCCAGATGTAAAACCTGGGTTTACAAGAGGCAGAGGAACCAGAGATCAAATTGCCAACATTTGTTGGATCATGGAGAAAGCAAGGAGTTCCAGAAAAACATCTACTGCTGTTTCATTGACTACCCTAAAGCCTTTGACTGTGTTCAGTTCAGTTCAGTCACTCAGTTGTGTCTGATTCTTTGCGACCCCATGACCTGCAGCACACCAGGCTTCCCTGTCCATCACCAACGCCCAGAGCTTGCTCAAACTCATGTCTATCAAGTTGGTGATGCCATCCAACCATCTCATTTTTTTGAGTGTGTGGATTTGACTGTGGGGATCACAACAAACTGTGGAAAATTCTGAAAGAGATGGGAATACCAGACACCTTACTTGTCTCCTGAGAAACCTGTATACAGGTCAAGAAGCAACAGTTAGAACCGGACATGGAACAACAGACTGGTTCCAAATTTGGGAAAGGAATACATCAAGGCTGTATATTGTCAGCCTGCTTATTTAACTTAAATGCAGAATGCATTATGAGAAATGCCGGTCTGGCTGAATCACAAGCTGGAATCAAAACTGCCAGGAGAAATATCAATAACCTTTGACACGCAGATGATACCACTCTAACGGCAGACAGTGAAGAGAAACTAAAGAGCCTCTTGCTGAGGAGAGTGAAAAAGCTAGCTTGAAACTCAATACTCAAAAAACTAAGATCATGGCCTCCGGTCCCATCACTTTATGGCAAATAGAAGGGGAAAAAGTGGAAGCAGTGACAAATTTTATTTTCTTGGGCTCCAAAATCACTGTGCATGGTGACTACAGCCACGAAATTAAAAGACGCTTGCTTCTTGGAAGGAAAGTTATGAAAACCTATACAGTGTATTAAAAAGCAGAGACATTACTATGCTGATAAAGGTCTGTATAGTCAAAGCTATAGTTTTTCCAGTAGTCATGCATGGATGTGAGAGTTGGTCCACAAAGAAGGCTGAGCATTGAAGAATTGATGCTTTTGAATTGTGATATGGGAGACTCTTGAGAGTCCCTTGGACTGCAAGCAGATCAAACCAGTCAATCCTAAGGGAAATCAGTCCTGAATATTCATTGGAAGGACTGATGCTGAAGCTGAAGCTCCAATACTTTGGCCACCTGATGGGAAGAGCTGACTCACTGGAAAAGACTGTGATGCTGGGAGAGACTGAGGGCAGGGGGAGGAGAGGGCGGCAGAGGACGAGATGGTTAGAGAGCATCACTGACTCAATGGACATGAAGCTGAGCAAACTTCAGGAATCGGTGGAAGACAGAGGAGCCTGGCATGCTACAGTCCATGGGGTCACAGAGTGAGACACAACGTAGCCATTGAACAACAACAACAAAAATACAGATGCCTTGCAGGTGGGCAGGGCAGTTGTGTTACTGCAGAGCCCAGACTTCGTAATCAGATGACCTGGCTTCAAAACCTGGTCCCACTAGTCACCGCCAGCATGACTTGGACAAGTTAGACAACTTTCCTTTTGTTTCCTTTCCCTGTTTTTGGCTGCAGCTTGTGGGATCTTAGACCCTCTACCGGGGTAGAATCTGTGCCCTCAGCAGTAAAAGCTCGGAGTGCCCACCACTGGCCTACTGGGGAATTCCCTAGACAACTTTTCTGAACTTTGGTTTCCTCTTAGTAATGTGACTAACGACAGTACCTGCCTAATGGGATTGTTATAAAAATAAAAGGAGGTAATTTGTATATGAGGTGTTTCTAAAAAATTATCAAAATGCTCAGTAAATGGGAGAACTGTTTAATAATTATTAACTGAAGTCCTGAAATTAAGGGATCTTTGGACCTAATTAAAGTCCTCAGCACAATGTCCGGATTATAGTACTAAACACCCGCTGAAAGAACAAATGAATAAAACACGCACCGCACAGTGACCCAGATTAAATTCAGAGGGACGAGTTTCTGGTCGCCGCGTGGACACAGAGACGAGGGGTCCTCAGACACAGGAGGCATGACTGTAAATTCAGGGTAGTGCGAGGAGGTGCCGGGCGCTGGCTCTCAGTGAACTGAATGAATTACAGCAGGTGTAATTACACTCCATGGCCTTGCTGACATCTAGCACTTCCTTAGCAAGCGCTCAATCCAATCAACCTGAATACTTATTTTCACTGGAACAGATCACCAGTTTTACCATGAAAATCAGAAGAAGCCTAGGGTTCGCTTCTTAGGCATTCAGTTTACCACTGTTAAAACTCCGGGGCTTCCCAGGTGGCGCTAGTGATTAAGAACCTGCCTGCCAATGCAGGGGACCAAAGAGGCTGGGGTTTGACCCTGGGTCAGGAAGATCGCCTGGAGGAGAGCGTGGCACCCCACTCCAGCATTCTTGCCCGCGGAATCCCAGGGCCAGAGGAGCCTGGAGGGCTCCACAGGGTCTCAAAGAGTCGGACACGACTAAAGTGCTTTAGCATGCGTGCACTGTTACAGCTCTGGCAGGAATACTTAAGTTTTCAACATACCCAACCCCTGACTCAAAATATTCTTTTCTTGGCTGTCCCACTCTAATCCTAGAGAGTGATGGATGAGGTTATGATGGCTAAGAAAACTCATCTCGTCAGAAATTAGTCATGCTCAATATGTTCAAGGGCTAACTCGTTCTCACTTCCTCCTTTCCTGGAAAAGAAGGATTGAAGACCTTCTCTTGTCTTTTCTCCATCTGGTCTTGCCTTCCTGCTGTGGAAACTCTAGGCTCTGAAGCTCTGTGGGGCAGCTGAGTCATCTCTACATCTTCCTCACAGACCACCATGTGGGTCCACACATTTGGTCCGAAGAACTGTGGCGGTGTGTGGTTGAAGATTCAGATGCCTCTTTGCTCTTCCTGGGAAATGGGGCCCTTTCCAGGGTCAGAGTGGTGTCATGAAAGCAAGGATGAAGGAACAAGGGCCATATCTTAGTCCCTTACTCAGAGAAGCCTTCCCCCAAGCCTGACTGAATCGAGGGTTGTTTTCATTTTTATGTTATTTTTTACCTCTGAAAGTCTGGAGGAGGAACTGGGGTTTCGTCTGAGTTCATTTGCATGAGTGCCTTCAGGCTGAGGCTGGGACAGGAGCCGGAGATAATGAAATGCTCCCAGGCCACAGGGAATCCCAGAGGACTGAACAGCCTCTAGTTGGTTGGCTGCATGATCTCAGTAGGAACCACCACAGAGCCCAGAGAACACCACAGCCCAGGAGTGGACTCTCCAATTTTCAGTTGCCATTGTGTTTATGTTCTTTCATGCAGGGGTTGTGAAGTCTCCTTCCAAATGACACTTGCCCCCCAGCCAGGCTGCACTGCCAAGAGATGCTCGGAAGGACAAGGATAATTCAGGGCATGACCATACCACCCCTTCCTTTCCCCAGGGCACTGAGGCTTTGGTACCAGTCCGCAGCTGAGTAAATATCTCAGCGCTGCTCTGCGAGGAGGGGAAGGGAGAGAGGGGGGAGTAGGGGGAGGCGGCGAGACATCTGACGGCTTCACCCCTCATGTAGCACTGGGTACCACGAGACAGGAAAACTGCGAACATCCACGGGGGATCTTCTTGTCCAGCAAAACCTCAGAAGAAGGGCAGGCCGTGTTCTTAAATTTTATCTGCTTTGATAGCACGGTTGCTTTATATTGTAAATGGAGGGAAATGATAGTTGGTTTACTGAAAGGGAAATGATTTTACAAAAGGAATGAGAAGCAGCACTGGCTTCCAGTGACACCTGTGGGGCATTATTAATACAGTTCTTTGCCAGCTCGTTAGGCTCCAGACTATGCGAAGTGCGTTCAAACAGGGGCAGAGAGCCAGACTCTTTCGTTTTCATATTTGATTATAATGAAGCCCAACACCAAGTGACTATTACTTCTTGACCAGTATATACATTCTAGACAAAGTATTAAATCAGGTACAGTAACAATTTCACCCCGAATTTTAGAATGAACAAAAGAAATGCCCCAGGGGGACGTCTCAGGGGGTCCAGTGGTTAAGAATTCACCTGCCAATGCAGGGGACATGGCTTTGATCCCTGATCCAGGAAGATCGCATAGGGGAGAACTAGGCCCGTGAGCCACAAGTCCTGAGTCTGTGGGCCCTGGAGCCTGGGCTCTGCAACGAGAGAAGCCACCACGCTGAGAAGCCCGCGCACGGCAACTGGAGTAGCTCCGGGCTCACCGCTACCAGAAAAACCCGGAGCGCAGCAGTGAAGACGCAGCACATCCACCAATAACGACATAAATCCCCCAGAAACTCTTTATATTATACAAAGATTTAAAGAGACGTCAGCATTTCTAATCAGGGTTTGAAAACTCTTCCCCAGGGATTGTGTTCGGCACATCCCAGCAGTCTGATCAGGTGAGGGGCTGTGGGACTGAACCGGAGGGCTGGGCTGGCACGGAAGAACCCTCCAGACTGGGCCAGACCCTCAGGGTGCCACCCTGTCTTCTGGACGTCATGATGCAGCTGCTGAGAGGTGGAGGACCGGGGCAAGGCCTGGGGCTGGCGGGGGCGGGGGGCACTGCCTTAGCTCTGATGACCACGTGAAAGCCAACAGGCCGCCCGTGCCCAGGCTGGGGAGCCAGGTGGCACTGTGGAAGGAGGCACCAGCTAGGAGAAAAGAAGAGTCTCTCTCCAGGAGCAACAGGGCTAGCTCCTCGGGCACGGGCATGGTCTCCAGACAGTTTACTGAGGACACGCAGGCAGCTCTGCCAAAGGGCCCAGTAGCCCTTCAAGGAAGCTATCTCAAGCCTAGCGTTGCGCTGCTGTTCACAAAAGGGAGTACCTTTGGAGGCAGAGGTTCCAGAGCCGAGGTGTAATTTTCATCCAGGAAGAGGCAGGGACCGCTGCAAAATCCTATGAGCTACTCCTGTTCTTAATACAACAGGAACGGTCAAACAGGCGCGAGAGCTGGAGGATGAAATAAGGCTGAGTGAAAATGACGAAAATCCTGCCCTCTCGATGGTGGCGCATCTGGAACACCTCACTCAAATTTTGAAAAACAGGCAGTATTTTAAATTTCCGGTTGTGTGCGTGATGGTCGCTCAGCCATGTCCGACCCTTTACGACCCCTTGGCCTGCCAGGATCCTCTTGTCCGTGGCATCCTCCAGGCAAGAATACTGGCGTGAGTTGCCGTTCCCCGCTCCAGGGGCACTCCCCCACCCAGCCTGACTCTCCTGCACTGCAGGCGCACTCTTTACCACCTGAGCCACCTAGGGCTTTGATGGCCGAAATGAGGATTTTCATGCTTTTTTTTTTTTGAGTCTGTTTTCCCACAAAGATACCTCCTGATATACAGAAAAAAAACTTGGTCTGAGTTCTGCAAAGAACTAATTCTGTGATTCTGGCCACAGGTTTTCTGTCCCTCCATTTCCTCACCTATAAAATAAGAACGTTGTGGTAAGTGAGGGCTGAACAAAATTTTTAAGCAGATACACTTTTTAAGGGGCTTCCCTGATGACTCAGTGGAAGAATCCACCTGCCAATGCAGGAGACGTGGGTTGGATCCTTGGGTCGGGAAGATCCCCTGGAGAAGCAAATGGCAACCCGCTCCAGTCTTCTTGCCCGGGATAACCCCACGGACAGAGGAGCCTGGCGGGCTGCAGTCCATGGGGTCGCAAAAGAGTCACACATGACTTTGTGTCTAAACAACACAACAATGCACTTAAAAAAAAAAAAAGGGAAACCTTGGGAGCTCCCGGCCACCCTCGGACTCGGCCCTCTCACCGCCAAGGGTGTGAGTTCAGTCCCCGTCCGGGAACCAAGATCGCACCAGCCGGAAGGTGCAGGCCCTGCTCTCCTCCGCAAAAAAGGAGGTCCTGTAAGGAAACTTAACGTATAACAGAGATAAAAACAAGCCTTTTCTGACCTAACTTTGTCCTCAACAGCCTTCACTAGAGCTGTGGGGTGAGGAGGCTGGGGGAGAAGGCCTGAGGAACTACTTAGAAACTGTGGGCTCTACCCACGCACCCCAACTCCTGAGCCCATGCGCGGCCACTAGAGGAAAGCCTTCACTAGCAAGGAGGGGAGCCCACGGGCCGCAGTGAACGCCCTGCGCGCCGCAACTCAGACCTGACGCAACCAGAGACACAAATACCTACGCAAGCAAAGTAACACGCCGGGCTCTGTGCAGGACGGCTTACAAATCGCTGGCCCTCACCCCGAGTGGGTGTCATACAGCGTATGGCTAAGGGTGCGGGCTCCTGAATCAGCCGACCAGGATCTAAATCCTGGTGCTGAAGCTAAGTAGCCATGTAGCAGTGAGCATGCCCACTAGAAATGGCCGTAAATCATCATCATATGAAAAGGAATAAAGATGATGCTAATACTAATCGTGAAGAGCTCTTGAGAGGATTCGAACAGGCGATCAAAAAAAAAAAAAAAAAAGAGAGGGGTAGTAAACTTCACGTTCTAGTACACGGCATGGGGCAAGCGTTCAGTAGAGTGCCTACTCCTATGTCTCAGGCACGCAGGCGGGATGGCACCTGCAGAACAAAGGCTCAGTTCATGGAAGCTCTCCAGCTCCAGCCAGTGGGTGACTAGAACGATCGTATGCCTTATCTCATAATGATTTTCTCTCGCTGCCTTTGTTCTTATTGACGAGTGAATAACAGACTTCCTGCCCCAAGGCAGGTGCACACCACCTTCCTGGATAGTCAGTGCGCTGCCAATCCTCTCTTCTTACAATTAAAAGTAATGATGAGTCATATTTATAGAGAGACTGTATAATTACGCAAACCATTTTCATATGCATTACCACTTTTGATCTCCATAAGAAACCTGTGGGGCAGAGAGAGGAAAGTGGGAATAAAAGTATTCCCATTTTTATAGATGAGGAAAGTCAGCCTCATTCAGGGATAAAATCACCAAGTAAGTGGTAGAGACTGGAGAAGGCAATGGCATCCCACTCCAGTACTCTTGCCTGGCAAATCCCATGGACGGAGGAGCCTGGTGGGCTGCAGTCCATGGGGTCGCTAAGAGTCGGACACGACTGAGCGACTTCACTTTCACTTTTCACTTTCAAGCATTGGAGAAGGAAATGGCAACCCACTCCAGTGTCCTTGCCTGGAGAATCCCCCAGGGACGGGGGAGCCTGGTGGGCTGCCGTCTATGGGGTCACACAGAGTCGGACACGACTGAAGTGACTTAGCAGCAGTAGCAGCAGCAAGTGGTAGAGACAGGATGCGATCGAGCTTTCCCACTCCAGGGAATGGCCTCTTTCTACTATGGAGGCCAGCTCCCCGTGATGACATACGGTCCCTGGGACCCCGGTCTCTCAGCCTGCTTTCATTTCTCCTAGAGAATTCGGTAGTGAGAATGCAGTAAATGTTAGCTGCAAATGCTATTATTGTCATTTCTGTTACGTTGAAATCTACCACCAGGCATTCTACCTCTTTCTAGCATCCTTCTCCTAGGCTGACCCCAGGGTCAGATGTAGTTTGTCTGGCTCCCAGCTTCCTGGTTGCCCCCTCCAGTCAAACTGAGAGAGCCCTTCTATTTTAGGTGACCCGCTGCTAATCTCTAAAAGAAAATAGAGAAGGGAAACAAACACAATAAACACGCTGAGTCATTAGAAGCCTGTCTGCAATGGTAACAGGCCCAAACATAGGTTAGCAAGAGAAAAAGTATATTGGATGTACATAAAAAAATACTTCCAACTACCTTTATTCCTTTTCCAATTTAAAATGAGGCTGACAACCTGAAACAATGTAAGTCAACTATACTTCAATAAAACATATATAGTTAAAAAAAATAAAATGAGGCTTAAAAAAATTGGCTTGGAGTTTTATAAGCTATCAGCAAAACTATCTGATGAGGACTTGTCTGAGAAAGCAAGCCACAGAAAACAAAAAGCAATAAAAGTTATTATTTTTCTGGGCTTTCTACTGTCCAAAGTAGCCATAGAATAAATAAGAAGTGGAACAGATTATGCATTTGTTTTGCTTAAAATGCATTTTCCTTCTTTTCTAAATAAATATACTAAGAAGCGGTGGCTAACAGAGTTACTCACTGAGGGTGAGCCGAACCAAGACAGACTAAAAATAAAAAACAATCTAAGTTCCCCGGTTCTCAATGATGGCGCGAGTAGGGGCAGGCTGTTGCCAGCCTGTAGGCGTATTTATAAAGACCACAGCCTGTTCTCTTGTCAGAATCCACTAACTTCCACCAAGGATGATGCATTTTTGGCTACCCATGAACTAAAAAAACAGATTTCACAAACAAAAACAGAAGGAAGCAGAGAGAGGGCTGGATGTAGATAAACATATGCATTTCTCGAGATGAATCCACCTTTGCCTTTCCCGCTGTTTTCTGTCTTCTGCGGGCATATATAATGCATCATATCTATAATTATATGTATATGTGTGGGTCAGAGAAAGAGGTGTCCAGAGACAGAGAGTGTCTGACTTTTTTTGGGATTGGATGGGAAAGGAAATTGATGTTAGCAGTTTCTGTTCCTTAAAGCCATCCTCTTTGTTTGTCAAAGTATGGTTTTCCTGGTAGAAGAGCCTTTGCCTGTAACACGAGTGAATCACTCATCTCACTTTAATAAAGATGCGAACCAAATGCTAGCGGCTCTCCATGCTGGGAAACGACACAATGGTTGGGCTGTCTCAACTCGGATCCTCATCTTTCAGTGCAGCTGGCAGGCATACAAAAGGAAAGGAAACAGGTAAAAAAAAAAAAATACCCCAGTGGCATCAAAGGATGAACCCACCCAGTTTCTCTCAGCCATAAATATGCTAGAAGACAAAGTCTGGTCCGACAGCATTTGGATAAGGTACTCGGTGTGCCCCACTGACGTGTGGCCTTCAACTGGGCACCAACTCTTTTTTTTTTTTTTAATATTTATTTGGCTGCTTCAAGTCTTAGTTTCAGAGCACAGGCTCTCTAGCTGTGGTGCTTGGGCTTAGTTGCTCTGAGGCATGTAGGATCTTAGTGAGCTGACCAGGGATCGCACACATGTCCCCTGCATCTCAAGGCAGATTCTTCACCACCAAGGAAGTCCCAACTGGGCACCAACTCTTTGTACCTCAGTTTCTTCTTCTGTCATGCCTCACATATAAATGATCAAGGTCGATTAGGCTAAGTTTAAATATGTTTTAAAGTATGTAAGCATTATACCCTTTGAATTTTGTCACATTCATGTATAACCCATTTTAGAAAAATCAAACAAAAATATGAGCAGTGGGCAGACATCGACAGCTCTTAAAAAAGTAAGACCATAGAAAAAGAAAAAAAAAGATCATTCAGAACTATATAAAAAAACTGCAAATTATTTGTCTCAATAATCCTCAGGGTTCTATTTGGATCTAGCATTCTAGGATTCGTTAACTGTAATTCTCTGTGGTTAAGGCAGTAACCTAAAAATCAGGGAGGACATTATTTGAATCTAGGTGTCAAGGCTGTATATTGTCACCCTGCTTATTTAACTTCTATGCAGAGTACATCATGAGAAACGCTGGACTGGAAGAAACACAAGCTGGAATCAAGATTGCTGGGAGAAATATCAATAACCTCAGATATGCAGATGTGAGGCTGAAACTCCAGTACTTTGGCCACCTCATGTGAAGAATTGACTCATTGGAAAAGACCCTAATGCTGGGAGGGATTGGGGGCAGGAGGAGAAGGGGACAACAGAGGATGAGATGGCTGGATGGCATCACAGACTCGATGGATGTGAGTTTGAGTGAATTCCAGGAGTTGGTGATGGACAGGGAGGCCTGGCGTGCTGCGATTCATGGGGATGCAAAGAGTCGGACACGACTGAGCGACTGAACTGAACTGAGCACAGAACTTGCTAGAAGAGTGAGGATGCTATAAACCCACGTTATTGCCTTCTAGTGCAGCACACGTAGTCACTAACGGCACGAGATTTGGAATTAAAGACAGGCCTGAGTTCAAAATACCTATTTCCTTGCTATGTGGCAAGGGCAAAATTCTTTGAGCCCTAGTTTTCACATCTGTAAAGTAGGGTAAGACTTCATCCTTCTCGGACTCCATCCAGTGGGGGCCCAAACTGCATCTCTTACTCACCCCTTGCTCAGACCATTCCAGCCACACGGCTTGGCTGTTTCTTGGATATGTCACGCATGTTCTTGTCTTAAGCTTTTGTACTTGCTGTTTTCACTTGTCCCTTTATTGCGCTGACTTCCTTCAGGTCTCTCCTCAAATGCAATCCTAGCAGTAAAGCCTTTGGGGCCACAAGTATTTAAAACAGCCACTCCCCTACCCCTATTCCCTGTCTCATTCTCCTGCTTTATTTTTCTCCATAGTACTTATCACTGTATGATGTATTATATATTTTGTAACTGTATTGCCTACTAGGATACAGTAGTATTCTATTTATCTCCCTACTAGAATGTAAGCTCCAGGAAGGCAAAGATTTTGATTCTTTCATTCACTGTTGGTTCTCAACAAGTAATTGTTAGATGAACCGGACTTTTGTGATGATTAAGTGAGATGATGCTTGGGAAGCTCTTGGCATTCACTGAGACAGAATATGGCTGGAACACAGGTTTTGTTTGGTTTGAACTGTATTTTTTAATTTTTTGAGTTAAAACATTAAAAAACCAAGACAATTCCCATAATACAATCTAGGTTTCAGATATCCCTTTCAAAGCTTTCATAAAAGTAATTTTATCTCTGGCTGTGCTGGGTCTTTGCTGCTGAGCTGGCTTTTCTCTAACTGCAGAGAGCGGGGGCTTCTCTCTGGACGCAGTGTGGGAGTTTCTCAGTGCGGCGGCCTCTCTTGCAGCGGAACAGGGACCCTTGGGTGCAGAGGCTTCAGCAGTTTCGGCTCCTGGGCTCCAGAGCACAGGCTCAATAGTTACAGTGCATGGGCTTAGTTGCTTCTCGACATGTGGGATCAGTCTTCCAGGATCACGGATTGAACCTGTGTCTCCTGCATTGGCAGGCGGATTCTTTACCACTTGAGCCACCAGGGAAGCCCTAAAAAAATTATTCTTAGAAAGGCCACTCCTTCACGGCCACGATCAGCTGAGCTGGGCAGAGGACGCCCTTGTCAGGTACCCACAATGCACTGCACTGAGTAACACCTGGGCTCCATATGTTACCTGTCTGGCGGCTGCAGGCCTGTGAATTTTCAACCCCAGATGTAGAATTTCTCTCTGGAAGCATTTATGATAAAGATTTGAGCCATCTGACTAAACAAGCTGAAGATGAGAAGAAATAAACTAGATAACCTCATAATTATTCAGGGAGAGAGCAAAAAGAATTGTATACAGTATGACTTTTGCTTTATAAGAAAAAAAAAGGCTATAAACTTGCACAGAAGAAAGAATGGGCTACATCAAAGTGTTAATAATGGTGGTTAACTCTGGGTTTGGGGATTATGGGAGATTTGCATTTTCTCACAATCAGACTAAAACGTACTTCACAAAAGCCACCCAGACTAATGGTATGAAAATTATATCTCAGTAAAGCTGTCAGAGCGAGCAAGCAGACCAGCCAGCCGTCCAGAGAAAGTGTCAGTTCTGCATCTTCCTTCGGAAAGCCACTTCCATGGCCTCATTCTCAGGGGCTCTGTCGGCCCTCTCTAAGTCACTTGGTTTGTCCATAATGAAAAGAGTTTGCAAAGCTGATAATCATCTTTCAAAATCCTTAACATGCTTCTGGATCTTGTTATAATGCCGTTTGGCTCTGCCTTATACATACTCACAGTTTGGGCCCATGGGGCACAGTAAGCAGGGGTCGGGGGGTGGGGGGAGACATCTATCAAAGTCAGGGCTAAAATTGATCAGTTACAATACTAATCAGACTTCACTGCCTTTTAGTCACAGTTATTGATGGTTTTCCTTCCTTTCTACAGCCCATGATGATTCTCTGTTTCCTCCTGGGAACAGTGTGGCTGAGCAGAGGGGAAGGGAGGCTCAGGAGACTTGGAACCCTGCCTTGGCACTGCTGGGCTGCCTCACTGGAGCAAGCTCCTTACTCTTTAGGCCTCAGTTTCTTCATCTGTAAAATGGAGGTAACGATCAGTTACCTACTCGAGAGCAAGAGGCCAGATCTATGGCCTTGTGATCTCCAACGCTCTTTTAAGTTACACAGCCACAAAATGAACTAAATTCCGATCCTGAGAACAAAAATGGATTGTCCAAGTGTCTGTACCCTACACAATAATACCGAATGCAGTATAAGTTTTTTTTTTTTTTGATGTGGACCATTTTTAAAGTCTTTATTGAATTTGTTACAATATTTTTTATGTTTTTATGCTCCTTTTTTTATGTTTTGGTTTTTTGGCCATGAGGCATGAGGGAATCTCAACTCCCTGACCAGGGAGGGATCAGAACCCGCACATCCCACACTGGAGAGTGGAATCTTAACCCTTGGGCCATCAAAGAAATCCCACCAAACGTATTTACAACTTAACTAAGAGGAAGTCTCAAATATCTAGATGCCAATAAGCCTCTAAGTGGGCAAAACAGATGTCACACAGTTCACACACTAAAGCTTATGTGGTTAATGTACAGGCTTTCGAGAAATGCCCTGATTATATTCACAGTTTTTAATAAGCTTGGCCATCTAGTTTCTAAGCCCAGTACAGACTAGACAAAGTAACCTGGGAGAGGAAAAGGAAATATAAAAGGCAGGTGCTAGGACAGCAGTGAGAAATTAGGCATTAACAGCATGACAGAAACTTGACCAAGAAGGAGGAATATTTAAAAGACAATTGATGCTTTTCAGGTACACTTCCATGAGCTTTGATGGCAGCAGTGTTTTCCAGCATAATGTAATTCATAAGTATATACTTAGACGCAAGATAAGTTCTATTTATGAATGCAGGGGGAGAAAGGAATGCAGAGAGTAGTAGTATATATTCATTTCAATGTATTTTGAAAAGATTTCCATGTAAGTTATATTAAAAACGATAAAAAATTTTGGTACTCTAACCATAAAACAGAAGGCTGTAAAACGGTAAAACTCTCCTTCTGAGTTTTTCTGTGTTTACTGTTTCTAAGCCACTTATTTATCACTTTTTATCCACTGCCTCCTGATGTTGGTTATCTGTTTTTAAACTACCTTTCTGAATTCTATATACACATTACCTCATTTAATCCCTCATTACTGTCGTATTAGGTAAATATTGCTGTTCTCATTTTAGTTGCAGACATAGGGAGGTTGTCATTTGCCATTCCGGCTTTGAACTGTGGGTCTGCCTGAATCTAAAGCCTGTGGTTTTTAGTATTCCATGATTTATTAATAATATATGTATCTGGCTGCCCCATTACTACCAAAAGATTGAATCTTGAGAGTGAGGACTCCGTCTCATTTGCTTTTATATGGCACAGGGACTGGTACCTAGTAGGCTCTCAGAACATGATCTGTGGACTTCATTTCTACATCTCCTTATAAAGACCCCAAGCCCTTAAATGCAATATAGTGTATCCCAAAGTCTCTCCCAGTATGGTTCATGGAGCATCTGTATCCCAGACCTACAGAATCAGACTCCTCAGGGTTCAGATGTGTGAACGTGCATTTAAACAAATAGCTCAGGCGACTTTTAATGTGTATCCAAGTTTGATGGGAAGGCTTCCCTGGTGGTACAGTGGGTAAGGATCTGCCGGCCGATGCAGAAGACATGGGTTTGACCCCTGGCCTGGGAAGATCCCACATGCTGCCGAGCACCACACGTACTGAGCCCCTGTGCTCAGCCCCTGAAGCCCGAGTGCCTAGAGCCGGCGCTCTGCAACCGGGGGAGCCGCCACGGCGAGAAGCCCCCGCACCACAGAGAGGAGCGGCCCCCCGCTCACGGCTACTAGAGAGAGCCTGCCTGCAGCAATGAAGACCCAGCGCAGGCAAAAATAAATAAATTAAGAAAAAACTCTTTTAAAATAATGTAAAAAAGTGTTTGATGGGACTTCCTTGGTGGTCAAATGGTTAGGACTCTGCTCCCACTGCAAGGGGCCATGGGTTCCATCCCTGGTCAGGGAACTAAGATTCCGCAGGCTGCATGGTGCCGCCAAAAAATTAAAAAAGAAAAAGCCTGAGAACTATTGACCTAGTGTTTGAAAGCACATTCTTTGGAGTTAGTTAATCCTGGCTTCAGATCTCAGCTCCATTACTTAATAGCTGAGTGATGTGGGCAAATTAGTTACTTAATTCGTTGAGCTTTAATTCCATCATCTTTAAAATGGAAACAACAGAAACATCCACCTCACAGGATTCTTGAAGGGACAAAGTTCATCCATTTAGCAGGAATCATGGAACATCTAAAATGTGCCCAATACTGCTTTTTAGGTGCTTAGGATACGTTAGGGCACAAACAGACAAGTTCTTTGCCCTCCGGAACCTTACCTTATGTTGGGAGAAGACAGATAAACAAAATAATTAACTATATAGTAACTTGAGTGGGAAAAATAGAATAGAGGAAATTGGAAAAGGCGTGTGAGGTAGCAGTTGTAGCATCCTTTTATAGAAAGGAGTCTGCTGCTGCTGCTGCTAAGTCGCTTCAGTTGCGTCCAGCTCTGTGCGACCCCATAGATGGCAGCCCACCAGGCTCCCTCGTCCCTGGGATTCTCCAGGCAAGAACACTGGAGTGGGTTGCCATTTCCTTCTCCAATGCACGAAAGTGAAAAGTAAAAGGAGTCTAGTTAGGTTTCATGAAGATGGTACCAAGCAAAGGCTTGGAGAAAGTTAAAAAGTAACTTCGGCAGACATCTGAGGGAAAAGCCTTCCCGGCAGAGGGGACAGCCGCTGCCAAGGCTGCGTGGAAGGGACGGGCCTGGCGGGTAGGAGGAGCAGCACAGGAGCCAGTGTGGCCACAGCCAGAGCAAAGCGGAAAGGACCAAGGGGTGAGGCTGGGGCAGTCACTGGAGTCAGCTCACGTGTGGCTTTCAGGCCTGCACGTAAGGATTAAATAAGATAGGCACGTTAGGCACCCAGAACAGTACATGGGAGGTAGCCAACATTTAACGGACGCATCTACATCTGTGTTGCCATGAATACCTTCTGGTCCCTAAGTAGAGCTAGTCTGGAAGGTCAGGCTACAGGGATAACAGCACCTTTTATGTGCTTTGGTGCGGTTTCAGAGTCCTTCAACGTTTCCCGAAGTACAGAATCCAAACAGATCAAAGGCCTGGGTGATCCCCAGCAGCCAGTAGAGATGGTTAATTCTGTGCAGGTGCTCAGAAAACTGAACCAACAGAGACACACAAAGTCAACAGAGCATCAATAAAAGACAGGGAGAGGGTGGGGTGTGGACGGGGTGGGCTTGGCTGAAGGCTGAAACCAACAGAGGAGTCGTTAGTAATGTAACAGAAAAAGCAGTGGAGCGTGGAGCGTCACCTACGGCAGATGAAACACATTCTAATATCAATGAGACCACAAAGTCCAGAGAATAATGACTACAAACTGCTGGGGAGTGAGCCAGGGAGCCCAGAAACATGAACGCACTTGCATGGGGGGGAAAACAAATTAAGAGATTCAGGCAAAACTACCCCGTTTCCTGGTGGAGGAGGCTCTTTAATCTTTAATATCTCTCTCCTGACACGAGGCATGGATCTTGCCCCAACAAGACAAAGGATGGTGTCTGTGAAGTTAGTACTTCTCATTCCAGCCAAGGACTCCCAAGGAGATGACTGCCATGTGGATGCCCGGCTAAAAGGGTGCACTGTCTCAGTGCCACTGTTTCACTGCTGGGCATGAGTGTGCGCTCAGTTGCTCGGTCGCGTCTGACTCTTTGTGACCCCATGGATTGTATCCCGCCAGGCTCCTCCGTCCACGGGATTCTCCAGGCAAGAATACTAGAGTGGGTTGCCATTGCCCCCTCCAGGGGATCTTCTCGACCCAGGGATCAAGCCTGCATCTCCTGCATTGGCAGGTGGATTCTTTACCACTGAGCCACCTGGAAAGCCCTTTACAGCTGGGCAGATCGGAGCTATGACACACCCACTCCCACCCTCCAGGGCTCTCACAGTGGAAAGAGCTGCCTGCAGGGCCCCGGAGCTCTGGAGAATGTGAGCTCCTTGGGACCTGGAGGCAAACAAGGGTGTAATAAAAAGCAGATAAAGATACCCAGGCTGGGCTTCACACTGCTGTACACCTTGATGCCAGTTTCTTCTGGCACCTGCCCTCGGGAAAGCTAAGCCAGGGGCACTATCCAGTGGAAATCTGGAAGTGGGCATCCTTTGAGGCCTCAGTTATGCCAGCTTGGCAGGGAAGGGTGTCGTATTGGTCTCCATGACCCTGACCTAACCTACTCAAAAGGGAGCAGTTTAGTCTGAGTCAGAGGAAGTGAAGAGAGCAACTCACTTTCTTTGATGTTTGACTCAACACATTCGGTTTGGAATTAAAACCATTATGAAAACCAACATGAGAAACCCCTGGGCTTTTATTCCATTCCTCAAACCATGCGTCAGTCTGCCTTCACCATCTCCTGAGAGAAACCATATATTTGCTCTGGGAATTCTTAATTGCTACATTCCTACCGACTTCTTCAGTTAATAAATATTTAAGTGCCCACTGTGTTCCAGGGGTGAGGCGAGGCTCTGCAGGAACAGGAATGGTAAGACAAAAGTTCCTCTTTTTATGGCGTTTGCTCTCTAGCGTGGGTGCGTGGGTGAAGAGAGAGAGAAATGAAATCCTTGCAGAAAGTGAGAAGGGCGACGGCATGAGTAAAGCAGGGCGGTGTGACGTGGAGTGACTGAACGTGAGACCCTGGACAGGGCGGTCAGGGAGAGGGTGCTGTGTGAGCCGGGGCCTGGCCGGATGAGAAGGGGCCAGGCATCAGGGAGAGGGTGCTGTGTGAGCCGGGGCCTGGCCGGATGAGAAGGGGCCAGGCATGCGATCGGGGGGAGTGCGACCAGCACTCGCACAGCCAGGAGGTGGGAAGGGGCAGTGAGACTGCTTTGCTTCCCGGGTCCCTGCTCTGCACACAAGCACGACCTCTCTGTCTCTGGCCACGCTGCTGCTGCTGCTGCTGCTGAGTCGCTTCAGTCGTGTCCGACTCTGTGCAACCCCACAGACGGTAGCCCGCCAGGCTTCCTCGCCCCTGGGATTCTCCAGGCAAGAGTTCTGGAGTGGGTTGCCATTGCCTTCTCCGAGCTGGCCATGCTACCATCTGCTAAAGAAATTGCTCTAGGAGGCCTGGGAAAGGAATGACACTGAACTAAACGGAATCCCATGGCTGACCGATTAGTACTGGAGACATGTGTTGACCTTGGGGGAAGGGTTGGGAGCGTCAGTAGATACTCTGATCCCAGAGCAAAGATAAGGCAAGGGCTGTAGGAATGGCCGCTCTTCCCTACTGTGGTTAACTGGCAAAGCGGCAGTGTGAATGAGCGCAGGATGTCCAGAAAGCAACACTGTTTCACACATCATCATTTCAAGTCCCCAGCCGGACAGGATTCAGCACTCTGTGTCTGGCAGGGAAGCAGAGAGAATTCCATTGGACTATCCAGAGCATCTGACCCACAAATGAGGAGCGAGGAGAGCATTAAAACCAAACCAAACAACAACCATTCCTGAATGGTAGAGTGAGCCAATTCGACGTCGACCAGAGATACACACACATATCCGGGCGCCTCTGAGGCAAAAGGTCAATTTTTTGTGCTGGTCCCTGATCTTCAGAATCCAAGTTCTTGCTCTGAGCTCGGTCCCTCATTTCCAAGCAGAGTCAGGCCAGATGGGCTGCTTGAGGTCAACACTCCCTGGTCTGACTCCAGAGGAGCCTCATGGCTGCAGTGGACGCTAGCAGGGCTGGCGGGAGAGGAAGAGGGTGCAGGCAGCAGTCAGGACGTGTCCCCTAAAGATACAAGTCCTGACTGCTTGGTTTTTCAGTTGAAGAAACGGATATTTGCAGCCAGATCTTTATCTTTGGCAAGCCCACCACAGGTCCTGGGATTGGGATGAAGCACAGAAAAAAGGAAAGGAGGAAATCCCCATCTCATGAGATGTAGGTGGGACTCAACTGTCCCGCCTTGTGGATTTCTAGTTCTCTTCATCAACTCCAAGCCCACCCTCCCATGCCTCATCCTTCTCTCCTCTTCTCACACAGTTGTTAGGTAAGATTTAGTAGGCAGAATGTGTTTGCAAAATCTGTTTTGTTCATTGGAACATGTTTATCTAGAAGGAAAGGGGTAAAAAAAAACCAAACCGCAACCCCGTCCCTTCTCGCTGTTTACTCTTTGGTGACTGTCTTCTGGGATTTGGAACTGGATAAACACATGGCTTTCACGGAAGGAATCAGGCGAAACGCCAGGGTGTGTGTATATGTCTTGGTCTCAGTGTATATGTGGCAAATGGCTCCCGTCCACACAGCTGTGCTGGTTTTGGAGGGATGTGAGGGGACAGTATCCTCTGGACGTGAGGATTCCCACTGCGCAAGGTGTGGTGCTCCAAGGATCCCCTCCGAGGAGCATCTCCCTGGCAGAATCTTGGGCCATGGGGTGCCCGACGGTTTATAGAGTTCTAATCCCAGATACGTGACCCTGGTTTCATTTGCTGGCCTCTGGCTGTGGTGATTAAGGGCTGTGCCAGATTCAAAACTGTTGCTTATGATTTGCACTGGGTTTGTCTGATGTATGTGGGCGCCCGCAACATGCTGAGTGTTTGCACGGCCTGTAGAGCATCGAGCACCTCTGCAATACACTGGATGCCTCTGTGCTGAGGGCATTCCCATGAGGGTCGTGGTTGTGTTGTGCGTGTGTGCACAGAAGTCATGGAAGGCCTGAAATGCAATTATTTTCCAGGCCAGGGAAAAGCATAACCGCCAGAGGGAATAGGGAACAGCGATCCCTTCCGTGTCCCCCAAGCTGACGGTGACTTCTTGGGGGACTGGAGAAGCAATGTCCCTCCTAATTTTTTGACCTCCGATATAAAGGGCTCCCCTGGTGGCTCAGATGATGAAGAATCTGCCTGCAGCGCAGGGGACCCAGGTTCGATCCCTGGGTTGGGAAGATTCCCTGGAGAAGGGAATGGCGACCCACTCCAGTATTCTTGCCTTAAGAATTCCGTGAACAGAGGAGCCTGGTGGGCTACAGCCCATGAGGTCGCGAAGAGTCAGACACGACTGAGAGACTAATACACACAGGCTCCCATGCACATAAATGTCTACTGCAGGGGGTGGTGATGCAGGAAGTAACTCTTCCATAATAAGTATGTTTCAATTCCAAGGTCTGAAGAAGTCTCATTATATTTCTAATAGTCAAATAAAAAAAAAAAAATCTTCATATGCTTCACAGAAAAGGGTTCAGATGGATGTTTTTTCTCACCCCTGGCAAAAATGCCTTTTAAATAACCATGAAAAGAAAAGATGACAATACTGTCCAGGCAGAGAATTGGTGCCAAACAAAGTCAACTCAAAACCCCCAGAAATCCCAAACAACAGCAGCAAAAACTCGAGATAAAGTGGCTGCGTTCATCAGGTTCAGGGAGCTCAAAGACAAGAACATGAAATGATTAGACTCTAAGAGAGCAAGGTGCTGGAGGGAATGGGACCTCATGGAGACAGAACGAAAGATCCCGTTTCTCACAAAGCACGTGCAGACCTTTAGACTACAGTGAGCGGTGAGCCTGAGGGATGCTGCCCAGGAAATGAAAGGACTCCCTCGTTCCTCTTCAGCGAGCGGAGCCCAGGAGGAGTGTTCCAGGACACTCTCACAAACACTCTTCAATAACAGCTTCAATAACAGCATCCAGAGCCTTTGATTCAAGGAACATGCTGCAGAATAAACAGCCTATTAATCTGAGTTTTCTGGTGTGCCTGAGTATACTAAACAGCAGTGAACTAACCCCTTGGCTCTCTCCCACGTCCCGACGGCGCACCATCCGCTGCTGCGCTCCACCCCTCCGCTCCCCGTCTCCACCGCTGCCTGCAATCTGTCCCTGGAAAAGCCTCAGGTTTGGGGGCCCTGGTGGTTTCAACTAAGGATGCTGAGGCCCAACCCCGGGTGCAAAGAACTGGAAACAGCGCATCCTTGTTTGGCCATGAGCAGCAAAACCATGTGACTTGGGACTCAAACGAGACTGTGTGGTAGTGCGCCTGGGTGAGGAGCCGGAGTCATCAGTCTGCCTCTTTCTGAGCCAAGCTGACAGCCACAGGCCTGGGAAAGGAAGGCCCAGTTTCAATTGCTTCCCTCCTGGTTACCTTGGTGGCGGGAAGGGTGGGCTTTGGGTGCCGCTCTGTGGAAATATTCCTGGGCGTTTTGCCTAAGTAAAAATGACCAAGCAAGGTCCCTGTGTTTTCAAGGAGGAGAGGAGAAGAAAGACAAGTGACCGTTTCACTCTCAGACCCTTTCTCTATGAGTTGTTCTTTGAAAACAACGAGGTGTAGCTTTTGTGATAACAACCATTTGATGAAGCATCAAATCCTCCTTCCTGCCCCCAAGGAAATCATAGATAAAGAAGCTGATAGTCTGAACGTTAAGTAATAAACCAGGTTCGGTTGTTGAAACAGTATGATTGAGGCTAAGATCATAAGCTCAAATCAGCCCTGGGAGCCAGGTGGCTTCTTTGTGTCCACAGTCACCGATCTCACACAGGTGTGTGCTTAATCGTAAAAGGAACTGACCTGGTGAGCTGGATAAATGAGTATCAGTGCTACTCAACACACACACAGACACACACACACCCACAAAACCTCAAAGCACACATCCCACTGACCTCAAATTTATACACACAGGAAAACATGAAACTTTTTCAGAAAGTATTTTAGAAAGGGTCCTTTCTAAAAATAATTTCAAAGAGGTGCTTTGATTAAAAAAAAAAAATTAATTCTAAAGTCCTCTGACTCTACTTTCAGAGAACCATATGGTGTTTGGTCTGCTGAACTGGAGAAGAGAGGACAAGCATCTTACAAAAGAGACGGGACAGCAAAGAAGCTCACATACTTCCCGTGAGTGATGCTGAGATGCCGCAGGACGCAGTGATTAGCCTGGGACTTGCAGAAAGCAGGGGCCTTGCAGACACACAGGTGGAGCCCTGTTGCTGGCTGCGTGTGATCTTAGACGCATCACATAAGATCAGTGAGTTTCACTTCCTCACCTGTGAAATGGGAATCATTCTCATAGGATTAGTAGGAGGGTTATATAACATACGAAAAAGGTTTTGTGCAGCGCCTGGGACACAGTAAGTGCTCGATAAACAACAGGTGTACTCATTACCCTCTGTGTGTGTGTTAGTTGCTCAGTCATGTCCGACTCTTTTCGACCCCATGGACTATAGTTTGCCAGGCTCCTCTGTCCATGGGATTCTCCAGGCAAGAATCCTGAAGTGGGTTGCCATTCCCTTCTCCAGGGGATCTTCCCCATCCAGGGAACAAACGTGGGTCTCCTGCATTTTGGGCAGATTCTTTACCGCCTGAGCCACCAACAGGCACAGGAATCAAACATGGCTCTGGGGAGGGACCTAAGGGGCAGCGGGCACACGAGCTTCATGAAACAGGAGTTTCTTCATCTCTTTATTGGGCTGGGCTTAGAAGGCCTCCATAGCGTCCCTTAGTACATCTCTCATGGCCCTTTTGGAGCTTGCATTTCATGGGGTTATTGACGAAAGGGCCATGAGAGATTCAGTCCTGGTACCCTGGGGATGTCCTTTTATACTTGGGAACTGCAGACGGACTTGGCATTTTCCCACCCCAGAGTGTGTCTGAGCAGATACAACCTTCTTCCTCACAGCTTCCACCTGTTGAAACAAACAGATGTCTTCTGAACACAAGAGGGGCCAGGCAAGCACAGATCTGGTATCAGACAGCCTTTCCCTGCAGCATTCCTGGGGTGGTAAAATGGCAAACATTCCAGCAGGCGGAATCGAGTCCTTCCTGCCCTGTAACTGGGGGCCTTATGAAGCTGCCGCTTGTGATCTGAGCCATCAGGACCTCACTCCAAGGCTGTGGGGTGGACTTCATTAATATTGATAAGCTGCAGCTCGTTAACCTCATTTGATGTTTATTTACAACCATTCTTCTCATATGCTAACGAGTGACACTGGGCTCTTCAGATAGAAAGGAGAGAACTGGACCCTCTCTGCCAGCATCCCCTTGGCAAACTCCTGTCCCTTGCCACAGCAGTTTGCGCAGAGGGAAGGATGCCAGACGGAGGGGATGCGGCAGTGGGGACAGAACGATGTGAAAAGAATGTCTGCAATGCGATGGGGGGAGCAGCCCGGCTGCTGGGGCCCGAGGGGTGGCCCAGCAGGTGGCAGACTGAAGCTGACGGGTGGGGATCCGAGGACCAGTGAGACGGCCAGGAGGTTAGCGCTTGCAACAGAGGTGGGAGGTGGAGATGAGTGGGTGCCCTGGGCGTCAGTGGCCTTGAAGGCCCCTCTCCAGGTCATTTCACTTTCTTCTAAGATCTTAAGGAAATCAACAAACCGGGGGTTGGGGTAGATTTCTGTAAGGCAGTTAAATGCCCACAGTAATGAATGCTTAGTAAAGGCTTGGCTTGGGGAAAGAGCACTCATTGTCCAGAACATCACTGTGAAATCGCTAAGCGGGGAGGGAAAAAAATCACTTTCTCTTTTTCTCCAAGTTATGGGCATGTTATGTATATCAAAGAACAGGATGATGACAGAAGAGTCAGAGATGGGGGTGGCGGGTTGGGGGGGATATTTTTTTAAAAATATGGCCAGGATTTCCCTGGTGTCCAGTGGTTAGCGGTCTGCCTGCCAATGCAGGGGACACGGGTTCCATCCCTGGTCTGGGAAGACCCCACACGATGTGGGGCAGCTTAGCCTGTGGGCCGCAACTCCTGAAGCCCTTGCACCGACAGCCTGTGCTCTGCAACAAGAGAAGCCACCGAGATGAGAAGCCCGCCAACCACAAGGAGCAGCCCTCGCTGGAGAATGCCTGAGCGACAAAGACCCAAAAGTAGATTAATTAAAAAATGTTTTGTAACATCAGTCACAAAAAATATGGCCATTCTATTTTTTCAGGGCTGCTGAGTCTAAAGAACACAGGGCCTCTTCCAAACTTCATAGTATGTAGCAAGTCAATTTTGAGACGTCTCCTCCATTCAAAAGGCATGAAAAGACTCTATAAGACATATGAGGGGGATGAAAGGATATATAAATGTTTATTAATATCAGCACCAACATCAAACTTAGTTTCCTAAACACTTAAATGCCAGTTCCCCACCGTATTTCTGGTCTTTATTCCTCTGCACGTTACATTACTACTTAGACAATTATTCCCTTCCTGCCTGCGGGGGCCACACCCTCTCTTTTCTCTCCATCTGACTTTTTTCTGTGAACCACTTTGAAGATCTCTTCTACCCTTGATGTGCCTTTCTGCAAGACTAAAGAGGCAAGAGAAAAAAGGAATCTCTTACCTTAAGGATTTAACCACATTTAAGTACAAAGTATTGGTTCTGAAAGGGTAGATTTTATGTTGAGTTGTTTGTGTGAGATCATTATCCCTTAGGGTATGAATTGAATCTCTTTCAAGTTTCCTATGAACTCAGTTCTCGCTGGATTGAAGGAATCAATGGCAATCTGCATTCAGCCTGACTGTGTGCAGCTCACCTATCCTTAGGGACAAACATCTCTAACCGAAGCTGTATGCCTGGGCTTCCCTGGCGACTTGGACAGTAAAGAATCTGCCTGCAACGCAGGAGACCTAGGTTTGATCCCTGGGTCAGGAAGATCCTCTGGTGAAGGGAATGGCTACCCACTCCAGTATTCTTGCCTGGAGAATTTCACAGAGGAGCCTGGTGGGCTATAGTCTATGGGGTCCCAAAGAGTTGGACAGGACTGAGAGTCAAACAAGCTTGTTCTAGATTGCAGCCATGTTTCCCGACTTTTTAAAATCCCATCCCCCACCCCCAGTCTTTTAATAACATTTTTTTCCAAGTACCCTCTTCCACCATGAAATTTTAATACCATAGAAATACTGCATGTCTATTTTTTTTTAGTGGAGGGCCACAGACCATTATATTATTGAATTTTTTTTGCCTCTCATAGAACTAATATTTTCCCCCTTCAGGGTAAATATTGCTCCTATTGAAAATGCATGTTCTAGAGACTTTTAAAAAAGTATATCATCTGATTTAACATGTTCCAGGACTGAACCCAACATTCTCTCAAAGTGAACCATCAAACCCAATTATGCCACTGTTCCGATTTCAGAAAAAGAAAGAAAGAAAGAAAAAAGGACATCTTTGGGCCTATCCAGTGATAGTTTTTCCAAAGAAGAGATCAAAATCCTTTTTTTTTTTTTTTTTCTGCGCTGGATCTGATCTGCAGAATAAATGGCTTACTTTTCGGCTGTGGGTTAGCGTTTTACAATAGTTCCATTTGAGTGCTAGAAAAGGTAACAGATCGTCAGGTCCCTTGGGGACCCCCAAATAGCTAACTCTCCTAAAAGTCAACAATATATTCCCTTGTAAGAGTAGAATTGAGTTCATTATCTCATTAAATTTCTCCCAAACTCCAGAGTAAGATAGTGATTGGTGTTGCTATTCCTCTTTTACAAGCAGAGAAATGATGACATCGAGAGATTAGGTAGCTTAAATTAGGTCACAGGGACTGATGTTTCTTCGTATAAATATCTTATCCGTCATACAAGGTCACTATGAGGATTTCTAGAACTTATGTCTTCTGGTTCCTACTTTAATCTAGAATCATGGTACTCTGCTGGAGAAAAATTTAAAAAGGTCATTCTGCCTCTGATGACCCGTTTTCTCTATCTAACAGCAGAAAAGCAAAAGAAGGTGCTAACAGATAAGAACTGACTGATGGGAAGAAAGGAAGAGAACTCAGGCTATTATTCTAAAGGTTTCTATTTTGCAAACAAATGGCTTATAGTCAAAGCTATGGTTTTTCCAGTAGTCATGAGTGGATGTGAGAGTTGGACCATAATGCAGGGTGAGCACTGAAGAACTGATGCTTTTGAACTGTGATGCTCGAAAAGACTCTTGAGAGTCCCTTGGAGTGCAAAGAGATCAAACTAGTCAATCCTAAAGGAAATCAACCCTAAGTATTCATTGGAAGGACTGATGCTGAAGTTGAAGCTCCAGTACTTTGGCCACCTAATGTGAAGAGCCAATTCACCGGAAAAGACCCTGATGCTGGGAAAGACTGGGGGCAGGAGGAGAAGGGGACGGCAGAGGATGAGACAGCATCGCCAACTCAATGGACGTGAATTTGAGCAAACTACAGGAGACAGTGGAGGACAGGGGAGTGCTGCAGTGCGTGGGGTCACAAAGAGTCAGACTTGGCTTAGGGGCTGAACAGCAGCAGCAGCAAAGCACAGCACACTGTGTAGGGAGGCACACAAGCCTTTTTTCTTTTCCATCATCTTTCTGGGTTTAGACAAGGCAGAGTGAACCATGATATATAAAGACTCAAATCAAGAACTCGCACAGAGGACCTCCCTGGCGGTTCAGTGGTTAAGGCTCTGCACTTCCACTGGGGCCTGGGATCAATCCCTGGTAAAGCTAAGATCCCACATGGCCAGAAAAAAGAAAAAAGAATTCTCACAGAGAGTCTTCAAGTAACATGAAAAATTCATATTTTAATTAGTAGTCACAGAAACAGATCGTGTCTTAGAACTAGCCATACTTGAAACTCACCATAAGAGGGTGGGAGTCAGAGGTTGGCAAACCAAATAAAAACTGCGATCTAAAAGGACTCTTCTCTGTAAACTAGACTTAGGTTCATTTCAATTCTCCCAGTTAAATCAGTGTTAAAATTCCCTAAAGAGTACGTGACTTCAAGAGATAAAGTCCATCTCAGGCTCTCAAGTAGACCTGTATGTAATTCATTCCTTATTACCAGGGTCTACTCTATTAAAACAAAACAAAGAACTTCAGGAAAGGATAGCCTGCAATATTGCTTAGGAACCTCACATGACATTGGATAACATTATCTCTAATAAATTTGCTCACATATGTGACCTCTGTCCCTCTCATTGCAATAGGAATTCATTCTTTTTTCTTTGAAGAGGTGGAGATGAGCTAATGATGGGTTAAAGGCTTTTATTTTAATTGAGAATGCCCAGAGCCAAAAGAGACACCCCAGATCAATGAGAACACATTAAGGAGAATTTCAAAGTAGTATTACATTTGGTTCAACTAGCTTCTGATACAGATATGTTATTCTAGCTGCTTCTTTTGCTATAAACCAGGAACAAATTTGAGAGAGGGCAAAAACAAAAAACCCTTCATGCTTTGCCTTAAAAAAATAAAATAATAACTATTTTGAACTAAAACAGAAACTAGAAGATACAAGGTACAAATATCTAAAAAGGGATTCTTCGGTTACAGAGAGGCACTGAAACAAACAAACAGAAAACCATTTCCTACTGGATGCCATAAAACAGGAAAAGAGGGGTGGAGGTCGGGGCAAGTCCTCTAAAGTCTTGGACTTCAGAACAAAGGAACCAACTGAAAACATTCCAACTTGGGATTGGTGAGGAGAGAAAGAGCCCCACGGAACCCCGTTCATGTTGGTGGTGGCAGCTGTCAATGAGTTGGAAAAGGGCACGGAGCAGGAATGAGCACCACTGTGAGACTGATTCGTTTATTTCAGAAGCATTTGTCTACCTTGTTCTACCAACATAACTAGCTAAAGAAAAAAGCCTAGATTCGGGAAAAGGCTAATTTTTTTCATTGGCGGGTGACCAAAGAAAACACATTCTTCAACAAGCAGTACAATAAAGCAATAAAAACAAGCTGGTACTTATCAAACGTTTTTATCCAAAGTGCTTAAAACATAGGCCCATGTTATACCTAGTTTTCACTTCCCCTTCACCATCTTCCTCACAGTTGTGGGAGGAAAAGCCAACTTTCTGTGGGAAGGATGTCTCCTCTGCAAACTGATGTAAGTCTGCAGATAACTTTAGGGAAAGGACCTCCCAAAGAGGCTGTTGGTGGGAACTTTCACGAAAGCTCTCTGTAAAGGCTTGGCTCTATCATTTCATGGCAACCCACTCCAGTGTTCTTGCCTGGAGAATCCCAGGGACAGGGGAGCCTGGTGGGCTGCCATCTAGGAGGTCGCACAGAGTCGGACATGACTGAAGCGACTTAGCAGCAGCAGCAAGGCTAACTTAGGTTTGTGGTGGTTACATCATTCTGTGACCCAATGGTCAATTTAAGTGTCTTCGCAGTCTTACTGTTAAGTTACATGTCATCATGCATCGTGGCCACGCTGTACAGCTTGCAGGATCTTAGTTCCCCAACTAAGGATCAAACCTGTGACCCCCCACAGAACCCTAACCATTGGACTGCCAGGGAATTCCCATACCTCTTTTGTCTTGACCAACTTTTTCAGTTGGTTATTTTTTTTAAACAATTTTAATTTATATTTTCTTATTTGGTTTGTAAAATGAGCCTGCTGTTGGAACATGAACCCCTGGAACACAGAGTTAATAGTTAATATACAAACAACAACAGATTAGCCTCTTTGGCATCCTCTAAATCACCTTTCATGACACTCATTATACTTGTATTGCTTATTCATTCACTCATCTATTTATTTAACAAATATTTACTAAGTCTTAATAAGTGCCAGGGCCTATTCTCAGTGCTGAGGACATAGCAACGAACAAAAGGGACCCAAATCCCTGCCCCTGTGGAGTTTACATGAGAGCATAGGGAGGGTCAGGCTGAACACCAGGAGAACAGGTCATGAGAAACAAAACAGCATGTGTTTGCTCCAGATTAAAAGAAGCTAGGAGAAGGAAATGGCAACCCACTCCAGTGTTCTTGCCTGGAGAATCCTAGGGACGGCGGAGCCTGGTGGGCTGCCGTCTATAGGGTCACACAGAGTCGGACACGACTGAAGTGACTTAGCAGCAGCAGCAGCAGAGAGACATTACCAAGTACAACTGTGAACCTGGATCTGACCNCAACCCACTCCAGTGTTCTTGCCTGGAGAATCCTAGGGACGGCGGAGCCTGGTGGGCTGCCGTCTATAGGGTCACACAGAGTCGGACACGACTGAAGTGACTTAGCAGCAGCAGCAGCAGAGAGACATTACCAAGTACAACTGTGAACCTGGATCTGACCCTGGGTCAGAAAACAAACTTCTTTTAACATATCTGAGAACAACCGGGGAATTATTGTTCATTTTCTTAAATAATGAAACTGGAGTTATGCAGACAATGCTTTCTTTTAGGGGATTAAGTATATAGGCTGTCTCTTATACACATCTCTCCCACCTCCCTCCCCACCCCATCCCCCTGGATTGTCCCAGAGCACTGGCTTTGAGTGCCCTTCTTCGTTGTAGGTGGATTCTTTACCATCTGAGCCACCAGGGAAGCACATAATTAGGTTTCTAAGGATCAGACTTTTACGGTCAGACAGTGAAGGTGGTGAGTATGTCACAGATAGTCCTAAAAGCTTGAGGAATTGGGGCTTCCTTGGGGGTCCAGTGGTAAGGAATCCACCTGCCAATGCAGGAGACATGGGTTTGATCTCTGATCTGGGAAGATCCCGCACGCCGAGGAGACCCTAGGCTCGTGGGCCACGACTACTGAGCCTGTGCTCTCGAGCTGGGGAGCCGCAACTCCTGAGCCCATGTGTGGCCGCGAAGGAAGCGCGCGTGCCCTAGGGCACGTGCTCCACAGAAAGAGGAGCCGTGGCAGTGAGGACCCGGAGCACTGCACCCAGAGAGGAGCCCCCACTCGCTGCACCCAGAGAGGAGCCTGCGCAGCAGTGAAGACCGAGCACAGCCCAGAATAGATGAATTATGCACATATATATTTAAAAAGCTTGGAGAATATGGTTAAAATAAACATTTCCAGTAGTGGCTATTTCCTGGGCCTCTTTCCTGGGCACAGATGTCCTACTCTGGACAAGAAGAGAGATTTTTTTTTCCCCAGAGTAGTATGCTGAGCATGTAAGATGTTGTTTGCTTCACTGGGACATCTGGAAGAAGTCAGTAGGGCTGCACTCAAGAGCTAAGTCTTGTGGACAAGATGACTTGGAATTTTCAATCTGTGATGGCTTGAAGTAAACGCTGTTTACAAAAAGCCTAAAAAGTCCTAGTTCTTCTGTTTTTGAACTTTGGAACCATTTTAATAGTAATATTCTCCTCAATTTTTTTTCTCTGGGCCTTGATATGACAGAAAAATCTTAGAACGATGTAACTGAAAAATGCTTATTAATTTTTATGAGAAAAGTCAGATAAAGTGCCACGAACTAATCAGTAACCATCTCGAATGAATAGACTTTATAATGAACACACAGGTTATGATAAAAATGATTAGGATAAAAGGAATCTACATGATTTCATGAAACCAAAGTTCATGAATATAATTTGCTATTGCTTGAGATAAATCCAATAAATCTGAACATGACCTTGGCTTGGCAGATGGAGGGACCTACGATGTTTGATTCTCTTCACCCTGACTCATGCCTCCAGGCAAGAAAGCAATTAAACTTCGGACAGAAATCAATTATCTGTCCACTTTTATGTGGTACCTAAAAGAGGCAAAGTCATAGAAAAAAGAAGGAGACTAGAGACCCCCAGGGCTGGGGCTGAGAGGGAGAAGCGGGCTGTTCTCGTTTAATGGGTACGGGGTTTCCAGGTGGGACGATGAAAACGTGCTGGAAATGGACAGTGGAGCTGGCGGCACGACGCTGGGAATGTGCCTGAACGTGCTTAACAGCACGGAACTGTGCGCTTATCCACGGCTAAAATGGTGAATTTATCACGTGTATTTTACTACGATAAAAATGATCTGTCTTGTTTTCAAAAACATCCAGATAAAAGGTTCTTCAATCATTCCTTTATACTAATGTGGCTCAGGCAGTTCCCCAAATTTGTCTGCTCATCAGAATCATCTGAAGTGCTTGTTTAAAGTTACAGATTCTCTGGCCACATGGGGACTCCTGGGCCCTAAGATAGGATCACGAAGAGAGAGCTGGATGCTGTCTGTACTGGGGCACCATGGTGCCAATTCAAGAAGCTTATTCACCCTTAGGCCTCTTCCTCTGTCTGTTTTTGCTTTATTATTTTTTTCTTAATTGTGGTAAAATACACATAACAGAAAGTTTACCGTCTTAGCCATTTTTAAGTGGGCAGTTCAGTGGTGGTAAGTTCATTCACACTGTTACGCAACCAGCACCCATCTATCCCCAGTGCCTGCCGGATCTTCTAAAACTGAAACTCTGAACCATTCAACAACACTCGTGCACTCCTCCAGCCCCGCAGCCACCGGTCTACTTTCTGTCTTTGCGAGCTTGACTACTCTCAGTGCCTCGCGTGAGTGGTGCTTGTGTTTTCGTGGCTTGTTCATTTCATCCAGCGTGGCGTCCTCAACGTTCATCTACGCTGGAGCACGCGTCAGAACGCCCCTCCTTTTAAGGCAAGTGATGCTTTGCTATGGGTATGCGCCACTGTTGGCTTACCCGCTGACAGACACTTTGGTTACTTCCACGTTTCAGCTGCTAAGGACGTGGCAGCACAAGCGTCTCTTTGAGACTCTGCTCTCGGTTCTTCTGGCTGCGCACCCAGAGGTGGTAGGCCTATTTGTGACTTTCTGAGGAGCCCCTGTACTGTTGTACACAGCAGCGGCTCCGTTGTACACTCTCCCCAGCAGTGTACAGGGGTTCTGGTGCCAGTTTCTCCACATCCGTGCCAACACGTGTTCTTTGCTTTTGTAATAGGAGCCCTCTTAATGGATCTTTTGGTTTTCATTTCCCTAATGATGAGTTATCTTGAATGTTTTTTCATTTCACTCACGGCTTATTCATCATTTGTAAATCTTCTTTCATCATCTTCTTTGGAGAAATATCTATTGAATCCTTTGCCAAGTTTTAAATCAGGTGGGTTTTTTAAAATGGTTGATGTTCTTGTGTTTTAATAGTTGTCAGGCTTATTTTTCATGGAGAAGGGTATGATTTGAGCCTCCAATATATGTCATATTTGAGAGATAGTATGCTGTTGTTTTGGGCTTCCCAGGTGGCAATAATGATAAAGAACTCTCCAGCCAGTGCAAGAGACATGAGACGAGGGTTTGATCCCTGGGTCAGGAAGATCCCCTGAAGAAGGAAAATGGCAATCTACTCTGGTATTCTTGCTTGGGGAATCCCATGGACAGAGGAGCCTGGTGTGTCCCAGTCCATGAGGTTGCAAAGAGTTGGACACGACTGACATGATTGAGCACCCACCCATGCTGTTGTTTAACTAAGGCTAAACAGTTATTATTAAGAGCCCTCTCTATACCAGGGTAGGCCTTCAGTTCAGTTCAGTTCAGTCACTCAGTCGTGTCTGACTCTTTGCGACCCCATGAATCGCACCACGCCAGGCCTCCCTGTTCATTACCATCTCTCGGAGTTCACTCAGACTCACATCCATCAAGTCAGTGATGCCATCCAGGCCTTAGGATTACAAAATTCAGTACATTATGATCTCTGTGCCCAAAGAACTTAAAGTCTAATGGACAAGACAAACAACTGATTTTGAAACATGTTTGTGATGCAATTGACAGGGAGGACAGGGTTTAGCCTCCTTGGTGGGTTGTGGCAGAGGACAGCTGAGGGCAGGATTCGAGAGGAGGTGCTACCGGCGATGAGCACCGGAGTGGGAGTTTATCCAGGAGGAAAGATGAGGTGGCAGGGCTGCAGGCAGCGCCTCAATTAAGGCATCCTGGTGGGAAACAACACGTGAGATGAGGGGGGGCTATCAGTACTTGCGTTCAGTATAATTGGAGAGTAGATTTTCAGGTAAGGAGTTGCTAGAAACGAGGCTGAAGAGGGAGGCAGGGATCAGGTCACAGAGAGTCTTGTGGGCTTCATTCATGGTTTGCTGCTCAGTTGCTAAGTTGTGACCGACTCTTTGTGACCCCGTGGACTGCAGCACGCCAGGCCTCCCTGTCCATCACCATCTCCCGGAGCTTGCTCAAACTCGTGTCCATTGAGTCAGTGGTGCCATCCAACCATCTCCTCCTCTGTTGGCCCCTTCTCCTCTTGCCCTCTCTTTCCCAGTGTCAGGGTCTTTTTCAATGAATGGGCTCTTAGATGGTGGGGGCCTCTTTAAATGGTTTCAAGTAAAAGAAGAAGAAGAGCAGGGCAGTCAGATTTTCTTTGCATATATTTCACTCAACTATAAAGGGAGCAAAATTTCAAAGGTTCAAGCAAGGACTGCAGCAATGATCAGCGGAATCAAGAAGACAGCTCAGGAATTTAAGAACTATTTTGAAGGAGAACAGCAGGACTCTAGCTGACTGCACGTGAGCGGTGGGGGGAAGAGGGATCTAGAATGGCAAGAGTGTAAATCTGGGGAGCCCGAGAGAGGCAGACTCAAGGGTGAGGGTGAGCACTTCTGCTTCTGACACGTAGAAACATGTGACTGTCAGACATACGTGTAAGTAGTGCTGTCTGAGGCTGGTGGCACGCTGCATGTGTGGGTCTGAGGCTCAGGGGGAGTTCAGGGCTAGACAGACAGATTTAGAGGTCGTTTGCCCAAGATAGTAGGGGAAGTCAAAGGAGACAGGACTGCTCAGTAACCACGCTCAGTGAGAAACGCAATGAGTCAAGAATGGAATTCTGGGACACAGCAACATTTAAGACAGAGGAGAGAAACTTTCTAAAGATGCTGAGGAGGACTGGTCAGCGGAGCAGGAAGAATGAGTCAGTGGAAAGGGCATGGCTCTGAAGCCCCAGAGGAGGTCCAGAATCTCCCCTCCACATCCTAGTGCATGGCCTTGAACAAACTAGTTGTGAGCTTTAGTTCTCTTGTCTGTAATATAGAGACAATGCCTTGTAGACTGTGATGAGGATCCAATGTGACTGTAGACATTTTAGCTTTAGGAAGCGCCTGTCACAACACCTACCTCACTGGAGGCGCTCAACAAATGTCATTTCCTTTTTTCTTGTGAGTCTGGTCCTCTCATGTTTCTCTCTCTGTGAGTAACAGGAAGTAGCGTATCCTTAGTTTTTATACAGTTTTTAGCTTAACCAGGGGTCACACTGGAGACAGCTCGGCCTCTGTCCGTCTACATTTACTCTAAACGGAAGCCACGGAGACGCGAGAAATTCAGGTCTGCAGTGGCATCGCCGATGTCCACACACCTGCTGCTCTTCAGCTGCGTGCTTTCTGGTTTTCTAAGACACTGGTCCTTGGGAGTCACTCTGCAACGGCTAAAGTGGGTGAATAATGACATATTTGAAAAGGACTAGGAATACAGAGCTATTAGAGGCTGCACCAGGTTCATCTTTGGCTCAAGGAAGACACAGGAGATCTGTGTATGGCAGGCAGTGAAAATGTGCTGGAGTACTCCAAAACATTAAAATCAGAAAAGAAAAAATTCTCCATGACTCAAAGATGAGTTTCATGGAGATTCTTTTTTTCTGTTGGAAGCTAAAACATATATTACATCAATCTGGCAGGCCTGCTTTTAATGATTTGTAAGCATCTGGTCCCATCATTTCATGGGAAATAGATGGGGAAACAGTGGAAACAGTGTCAGACTTTATTTTGAGGGGCTCCAAAATCACTACAGATGGTGATTGCAGCCATGAAATTAAAAGACGCTTACTCCTTGGAAGGAAAGTTATGACCAACCTAGATAGCATATTGAAAAGCAGAGACATTACTTTGCCAACAAAGGTCCGTCTAGTCAAGGCTATGGTTTTTCCAGTGGTCATGTATGGATGTGAGAGTTGGACTGTGAAGAAAGCTGAGCGCCAAAGAATGGATGCTTTTGAACTGTGGTGTTGGAGAAGACTCTTGAGAGTCCCTTGGACTGTAAGGAGATCCAACCAGTCCATTCTGAAGGAGATCAACCCTGGGTGTTCATTGGAAGGAATCATGCTAAAGCTGAAACTCCAATACTTTGGCCACCTCATGAGAAGAGTTGACTCATTGGAAAAGACTCTGATGCTGGGAGGGATTGAGGGCAGGAGGAGAAGGGGACGACCGAGGATGAGATGGCTGGATGGCGTCACCGACTCAATGGACATGAGTCTGGGTGAACTCCAGGAGTTGGTGATGGACAGGGAGGCCTGGCATGCTGCGATTCATGGGGTCGCAGGGAGTCGGATACGACTGAGTGACTGAACTGAACTGAACTGAAGCTTTGATGAAGCAAGCATCATTTAAGGCTTTGAAGGGAGAGAAAAAAGGGTTTTTCAAGTCCCTCAAACAATTTCCTGCTCCAGTATTCCTAAGAATCATGTATTTTCCCTTTTGACTGGAGAGCAAAGGAAAACGGAAACCTGTGGAAACTGGAGTTGGACGAGAAGCAAAGCTGGTAGACGGCATCCTGTCCAATACCAACAGCTGAGACCAGACTCACAGCTCATGTCCTGTGCAAAACCAGCCCAGCTCAGGCTCTTTTCTTCCCCTCAGTGATTTTTAAGTGTCACAAAAGGCTTTCAGGCTGAACTAAACAATCATGGGAAAGTTCTTTCAGGAAAAAGATACAATGATTATTGTCTTGATTATGCTCTGGGTAGGCCATTTCCCTGTTAGAAATTTACTTCTTTAATTGGAGTGATGAGCTCAAAAGAAGCAATTTGAAATCAATGAAATAAAAATATCTCCGAATAACACAATAGTTTTATTTCCGTGATAATTACTTTCCTTTATTCCAAAATGAAACTGTGCCTATCTTTTAACTGTGTTAAAAAGATGACCTTTAAGAATCTATAAAGTAGTGCCTGGAATATAGTAGGCCCTCAAAAGATACTAGTCAAATGAAAGAATGAATAAACAGAGCAAAACAATCATCTCCTCCTTAAGACCTCTGTTATTTTTATAATACTCTAAGGCTAACTTCGGAGAAGGCAATGGCACCCCACTCCAGTCCTCTTGCCTGGAAAATCCCATGGATGGAGAAGCCTGGTAGGCTGCAGTCCATGGGGTCGCTGAGGGTCGGACACGACTGAGCGACTTCACTTTGACTTTCACTTTTGTGCATTGGAGAAGGAAATGGGCAACCCACTCCAGTGTTCTTGCCTGGAGAATCCCAGGGACAGGGGAGCCTGGTGGGCTGCCATCTAGGAGGTCGCACAGAGTCGGACATGACTGAAGCGACTTAGCAGCAGCAGCAAGGCTAACTTAGGTTTGTGGTGGTTACATCATTCTGTGACCCAATGGTCAATTTAAGTGTCTTCGCAGTCTTACTGTTAAGTTACATGTCATCATGCATCGTGGCCACGCTGTACAGCTTGCAGGATCTTAGTTCCCCAACTAAGGATCAAACCTGTGACCCCCCACAGAACCCTAACCATTGGACTGCCAGGGAATTCCCATACCTCTTTTGTCTTGACCAACTTTTTCAGTTGGTTATTTTTTTTAAACAATTTTAATTTATATTTTCTTATTTGGTTTGTAAAATGAGCCTGCTGTTGGAACATGAACCCCTGGAACACAGAGTTAATAGTTAATATACAAACAACAACAGATTAGCCTCTTTGGCATCCTCTAAATCACCTTTCATGACACTCATTATACTTGTATTGCTTATTCATTCACTCATCTATTTATTTAACAAATATTTACTAAGTCTTAATAAGTGCCAGGGCCTATTCTCAGTGCTGAGGACATAGCAACGAACAAAAGGGACCCAAATCCCTGCCCCTGTGGAGTTTACATGAGAGCATAGGGAGGGTCAGGCTGAACACCAGGAGAACAGGTCATGAGAAACAAAACAGCATGTGTTTGCTCCAGATTAAAAGAAGCTAGGAGAAGGAAATGGCAACCCACTCCAGTGTTCTTGCCTGGAGAATCCTAGGGACGACGGAGCCTGGTGGGCTGCCGTCTATAGGGTCACACAGAGTCGGACACGACTGAAGTGACTTAGCAGCAGCAGCAGCAGAGAGACATTACCAAGTACAACTGTGAACCTGGATCTGACCCTGGGTCAGAAAACAAACTTCTTTTAACATATCTGAGAACAACCGGGGAATTATTGTTCATTTTCTTAAATAATGAAACTGGAGTTATGCAGACAATGCTTCCTTTTAGGGGATTAAGTATATAGGGGTTATATATATCAAGTTTTATATATATAAAACATATAGGGGTTGCATCTTCCCTGGTGGCTCAGATGATAAAGCGTCTGCCTGCAATGTGGGAGACCTGGGTTCAATCCCTGGGTCGGGAAGATCCCGTGGAGAAGGAAATGGCAACCCACTCCAGTCTTCTTGCCTGGAAAATTCCATGGACTGAGGAGCCTGGTAGGCTACAGTCCATGGGGTCCCAAAGAGTTGGACACGACTGAGTGGCTTCACTTTCACTTACACAGGAGCTACGTGTCATGATTCTTACAACTGAGTTTTGAATTATCTATCTGTCCACCTCCCTTCCTACCTCCCTATTGTGCACAAATGTAATAATTGGTAGCATTTGGTGAATCCAAGTTACTTCCATAGCTTTCTTGAAGGTTGGAAATACTTTTTTAATGAAGAGTGGAGGGTGTAGGGAAATCTACTATATTTCTAGTCAGAGATGTGGGACGTGATTACTGATACGACTTTTGATATTCAGTATTTTTCCATAAGAGTGTTAATCCTTCATCTTGGAAAGATTTCCTTTCATTATACATATAGCAACACGGGTCCCATCACTTTCCCTCTTCTACTGTAGCAATACAAAAGGCTGGGACATGGAACAGCCATAGGAGTGGATAATCTCATGAAGTACCTCTTTGTTATGATTTTGTTAACCAACGTTTGTTAAGTGGAGCATAGGATAGCAGGTGGTGAGTCTTGTTCAACAGCTGACCACAGAAAAAATTGAAATAGAGATGTTTATTACAGTCAGGTCTTGGAGGAAGCCAAAGCACATCTCAAGGGGTCACAGCGGGAGGTCAGGGCAGAGGGCAGACAAGAGTGTCAGGCCCTGTGGTAACAAGTCCTTATTAGGGTCTGTGGGTGAAGAACTTTGGGATTTCTGGGCTAAGGCTGGATCGGTCAATTCAAACCAAAACAGTGGGCTTTTGGTGAGCTCCCATTTGGGTCTTATCTGGGGGATGACGTGAAAGCTCTGGGAGGCAGGGGCGACCTCTGAACACAAGGGGAGAGCTGTATCAGGACCTTATGTTTGCTTGTGACTTTGCAGGCTGTTATCCAGGGCATGTGCTTGCTGAGGGGCTGGTATCATTTTTAACATCTCTGTGGACCAAACAAAATGGATGCCAAGGCAGCAACAGCATGGAGTAGCTCAGCTAAATTCTCAACACGCCTCAAACCTGATCTGAAACGACGCTTTTATAACCGAATTCAGGAAATATAATTACCACGTGTAGGAAAAATATAAGGGCAAAGTGTGAAGCAAGCAAACCACGAAGACAGTCACATGGTTGTCCGAGACTCCTGCGGCTGCTGCGAACACCACGAATGGCGGCTCGCGTGGCTGAGCTTTATCCTCTTACAGCTCTGAAGGCCGGAAGTCCAAAATAAGACTTTCTTTTTTCTTTTTAGAGATTGTTTTGGATGTGGACCATTTAAAGTCTTTACTGGACTTGTTACAATATTGCTCCTGGTTTACATTTTGGTGTTTTGGTCTCTTAAGTTTCGGTTTTTTGGCCTTGAGGCAGGTGGGATTTTAGCTCCCTGGCCAGGGACTGAACCGGCACCTCCCTGCCACTGGAAGGTGAAGCCTTAACCACTGGACTGCCAGGGAGGTCCCCAGAATGAGTCTTAACAGGGCTAACATGAAGGTATCAGCAGGCATGATTCCTTTGGAGGTTTGGGGACAATCTGTTCTTTGGCTTTGCCAGCCACGAGGGGCTGTGGTCATTCCCTGGCTTGGATGCCCATCACATCACCTTCCCCTGTCCACTGCTTCCAGCTTGCACACTGCCTCTCCTCTCCTCTCATCAAACCTCTCGTGGTCTGCCTCTGGGAAGACTTGCTGCTACTGCTACTGCTAAGTCCTTCAGTCAGGTCCGACTCTGCAACCTCATAGACGGAAGCCCACCAGATTCCCCTGTCCCCTGGGAAGACTTGAGATAACATTAAGTCCACATGGATATTCCAGGATAATCTCCCCCATCTCAAGATCTTTAACTTCATCACACCTGCAAAGTTCTTCTTTGCCATATAAGATAACATTACAGGACTTCCCTAAGTGATAAAGAATCTGCCTGCAATGCAGGAGACCCCGGTTCGATTCCTGGGTTGTGAAGATTCCCTGGAGAAGGGCTAGGCTACCCACTCCAGTATTCTTGGACTTGCCTGGTGGCTCAGATGCTAAAGAATCCACCTGCAATGTGAGAGATCTGGATTTGATTCTTGGGTTGGGAAGATCCCCTGGAGGAGGGCATGGCCACTCACTCCAGTATTCTTGCCTGGAGAATCCCATGGTCAGAGGAGCCTGGCTGGCTGCAGTCCATGAGGTTGCAAAGAGTTGGACACGACTGAACACCTACTCACTCACTCATACTGTGTTGGTTTAGTTTAATTGGATTTCAACAAGGCCTTGACAACATCTCCATGATATCCTTGTGAAGAAGCAGAAAGGATGTATGCTGGATGACATATAATAGGTTGAACAGTCATATCAAAATGTGCTAATTAATGGGTTCATGTCATGCTGAAGTGAAGACAGACATGTCACTAGTGGAGGTGATGGAATTCCAGTTGAGCTATTTCAAATCCTAAAAGATGATGCTGTGAACGTGCTGCATTCAATATGCCAGCAAATTTGGAAAACTAGGCAGTGGCCACAGTTTTCATTCCAATCCCAAAGAAAGGCAATGCCAAAGAACGCTCAAACTACTGCACAATTGTACTCATCTCATGCTAGCAAAGTAGTGCTTATAATTCTCCAAGCCAGGCTTCAACAGTATGTGAACCATGAACTTTCAGATGTTCAAGCTGAATTTAGAAAAGGCAGAAGAAAGTAGGAATAGAAGGAAAATACCTCAACATAATAAAAGCTATATATGACAAACCCACAGCAAACATTATCCTCAATGGTGAAAAACTGAAAGCATTTCCCCTAAAGTCAGGAACAAGACAAGGGTGCCCACTTTCACCGCTACTATTCAAAATAGTTCTGGAAGTTTTATGACCCAGCAATCCCACTGCTGGGCATACACACTGAGGAAACCAGAATTGAAAGAGACACATGTACCCCCAAGTTCATTGCAGCACTGTTTATAATAGCCAGGACATGGAAACAACCTAGATGTCCATCAGCAGACGAATGGATAAGAAAGCTGTGGTACATATACACAATACTCAGCCATTAAAAAGAATTCATTTGAATCAGTTCTAATGAGATGGATGAAACTGGAACCTATTATACAGAGTGAAGAAAGCCAGAAAGAAAAACATCAATACAGTATACTGACACATATATATGGAATTTAGAAAGATGGCAATGATGACCCTGTATATGAGACAACAAAAGAGACACAGATGTATAGAACGGACTTTTGGACTCTGTGGGAGAGGGAGAGGGTGGGATGATTTGGGAGAATGGCATTGAAACGTGTATACTATCATGTAAGAATGAAGCACAAGCCTATGTTCGATACAGGATACAGGATGCTTGGGGCTGGTGCACGGGGATGATCCAGAGAGATGATATGGAGTGGGAGGTGGGAGGGGGATTCAGGATTGGGAGCTAATATACACCCATGGTGGATTGTTGTATTAAAAAAAAAAAAGGCAGAGGAATCAGAGATCAAATTGCCAACATCCACTGGATCATTGAAAAAGCAAGAGTTCCAGAAAAGCATCTACTTCTGCTTTATTGATTATGCCAAAGCCTTTGACTGTGTAGATCACAACAAATTGTGGAAAACTCTTAAAGAGATGGGAATACCAGAGCACCTGACCTGCCTCCTGAGAAATCTGTACACAGGTCAAGAAGCAACAGTTAGAACTGGACATGGAACAACAGACTGGTTCCAAATTGGGAAAGAAGTACGTGAAAGCTGTATATTGTCACTCTGCTTATTTAACTTATATGCAGAGTACATCATGAGAAATGCTGGACTAGATGAAGCACAAACTGGAATCAAGATTGTTGGGAGAAATATCAATAACCTCAGATATGCAGATGACACCACCTTTATGGCAGAAAGTGAAGAAGAACTAAAGAGCCTCTTGATGAAAGTGAAAGAGGAGAGAAACAGTTGGCTTAAAGCTCAACATTCAGAAAAGTAAGATCATGGCATCCAGTCCCATCATTTCATGGGAAATAGAAGGGGAAACAATGGAAACAGTGAGAGACTTTATTTTGGGGGGCTTCAAAATCACTGTGGATGGTGATTGCAGCCATGAAATTAAAAGATGCTTGCTCCTTGGAAGAAAAGTTATGACCAACTTAGACAGCATATTGAAAAGCAGAGACATTACTTTGCCAACAAAGGTCCATCTAGTCAAAGTTATGGTTTTTCCAGTGGTCACATATGGATGTGAGAGTTGGACTATAAAGAAAGCTGAGTGCCAAAGAATTGATGCTTTTGAACTGTGGTTTTCAGAAGACTCTTGAGAGTCTCTTGGACTGCAAGGAGATCTACCCGGTCAATCCTAAAGGAAATCAGTCCTGAATATTCATTGGAAGGACTGATGCGGAAGCTGAAACTCCAATACTTTGGCCACCTGATGCAAAGAACAGACTCATTGGAAAAGACTCTGATGCTGAGAAAGATTGAAGGCAGGAGGAGAAGGGGACGACAGAGGATGAGATGGTTGGATGGCATCACTGACTCAATGGACATAGGTTTGAGCCAGCTCCGGGATATAGTGAAGGACAGGGAAGCCTGGTGTGCTGCAGTCCACAGAGTTGCCAAGGGTTGGACACGACTGAGTAACTGAACTGAACTGACCTCAGTTCCTTCATCTTTAAAATGGAGACAGCCCTGGTGGTCCAGTGGCTAAGACTCTGTGCTCCCAATGCAGGGGGCCCTGGTTTGATCCCTGGTCAGGGAACTAGATCCCACAGGCTGTCCCTAAGAGTTCAGATGCTAAAACTAAAGATCCTGCATGCCACACTGAAGACGGAAGGTTCCGTGTGCTGCAATTAAGATCTGGCACAGCCAAATAAATTTGTAAACATTTTAAAAAATGGAGATAATAATACCCAAAAAGTGGTTGAGAAGATTCAATACCATAATGCATGTAAAGATTTAACGCAGTTCCTGATACATGGTGAGTTTTCACTTGCTCCGTCACCAAATCCTGTCTGACTCTGTGCCCCACGGACTGCAGCCTGCCAGGCTTCCCTGTCCCTTGCCGTCTTCCGGGATTTGCCCAAGTTCATGCCCACTGACTTGGTGAAGCCATCCAGCCATCTCATTCTCTGTGTTCGTTAAATGACGGCTGTTATTCTAATTAGTTTATCAGAACAGGCTGCGCAAACCTCACAATGCTGAATCAGTACACAGTTTTCCCAGAGGCTCCAGTGACCCCTTCTTCTATGTGCATTCTGTAAGTCAATAAGTAAAGCTTAAGTGCCCAAACTTAAAAAAAAAAATTTTAAAGCATATCTTATCTCTAAACTGCATCACAAACTTCCTTAGCCTGCTAAAAAGATGATAATAAACATAAATAACATTTGGTTTATCAACTCTGGTTCAACATTATGCTTATTGCCCTGGACCATAATGGAAAGATACCCTCAAAGAACAAAAAAGATTAATAAAGACTTTACAGGTCCCCTACATGGTAAATGACCCTAAAATACCATTTGATTCAAAAAAATATATATATAGATTTTCTCTTGTTTGTTTTTAACACGGATTTTCTCTTCACTGTTTGAATTTTAGTGACTTTCTTTTCTGATAATGTTTATCACCCCTGTCAGACCCTCGTAACCACCTTGTTATCTGCTGCTGTTGACTGATCAGAACCTGAAAGTTACGCATTTATAAGATATCGGATTCTCAGCTCTTGGCAGATTTTCTGCCTCTTTTACAAAGACACATATAAACTCTGTAAACACTGGCTCCTTGGGGGCCATTTTTACTGACTTTCAAATCCGACACTATGTTGTGAACATGTTACAAGTCTGATTGCTTTGTTGGTGAGTTGCTAAGGAGAGTTCCATAACACCAGACATTAGCCTGAGGAACTGTCTAATGATTAATGCAAATCAAAACACTAGTGAATAAACCAGTTTCGGGTGTGACACTATCTTCAATTTAATGATCTTATCTTACCAAAGAGGCCCAGTAAATTACTCTGTCCACCTGGAGTTCAAGAGTTCTTATGCTTTTGTTTACAACCAGCATCAGACAATCCCTGAGGCTACTGATGGACACTAGGTATCCATATGTATACACAAACAGAGGAAAGCTTGATTATCCAGTGATTCAGCTGTACCGATTCTTGTTTCTGAGTTTTTACTATCAACATCAACTCTCTGGCTTAATTGAGTCCTTTGTTGATATACTTCTTTTGCTTGTTGATTTAATTCTCCCTAAATTACTCCTTGCCCTCAGGGAAGGTGGGTGAACTAGCAAGTCTTATCTTTGTTGAGACTGGGTCCTCTCAGTCTTAGGGGTGGCCAGTTTTCTAGCTGGAAAGGAGAGCAGGACACTCAGACAAGCTGGGATACTTCACAGTTAAAGTTGGAAGAATTCTAATATTTGTTAATATAAATATAGGTGTTTATAGTTTATCTTAACCAAACAAAATTAATTTTTGGATTAACCATCAATTCAAACAATCCATGTCACTGGTATCTGCCGGCTGACTATATACTTTAGGTATGACTAGTAAATGTTACTGAAATTTAATTTTATCAGTCTGTTCTTAATGTAATAGTATAAAAAGAGTTCATTCATTTTAGTTTACAAAACAGATATAATGAATCTTGTGATACATGGTACTTCCTTCTCTGTATTTTCCAGGACTCTAAAGAAACACCTGGAGTAACAGGCAAATTTGGCTTTGGAATGCGGAATGAAGCAGGGCAAAGACTAATAGAGTTTTGCCAAGAGAACGCACTGGTCATAGCAAACACCCTCTTCCAACAACACAAGAGAAGACTCTACACATGGACCTCACCAGATGGTCAACACCGAAATGAGATTGATTATATTCTTTGCAGCCAAAGATGGAGAAGCTCTAAACAGTCAGCAAAAACAAGACCGGAGCTGACTGTGGCTCAGATCATGAACTCCTTATTGCCAAATTCAGACTTAAATTGAAGAAAGTAGGGAAAACCACTAGACCATTCAGGTATGATCTACATCAAATCCCTTATGATTATACAGTGGAAGTGAGAAATAGATTTAAGGGACTAGATCTGATGGATAGAGTGCCTGATGAACCATGGACGGAGGTTCGTGACACTGTACAGGAGACAGAGATCAAGACCATCCCTATGGAAAAGAAATGCAAAAAAGCAAAATGGCTGTCTGGGGAAGCCTTACAAATAGCTGTGAAAAGAAGAGAAGCAAAAAGCAAAGGAGAAAAGGAAAGATAGAAGCATCTGAATGCAGAGTTCCAAAGAATAGCAAGAAGAGATAAGAAAGCCTTCCTTAGCAAAGAAATAGAGGAAAACAACAAAATGGTAAAAACTAGAGATCTCTTCAAGAAAATCAGAGATACCAAGGGAACATTTCATGCAAAGATGGGCTCGATAAAGGACAGAAATGGTATGGACCTAACAGAAGCAGAAGATATTAAGAAGAGGTGGCAAGAATACACAGAAGAACTGTACAAAAAAGATCTTCAC